>CM044903.1:1714967-1938817 GCA_024500145.1 Gentiana dahurica var. dahurica
CGGATTATAAATTTATTACTTGTTGTTTTTCATTGCATAAAATCCGTGACACTTACTAGAGTTTCCAATATTAGTAAGCAGATGGTTGATTGTTGAAGTTATGTCCAGTATTAGGTCTAGGTCCAGTATTAAAGCTACCATAGTTCAAGTTATACCTGTAATAGCAGTCCACAGCAATATGACCAACTTTGTTGCACACTTGACAGGTTGGTCTAGGTTCTCCACCATTTCCTCCTTGATATCCTCCTCTATTTTTGTTCTGACCACCACTGTTGTTCCTACCTCGACCTCTATTGCCCCTGAATCCTCTTCCTCTATTAGCATCAAATGAAGGAGGTCTGCGATATCTAGGATATTTATGTAGATATCCTTGATGCTCTGCCCAAATTTAATGTTTGGCCATCTGAAGGTAATTTCGTTTCATAAACAATCTCCTTACCTTGTACAAAAATGAAAGAAATATTCGTTCATATTCTTGTGGCATACCGATTTGACAGGCAGAGTTTTTATCCCGACTTGTGTCTCTTTCTTTTTGAAAGAGCATGTTTGGAGTATTTTTGCAATAATCAAAACAAACTAAATTTATAAAACCGATCCTTACAATGCAAACTAACTCCTAACCGACCGAATATCGGGTAGTTGCTAGTATAGTAGGGTAAGTAAGGGTGTCGATCCACAGGGAGATGGTTCGATGAATACGTCTTATGTTTTAGATTTACAAGCTAGCATTTGCATAGACAGAGAATCAAAGTTAATTCAAAGCTATGAAGGATTGTTCGGACTGGAAGTTAAAACGCAGAGAAATTAAATTAACAGAGCAGAAAAATAAACTAAGGCTTAAATCTATGAAATTGATCAACAAGCAATTTGGGAAAAAGGCGGCAAACATTGGATCAACAATTTACTCAAAAATTAAAGGTGATCTTATAACGATTTACTGCGTTTCTTAAAAGAGGCGGGTCCACCTATTCTAAAGCAAAACGATCTAATCTCTCAAAACGTTCTATTCAATTAACAAGCAAGGTGTAAATCTCTCGATTTAATGACCTAAACAACAACTGAGCAACTCTCGTTTTAGCTAACAGTCGATTGTTCAATCAAAAAGCAAGGTGTTCTTAATTCACAGAATTTTCATTCAGGAAAACAATTAAGCATTCATCATCTCTCGATGTAAATGAAATTAAACCATAAAACGAGCTAAAAGATCTGACCTCTATTGAAGAACACAGTAAATCAGAATGAGAAAACCAGAATTAATAAGAAAATTGCATCCCCAATGCTGCCAAATTTGATTTAGCTATCCATAGAGTGAATGATTACAATGCTTGAAGAGAAATCCATAAAATCTAAGTTTAAAAGTAATTGAATCTAAGAACCCCAGCCACCAAGAAGGCTTTTGGGACTGTTTTTGCTCTCAGAATTTCGATCTGAAAAAGTTGATTCTAATCATCTATATTGTGTGATTACAACTGGGGACTATTTATAGGAAAACAGCAAATCTGCAGACTGAACGCTGGTTTCTGACGTGGCCTTTTCTAGTGCTAATACCAGTCCTTAACCGACAGTGTATCGGGTCAAACTGTAGTGCTAGTATGGTGAGTCGAGTATCGTATCCTCAGGGAACTTTGTAATTCTTCTAAGTGTGGTTAAACACCAAAGAGCTGTTATTAACTCGATCTAAACCGCAATTTTATAACACAGATCACTACTATTCTAGTCAACATAAAATAAATACGTAAAAGTTATTCTAATATAATATATATAGATATATAAATATATATAGATGTGCATAAGTTGCAAAGTATATATATAGATATAAATATATAGATGCCAAATATATTATTAGAGAACTAGCCAAAGTTTATATAATTGATTTATACGATCTTTTCAAATGAATGGAATGTGCTCGATCTTTAGGTTCAATTGAGTAAATGAAACGGTGCACTCTAAGGTTAACAATTCCTCCTCACATTAGCGTGTGAAATTGTCATATGTCCATTGTCATCAGTCCAAAGTCCACAACTGTTACGGTTTTTCTGAACAGGTCCCGAGTACGATTCTACCTTTGAATAAAAAGGAGTCATTCCGTTCATCAAACGGTCAATTTTATTTAAAGGCTCCGGTTGTCAAGGCCGGCCGATTCAACTTTCCGGTTTAAGTTTCAATTAAACTGATGAATTTAACATTAGTACGATCTTGAGTACAAATTTTAATAAGATTCATCTTTTAGAACAAATCTGCCCCCGGGTAGGAAACTGGGTTCCGTTGTCACGTTTTCACTCGGCCAATTTTACCCTCCGGTTTTTCTATTAACGAGTTCATAACTTAATTACGAGGTGTCAATTCATAATTAGATTATGAATTCTTTCAAGTCAAACTTTATCAATAGAAAAAGATTCAATTAACTCAATTTTATTCAATTTTACTTAGACAACATTCCTTTACCGAAAAGATCGAAATAAAACGATTACATAACTTTGGCTAGTTATTAGATTTAGCCTACTAACATTATACGAAAATAGAAACAGACAAAACAAACATAAATACTTTAGAAATTTTACCCGATTACAACGATTGAATCGAAGTCGTATTCTTCCGGATGCTACAACAACTTCAACAACATTGATCTTCTGATAATTTCTCGAGCATTATAACGATACTACTTTATTTATGGCATAAGGCCTATATATATACATACTACTACTACTAAAGAGAGGTGAAGAAAATATATTTGGTACCCTCTTTATGTGCCTGCAAGCTGCTCTATTTATAGGCATATTTTCCCAAGCCGGATCGATCCGAGAAAGGGCCGGATCGATCCGGGAATAAAAATATTATCCCAGGATATTCTCTGCAGGGCCACATGCTGGTCTAATCATGATGTTTCCTCGGATCGATCCGAGGTAAATCCGGATCGATCCGGATAGATTTTTTTCCAATCTTAATCCGAAACTTGATAAAATCATAACTTGAGCTCTGGATCTCCAAATGACATAATTCAAGATGCGTTGGAAAGCTCTTGAGGAGATCTATAACTTCCATGAAGACTTCTTTTTCAGAAAATGCCTTTTTGATGGGCCATTTGTTCGTCAAAAATATAACTTGATACGGCGTCACGAACCATTGATCCACTTGAACTTTAAATCTCGTGGCACTTCCTTTATTCCTTCAAAAGATATGATTTTACTCCAAAAAGTGTCATCACTCGGGGTCTTGGTTTACCTAAGGTCTGTAAAATACCAAAAATACCCACGTGAATCTGACACGACACTCCGGTTATTAACCCGGTACAAAATTTATAACTTTTTATAATTTTTACTAGATTTTTATAGTATTTAGATTTATTCATAGCTATTAATATTTTATAAGATTATCTGTTATAATTACTTATATTTTATATAAAAATAGTCGATAACGTATATAAAACATCGTAATTTTTATCATATAAATGTTATACATCAACTACTCCCCACTTAGCTCTTTGATCGTCCTCGAGCAAAATAAGCGGTAATATATAAAAATTACGATAAAAATAATATAAGTGGTAGATTATATTTCAAATTAGTAAAATATCATTTCAATATTATAAACATATTAATTATATCTTTCTTAGAAATTAATAAGATAAAAAGTGTAGATAACTTTGATAAATTATTTATCAACTATTATTCAAATGAAATTTCACAAAATCTACTCAATAAATATAATTAAAATTCTAGAATTATTTTCCTATCTCAACTTATATGAAATATTTGGAATCAAAGACTAAGTCAAGTAATTGACAAGATGGCTAATACTTTTTAGGATAGGACATTGGTTAATCGAAAAGATAGAAAAAGAAATCAAAAAGAGAAAGAGGCAAGTCGTACGTACTTACACCTTCACGTTTGATCAAAAACAGTTTCGATTAATAATATCTTCTTTTCCAACTATTTTTCAGATTTTCTCTCTTCTTTTTTCAATATTAAGAACTAAAAGCGTGAGTGTGTGTAAAAAATCAAATTTACAAGCATTGCTTCATCAAGATTGATCGGAGTAATACTCTTTCGATCTAAAATTACGAGTCTGGTTTCCTTAAACTCGTAATCATTCTTGAGATCTTATGATTCGAATTTTCATCGGGAGCTTTATACCTCATAGTGATATAGGACGTTTCTAGATAACACCCTACTACACTCAAATCATTGGAAGCTACTACCGATATCTGTCGATCAAAGATAAGGAAGATACCTGGTATTCGATTAATTCTCTGTAAATATGGTCCTTCGTTCTTATATATATCTTCTTTTTTTTTCTTTTTTTTTTCTTTTTCACCTCAGCATACACCATCCTTAGCTTCTGTGCTATCATCTCCTTTCATAAGTACGTACAAACTCGTGGGATTTTTAGGAAATGTAGACCAAAATAAGCCAAGGGTCGGTTATGATCAAAAATGTCTATTTCGAGTGAGGTCTTGATCACTCTAATCCAGGTTGAGGTAATTTTTGTGGTGTCAAAAATCTCATCATTCCTAATCCGATTCCATATTCATATTTCGTTTTACAAAGAAAATTATTCTAAAAAATTCATTATAAATATAAGTATATTTGCTAAAATTTCATATGAAACTTACTTGATAATATTTATGTATAGTTACATATACTTAAAATCTTATAAAGATCTAAAATTGACATATATAATATACTTATAATATATCTAATTTACTTTACTTAATTAAAATCTATTCTTACCAATTTATATTGTTTTTATTCATACTAATTATATATTATCTAATTATTTTGTTCCAAGAAAAATTAAACTAAGTATTGAGCAATTAAGTATAAATTTATATAAGAAAATTTTAATTTTTATTTACTAACTTACTTCCACTCCCCACTTATGAAATGACATCGTCCCGATGTTCAGTGAGTAAATAAAAAGTAGTTTGCAAATAAAATTAAAATTTTATATGATTTTGATTATTATTTATTATTTTTAGCAACCATATATTATTTTGATTAAAGAAAATGACATATATATTAAACACTATTACAAACTATAAATAAAAGTAACAAACAACAAAAAACGATTAAACAACTAATTTAAACAACTATCAACTTAACAACATAACTTCTAACCGATTATCAAACCGTAGATGAACATCCGGGAGTATCCACGGAAGTAATCCTAATCGAGAATCACGAGATGGAAAAATCTCGTCAGGAGTAAACTCAGGCACGTGATTCAGTTGGATACAAAGGTGAGAGATAACCCAGGCAAATGGTAGCGGTCTTCCCCTATTACGTCTTTCTACTGCAAAATTAATTGCAGTCTTAAAAATCAAAACTCCCCAATCAATGTATGCTCCCACAGTTAATGCATACAACAACAGCATCTCATCATCCGTAACCCCATAAAAATCTCTAGTTGGATAGATCCGAGAATTAATGAAGCGTTTCCACGCCCTTAAATGAGGGGGTAAAGCCAGAGTTGAAGAATCATAGTTATGATCAAACAACGGAAATACGAACTGAAAGGCTTCTGCAGTACGATTTACAACATTATACGCATCCCCAAGTTCCCAAAGAAACTCGAAGTGTGGGTTTCGATCAAAAGTACATGGTGGGATTTGATAGATTTGATTTATGATGACTGGTGAAAATGAAATAACGATTCCCCTAACTGTAATAAGTTGAGACGAGGCTACTGTCGTTATCTGAGTGAGAGACGCAAAGAAATCTCTAACAATCGAAATGTTTATACGACCTCTGGGAGTCCTTATCAACTTTTTCCACCCGCAACCTCGGATTAGATTCCGTCCCCACTGATCAATTTTTTCAGTGTTTAAGCCTTTCTCCATCAGAATAGGAGAACGGACGAAATTTAGATGTCTCGGGACGTTATTATGAAAGCAAGAGGCATGCCCTTCGGGAACCACACCATCAGGCGTATGTGGTTCATAACTATTAACCGAGGGAGAGGATCGGTTAGACATTTCTGATACAGAGACTAAAAATAGAAGGAAGGGAAGAATGAGCAAAGTTTATGGCTGTTGCTCTTTCCTTTTATAGAAATATATCTATCAAGCAAAAGTAGAAAAGATCTCTTTTCTGCGCGTTTTTGTACTTGCCGGATCGATCCGAGAAAGGGCCGGATCGATCCGGCCTCTGAACTAGTAATGCTGTCAGGTCGGTATACTCACATCGGATCGATCCGGTGAAAATCCGGATCGATCCGGAACATTACTGTTCACGGACAGAGTTGATTTTGCTTGAAAAATGCCTAGTTTTTTCTAGGGGACAAGTTTTCTTCCTATTTTTTGTTCATTTTCATTTTATTATAACGATAAATTTTACTACACAATACGTAATACCATAACATGCAATGAAAACATGAAAATCGTAATAAAATAAAATCCTACCAAAATCAAAATAACCTAAAATTTTACGATAACGAAATTGTACGAAAAATAAAATGTTTCAATGTCAAAAATCATAGAATGTTTAAAATTACTCCTCTTCATCACTCAGCTCGACGTGGCTTGAACTTGGCATAGCTTGAGAACGGGTCGATTCTTGGGATGGATCTTGAAAAAAAGTTGACATCCGCACCGAACTATCTAGTCCCATCGAGCTCATCTCTCTCGTGATATCAGAAAAAGTGCTTCCCCATCTCGTCGTGGTATGGCCAAATGATCCAGATCCAGTCCATTCTGATGTTGCAGCTGCCGTAGTACCTGTCGAAAAATCCCCTACACCACTAGTTTGAAATCCAAAAGAATGCGACATTTGTTGGAAATCTGAGGGTGGTGGCATCGGTGGAATGAAATCGGGCAAGGTATAAGGCTGAGTCTGGCAATGCGGAATATCCATCTCGGCATAGGCAAGGTTCTGTAGTATATTCATTTGATATATACCTCGCAAGCCTTGACGAAAATCTTCAGACCATAATTTATTCCTTTCCGCAAAAACAGCCATATTGGCATTAGCACGATGAACATCATAGGCCAAGGATTGAAACATGTCGTAAGTGATGGTATTTGGAAGTTGAGTTTGAGTTTGACTGGATGAAGGAGGGACAGCAGTGGATGGAGTAGGCTGAGGTCGTTGACGGTTAGGGTCCAAAAAGTTTATTCTTCCTGCTGGCCTAAGTGGTAAACTAGGACCTATAAGTGTGTCATCCACCATCATCAAATTATCATTTGGGAGCTCAGGGACTCCTATCTGGCGACACAGGGAAGAAATAAAACACGGAAAAGGCATGTGACTGCCGGGTCTAGCATTCAGGGCAAATTCCTTGGCCCTTCTACACATTACTCTGCCTACATCCACGGGTATATCATTGACCATAGCCCAAGCAATACACAAATCCTCTTTACCAAAAGATGTAAAATGTCGAGTAGGGTAAAGAGTGTGACTAATAAAACGTTTAATGGCTCTCATATCCCGTATACATTTTCCATAGGAAAACCTGTTTTCATGCCAGACGGCAGTGGGATCTAACTCATTCTGGGCTAGTGAAACAATATAATCAAAGTCTGCAGGTTCATCCAAATTCCAAACTGTATAATAGTCCTCATTCTCTGGTATATCAGGGATACCATAAATAGCATTTATAATGTGAGGAGTAAACGGCACTGTCCTAGTTCTTAGGTTGACAGAAGTTAACTCACCATCTTCCGTAGCATTATGAGTTGCTACCAGAGAATAAAATTCAGCTACTAAGGTGGTGTTAATTTCTCCCGACCTTAAACCGGCTAATTCCAACCAATGTCGCCTTTCAAAAATCTCTTTTACTTCTCTTCCCAAATCCTTAAAATCCAAACCCCTCTCGACTGCAACTAAACACTTTCCAAATTTATTTTTCAATGCTTTCTTAGCTGCAGCAGACGCGGTTCTATCAAAACTAACAGTCAATTCTTCTTCTGTTAAAGGTCTAGTTTCGATGACTGGAATTTGGGTTGGGATATTAGGTTTACGTTTTTTACTAGCTTTTGATGATTCGCCATTCTACGATAATGACAAAATAACAAAACAACACAAAACAACACAAATGAGTTACACAAAATTTTGAATTAAATAAAGACTTGCTTAAAAAACGAAATTAAGAAAATAAGTGACTACAATGTTACCTTACAAAGCTTAAAAAAAGTTGAAATTTGGCGGAAAAGATGGAAATTTCGCCGGAATAAAAGTTGAAGCTACCCTTGAAAAATTCTTCAATTTAAATGCAACTTTGAAGAGAGGAATGGAAAATGAGAAAAGTATAAGAGGTGGGGTAGTTTAATGGTGATGTTGTGTGATGATTTGAAGAAAAAAATTCGAATTGAGGGGAAAAGGGGAGGGGCGGCTGTTTTTAGAAAAATGGAAGAAGAAAGAAGAAAGGAAGATCCCGTTCTTTTTTAGGTTTTTTAGCTTCCGGATCGATCCGGGGTTAGGTCGGATCGATCCGACCACTTTTTTTTTTTTTTTTTTAAAAACTAAAAAAAATAAAATATTTTTGGTATGATAATCCTCAATTATATCATATAAATCATATATATGATAAAAATAAGTTTTATCATAAATTTTTTTTGAAGTCTTAAATTTAAAATAAACAAAAACTTAATCTAATTCTACTCCCACCATTCTTAAATCTTCAAGATTTCTATAATAACGGTCCATTAACCTAATCTTAAGAAATGAGGCGTTCGAATTTTCTCTTTGATCTCCATCGGGATTTTCGGATAACCACCTAATCGTTCCCTTCTTAACAACATTCAAACACTCATCCTGGGATTTGGTTGTGCTTTCCCTACATTTCCCTTCATGCTCACTTTTTCCACAGCTTCTACACCTTCTTAAAAACATTGCCCTTCTCTTTATCGAACTTCTCGATTTTCCATTACATACTTCTTTCACTGATCTCTCTCAACAATTGCTTGTTTTTCTCAAAACCTGAAGCTTCTATTTTAAACGCGACATCTTTATCCAAGCGTAATTTCAAAAGCAATATAAAAATTCCTATTCTATCTAAAAAAAGCATCCAGTTCTTTTACGTCTATCCGGTAAAAGACGAAACTAATTTAAACATAAATAAAAACGCAGAAAAGTAGAGTAAAGATAGATAGCACCTGGTATTCGGCTGAATTTAGTTCCTCTACTTTTCAGTTTCTTGATTTCTCTGCTTTTTACTTTGTCGGAGGATCAGTTAGTAGCATTATTTCTTCTTTTAGTGCGGTTCCTTCTCCTTCCACAAACAACTTTACTCTATGGCCATTGGCTATAAAAGTTGTATTTCCATCAGTTAGTTCAACAGCTGCAGATTTGTAAACTCTCGTTACTTTAAATGGACCTGTCAATCTTGATTTAAGCTTTCCTGGAAATAACTTTAAACGTGAATTGTACAAGAGTACTCGATCACCTACATGGAACTCACGACTATAGATTCTTTTATCGTGAAATGATTTCGTGCGTTCCTTGTAGATTCGAGCGTTTTCATAAGAATCGAGACGGAATTCTTCTAGTTCTGTCAATTGAAGCAATCTATGATCACCGACAGCCTTAGGATCGAAATTCAAAAATTTAATAGCCCAGAAGGCTCGGTGTTCTAACTCAACTGGGAGATGACAGTACTTACCAAAAACTAACTTATAGGGAGAACAACCAATTGGTGTTTTAAAAGCTGTTCTATATGCCCATAATGCATCGTCTAGTTTAACTGCCCAGTTTGTTCGATTTGAATCCACTGTCTTTTCTACAATTCTTTTAATCTCTCTATTAGACACCTCTACCTGACCACTGGTTTGCGGATGATAGGGTGTTCCTAACTTATGTGTCACACCATATTATTCAATTATCTTGGTAAATGGTCTATTACAAAAGTGTGAACCTCTATCACTAATGATAGCCCTTGGAATGCCATATCTAGTGAATATGTTCTTTTTAAGGAATCGTATGACAACTTTGGTATCATTAGTGGGAAGAGCTTCAGCTTCTACCCATTTTGAAACATAATCTACCATTACTAGAATAAATCTTTTTCCAAAAGATATAGGAATGGTCCCATGAAATCTATACCCCAAACATCAAATAACTCACATTCTAAAATAGGTTGCATAGGCATTTCATGTTTTTTAGATACATTTCCCCATTTTTGACAAGATTCACAAGATTTGACATACTTATAAGCATCTCTATATAGCGTAGGCCAATAAAAACCACATTGTAAAACTTTAAAAGCAGTTTTCCAACCTCCATGATGACCTCCTGCCTCACGATCATGACAAAATGATAAAATACTTAAAATTTCATTATCGGGCACACACTTTCTGATTATCCCATCCGAACATTTACGGAAAAGGTCTGGTTCCTCCCAGTAATAGAATTTTAAGTCATAAAAGAATTTCTTCTTCTGCTGCCAAGTCCAATGAGACGGAATATAATCACAGGTTAAGTAATTAATGATATCTCCAAACCAGGGTGACATTTCCTTAGAAGGAATTCTATTCTTTTATAACTGCATGGTCGAAGGAGTATCTATTCTAAAAAGTTGTTCATCAGGAAATGAATCTTTAATTTCTATTCCCTTTTCAACATCATTTTCCATTCTACTTAGATGATCTGCTACTACATTCTCACTTCCCTTTTTATCTTTAATTTCAATATCAAATTCTTGAAGTAAGAGAATCCATCTAAGAAGACGTGGTTTCGCATCCTTCTTACTTAGTAAATACTTCAAAGCTGAATGGTCTGTATAAATTATTACCTTAGAACCAACAATATACGATCTAAACTTATCTAAGGCAAAAATCACAGCCAACAGTTCTTTTTCCGTAGTTGTATAGTTCAGTTAAGTTGCATTTAACGTATGAGATGCATAGTAAATAGCTTTGAGAATTTTGTTATATCTTTGTCCTAAAACTGCTCCTACAGCTAAATCACTGGCATCACACATAATCTCAAATGGCAAATTCCAATCTGGTGCTACTAGCACTGGTGCAGTAGTCAATCTCGCTTTTAAGGTCTGAAAAGCTTCCTTACATTTACTATCGAAGTTAAAAGGTACTTCCTTTTCAAGCAAATGACTTAGAGGCTTTGCTATCTTTGAAAAATCTGCAATAAATCTCCTATAAAATCCTGCATGTCCAAGAAATCCTCTTAGAGTCCTTAGATTAACTGGTGGTGGAAAATTTTCAATTACTTCAACCTTAGCTTTATCAACTTCAATTCCTATTTCAGAGATTCTATGGCCTAGGACAATTCCTTCTGATACCATTAAATGACATTTTTCCCAATTTAAAACTAAATTGGTATCCTCACAGCGTTGTAACACTTTTTCTAAGTGCGATAAACATTTACCAAAAGAATCTCCGTAAACACTAAAGTCGTCCATAAAAATTTCTAAGAATTTCTCAACCATATCGGAAAATATAGCCATCATGCATCTTTGAAACGTAGCAGGAGCATTACATAAACCAAACGGCATTCTTTTATACGCAAAAGTTCCATAAGGACAAGTGAAAGTAGTCTTTTCCCTATCTCCTGCTGCAATGAAAATCAGTAAATAACCCGAATAACCATCTAAGAAGCAGTAATATTTATGACCACTTAACCATTCCAACATTTGAACTATGAATGGAAGTGGATGATGATCTTTCTTAGTATGATCATTTAGTTTCCTAAAATCAATGCACATTCGATAACCTGTAATTTCTCTTGTTGGAATCCATTCATTCCTATCATTCTCTTTCACTGTGAAACCTCCTTTCTTTGGTACAACTTGAGTTGGACTAACCCATTCACTATCTGATATGGGGAAAATTATTCCCATCTCTAATAGCTTAATGACCTCTTTCTTAACAATTAACTGCAAATTTGGGTTGAGGCGGCGTTGCGGTTGAATACAAGGCTTAGCATCTTCCTTCAGAATTATCTTATGAACGCAAATCTCAGGGCTAATACCTCGAATATCAGCAACTGTCCATCCAAAAGCTTTCTTATGCTTTTTCAACATTCTAAGTAATTGATCTTCTTGTTGCTCAGTTAAAGCCGATGAAATAATAATCGGTAATAGATTATCAGTTTCTAGAAAAGCATATTTCAGATTTAAAGGTAACGGTTTCAATTCCAGATTCTTTGGCGGATCTTCTATTGACGATTTAAGAACTGGTCCTTCTAGTTCTAATTCCAAGTACTTATGCCATGGTGGTTTAAAGGTAAAACTTTCTGTATCTAAAGAAAGAATTATCTCTTTCATTTCAATGTCTTCCTCATCTTCTTTATAGATAGACAGAGTTAAGCATTCTTCTAATCTTTCTTCAAAAGTTGGTAACTGATTATCATAGACAGAATGAATATCTTCTATAAAAGAACATGATTCTGATGATGCATGATTCATAGCTTTGAAAATATTGAAAGTAACTTCGTCTTCATTGACTCTTAAGATTAATTCTCCTTTCTGAACATCGATTAAAGTTCTTTCTGTAGCTAGAAATGGACGACCTAGAATAAGAGGTGCTGAATAGCCATCTTCCATTTCCATAACTACAAAGTCTACTGGAAAATAGAATTTGTCTACTTTAACCAATATGTCCTTTATAATTCCTTTAGGGTACTTAATCAATCTATCTGCCATTTACAGAGTCATTTCAGTCTTAGTAAGCTTTCCTATGCCTAGCTTTTTATAATCCTCATAAGACATTAGATTTATACTTGCTCCTAGATCACATAAGACCTTCTTAAACAGAAATCCTCCAATTTCACACGGAATGGTAAAACTACCAGGATCTTTCAGTTTAGGTGGTAACTTATGCTGCAGAATTGCAGAACATTCTTCATTTAGGCATATATTCTCATATTCCTCTAATTTTTTCTTGTTTGACAGAATTTCTTTCAGAAATTTTCCATAGGCAGGTATATTAATCAGAGCTTCGATAACAGGGATATTAACTTGAATATGACGAAAAGTGTCAAGGAAACGAGCATACTTCTTATCAGTTTTTGCCTTTTTGATTTGATCTTTAGGAGGGTAAGGTAAAGATTCTAGATCTATGACCTTTGGCTCCTTTGTCAGTTTCTCTTTTCCTTTTTCCTTAAACCTTTGAGTATTATTCAGTCGCCATGTTTCAGGCTCTTGAATTCTTTCTTTTAAATTGTTCCCTGAATCAATCTCTACTTCAGATTCCTTCATTTCTTCCTGTTTTTCATCCTTGTTTTCATTATCTTCCATTCTAACATGTTCCTTAAATAAAGTCCTTAAATCTTTATCCATGGGATCTTTCAGAATCTTAGGGACTTTTACCCAATTTTCCCTTTCACTTTCAGGTTCCGAACTTTTATTACTTTTCAAGAAATTTTCTATAATTTCTTCTTCCTCATCTGTAAATTCAAGTTCATCTTTAGTTTTATCATTCTTACCATCTAAGTCATCTTCTACTTCATTATTCCCAAAGTTTTCAACTCCATTACTTCCACTGAGCTTCCTACTTCTCGTAACTACAACATTTACCTCTCTTGGGTTCCTTTCAGTGTTACTTGGTAATCCTCCTGGGGTCTGCTGTTATTACGTTCACCTTCCCTACTCAAATGATCTTCCATATTCCTTAATGAGGCTTCTATCGTTCTCATCCTGGTATCATGTCCACTCATAGATGTTTTCATTGAACTCATGTCCTTAGTGACTGTACCAATAGAAGTCACCAACGTTTCTATATTTTTAGCTTGAGTAGATACTACACCCATCATATTTTCCATTAGTTTTTCCCATTTTTCAACTCCTTCTGCAGGCTGAGTTGAACTTTGAGTTACTGGTATACTTTGAGTGGTATGTTGAGGATAGGATCTAGGTAATGATTGTAAATTCTGATTAGACGTGGTTTCTTGATAAACTTGATTATTATTCATGTTCCTATATGGAACTGGATACGGCGGTTGTCCTTGCTTACTAGGGTTTTCAGACCATCGATAAGTAGGGTGATCTCTTCTAATAGCATTAAACGAGTTTGAGTAAGCATTGTTTAAATTCCTATGCTGCTGAAGAAAACTCACCTCCTCTCTTGAGTATCCTGTTGGTTCTTCAATCCCTGATGGCATATTATCCTGATTCGAGTATTCAGTTGGTGTACTATTTTCTGAACTTTGGTTCTTATTCTGTTGTAAACCATCAAATTTCCTACTCAAATTTTCTAAATGTGCTAGAACTTCCGTATTAGACGTACATTCTCCTGCAAAAGCTACTTTTCCGGTGCTAGAACCGGTTTCCCACATTCTGTTATTTTTGGAAATCTTTTCTATAGCATCGTAAACTATTTGAGCTTCACTCATCATTAACGAACCACCACATGCATGATCTACATCAGGACGTGAATCTTTTCTTAATTTACGACGGAAGAGTTGAATTTGCATATCTAAGGAATAACCATGGTCGGGACAAGCTCTTAACAATTTTTTAAATCTTTCCCAGGCATTCCCAAGCGTTTCTTCAGATCCTTGTCTAAAATTAGCAACCTCGACTTTTAATTCCAAATTCCGTCCAGAGTGAAGTATTGTTTCAGAAATTCGGTTTGAATCTCCTCCCAACTTGTAAGTGAATGATGTGGAAGAGACATAAACCAATCTCGGCTCGTCCTTTTAGAGAAAAAGGAAACATAGTCATCCTTGTTAATTCCTTGTGAGCACCTTGACTTTTGGCTGTATTGCATAGTTCTTCAAAAAGATAGAGATGATGATGCGGATCTTCATCATCTTCTCCTAGGAATTGGGCTCTTGCGTCAATTAAACCAAAAAGATGAGATTTAATCTCGAAATTATTCGCTCCTTCATTAGGTAAAAGTATGGGATTATTAGTCCGATTTCTTCTTATGGTTTGGTCACAGATAGGCCTTGGGTTTACTGGGTTGTTACGATTATTCTGGTTCCGATTTTGATTATTTCTATTATTATTATTATTTTGATTATTAAGGTTAACAGGGTTTTGTCCATGCCCTAGAGCATGTTCCAGCCCTTGTTCAGGTGTTTCATCACCGATTTCAGCCATTCTCGTATTTCTGTTTGAAGATGATTCGTCAGATTTCCCTGACTAGTATGACCACATTTTCTCTCTACTCTTAACCGCCTTTCGTAAGTGTTTATGTCAGGCTTATAAGGAGTGAGTGGGGCCTTACCACTTCTGGTCATCAACTAACGAAAATAGAAAATAACACGAAATTGATAGTAGTAAAAAATGGTGACTTACCTATAAGGTAAGTACCGACGAAAATAAAAATAGAAATGAGATAAGAAAAGTGTTGACTTATTCTCGAGAATTTTGAGCTAATACAAGTAGTAACCATAGACAAAAAAAAGAAGTGAGCGTCGTTCCCCGGCAACGGCGCCAGAAAGCTGACGTGGCCTTTTCTAGTGCTAATACTAGTCCTTAACCGACAGTGTATCGGGTCAAACAGTAGTGCTAGTATGGTGAGTCAGAGTATCGTATCCTCGGGGAACTTTGTAATTCTTCTAAGTGTGGTTAAACACCAAAGAGCTGTTATTAACTCGATCTAAACCGCAATTTTATAACACAGATCACTACTATTCTAGTCAACATAAAATAAATACGTAAAAGTTATTCTAATATAATATATATAGATATATAAATATATATAGATGTGCAT
Organism: Gentiana dahurica var. dahurica; assembly: GCA_024500145.1. NCBI lineage: Eukaryota > Viridiplantae > Streptophyta > Magnoliopsida > Gentianales > Gentianaceae > Gentiana > Gentiana dahurica. The sequence continues at coordinate 1,730,578 of CM044903.1, forward strand.
AAGTTGCAAAGTATATATATAGATATAAATATATAGATGCCAAATATATTATTAGAGAACTAGCCAAAGTTTATATAATTGATTTATACGATCTTTTCAGTGAATGGAATGTGCTCGATCTTTAGGTTAACAATTCCTCCTCACATTAGCGTGTGAAATTGTCATATGTCCATTGTCATCAGTCCAAAGTCCACAACTGTTACGGTTTTTCTGAACAGGTCCCGAGTACGATTCTACCTTTGAATAAAAAGGAGTCATTCCGTTCGTCAAACGGTCAATTTTATTTAAAGGCTCCGGTTGTCAAGGCCGGCCGATTCAACTTTCCGGTTTAAGTTTCAATTAAACTGATGAATTTAACATTAGTACGATCTTGAGTACAAATTTTAATAAGATTCATCTTTTAGAACAAATCTGCCCCCGGGTAGGAAACTGGGTTCCGTTGTCACGTTTTCACTCGGCCAATTTTGCCCTCCGGTTTTTCTATTTACGAGTTCATAACTTAATTACGAGGTGTCAATTCATAATTAGATTATGAATTCTTTCAAGTCAAACTTTATCAATAGAAAAAGATTCAATTAACTCAATTTTATTCAATTTTACTTAGACAACATTCCTTTACCGAAAAGATCGAAATAAAACGATTACATAACTTTGGCTAGTTATTAGATTTAGCCTACTAACATTATACGAAATAGAAACAGACAAAACAAACATAAATACTTTAGAAATTTTACCCGATTACAACGATTGAATCAGAAGCTGTATTCTTCCGGATGCTACAACAACTTCAACAACATTGATCTTCTGATAATTTCTCGAGCATTATAACGATACTACTTTATTTATGGCATAAGGCCTATATATATACATACTACTACTACTAAAGAGAGGTGAAGAAAATATATTTGGTACCCCCTTTATGTGCCTGCAAGCTGCTCTATTTATAGGCATATTTTCCCAAGCCGGATCGATCCGAGAAAGGGCCGGATCGATCCGGGAATAAAAAATATTATCCCAGGATATTCTCTGCAGGGCCACATGCTGGTCTAATCATGATGTTTCCTCGGATCAACCCGAGGTAAATCCGGATCGATCCGGATAGATTTTTTCCAATCTTAATCCGAAACTTGATAAAATCATAACTTGAGCTCTGGATCTCCAAATGACATAATTCAAGATGCGTTGGAAAGCTCTTGAGGAGATCTATAACTTCCATGAAGACTTCTTTTTCAGAAAATGCCTTTTTGATGGGCCATTTGTTCGTCGAAAATATAACTTGATACGGCGTCATGAACCATTGATCCACTTGAACTTTAAATCTCGTGGCACTTCCTTTATTCCTTCAAAAGATATGATTTTACTCCAAAAAGTGTCATCACTCGGGGTCTTGGTTTACCTAAGGTCTGTAAAATACCAAAAATACCCACGTGAATCTGACACGACACTCCGGTTATTAACCCGGTACAAAATTTATAACTTTTTATCATTTTTACTAGATTTTTATAGTATTTAGATTTATTCATAGCTATTAATATTTTATAAGATTATCTGTTATAATTACTTATATTTTATATAAAAATAGTCGATAACGTATATAAAACATCGTAATTTTTATCATATAAATGTTATACATCAGTTTCACATATGGAACGCCCGTTTTATCAGCTGAACGCCCGTTTTGACTCGATTTTCCTCAGCTTCCAAACTCTCTGTTAGCACTGAACGCCCTTTCACCATCTTGAACGCCCGTTCTATCAGCTGCAACTGATTTCAGTTGCATGAAACGGTTTTGCAACTGCCTTTTGTCCCACTTGTCGACCTCTCTCCTCTAACTGCCTTAACCGCTTGGATATATCCCATTACACCTCATCATCCTTATCTCTATTATCAAAGAAACATGGCAAACAAATAACAAAACCAATATGATATAAATTTATAATAATAATAATAAAAAAACAAATTCAAGCCCAAATGCCCTTTATTTATTTTAGACCCACTTTACTCAATAATTCTATTTTAAGGCCCTATCCCAATGCAGATATTACTAATGTGGGGAAATTTTATTGGAAAAATATCATAAAATTTCGTATAAAATAGCCATTAACAACTCCCCCACACTTAGCTTTTTGTTCGTCCCGAACAAAACAATACATAAGCATTGTTCGAGATAAATATGCATCTTTAGCAAATACAGAACATATTCAGTAGTTTAGAAATTCACCCAAGTGTATGTGTGCACTGCCGTAATAAATTTTCACTAAATCCACACTTGAAAACCAATCAAGCAAAACTAGCCAATCATCCCATTCCAATTAGAAATAAAAACGATTGTCACAAGCGCTTCTCAAAACATACACATTCGTAAATAATAATAGGGGTATTTAGAGATATTTCCGACATACTTAGAGGATGATCCCTTCAACATATCTCCAGTTTCTACTGGGGATAAAGTACATGGTAACTAAGCCCTTAACTTATTCATAAAAACATTTTTCGATTTTTATATCACTTTTTCCAATTTTTTTCTTTTCTTTGAAACACACATCAAAATAAGCTTTTGCCCGTCATAGTAGAGTAGGACATTTCGAGATAATCCCCTATCTACTCAAATCATAAGGCAGCTTTTTCTGACTGTCGTAAGCTATTGGTCGTCATGGTGGAATAGGACATACGTGGTATACCCTACCGCACTCAAATCATAAACCAGCTCCGACACACACAATTAAGTTCATTGTTCGAGATTTCTGGCTGGCAGTGGTTAACATGCTAAAAGCACTTCAAACCTACTGAGCATAACACCTCAATCAATGATTTATTTATTGATTAATATGCAAGGACATTAGTCACCATTCACTTATCACTTTCATACTTACGGATATTCACAGTGTGACATACTCTAATTCTAAATACCAACTATTAAAATTTCCAAAACTTGTATGCAAGCAAAGGAACATGTAATAATCATCAAACATTTCTAATTAAATTGGGCATAGCTTATGAGTGTAGCTCTCATTTACTATGGCACGTGATAAAAAAAAGGGGTGAAACATCTAAATACACTAAATATGTAACATAACGCTTCAATGATATACTCTCAAAACAAAATATGCAGTTGCTTATTCGAGACAAAACAAAAAGTTTAAGTTTAGCTCATTTTGCATGGAATCGTAAAAATAAGAGTAAAAATGATATAGAAACGTAAGACTAGTCCCCTCCCCCACACTTAAATCACAACGTGTCCTCAAGTTGTGCGAAAAGAAAAACGAGGAAGTGTACTTAGCTCCCTTTAATCAATGTCGGATATCGGTGGTCAGGCAAAAGCATGAAAGAACCAAGGATGTCCGGTAAGCATAAATGACAAAGGAAAGAGCGTAGAATGCACCTGTAATACTTGGAGAAACACAACAAAAACTCTAGGGGTGAGCGAGGAGAAAGATACAATATACGATGAGATATGAGAAAAGCAAAGCAAACCAGGCATTATAGGCTCATATATAAGCATTCATGTTGATTAATACAAGAGAAGATGTGAAAGGATAGAAATTGCCGCTCTGACAAGGTGGAACGCCTGTTCTGTATACAGAACGTCCGTTCTAAAGCAAAAATTTCGAACAGAGAGCAAAATCATTAAAAAAAAATTCAAGCAGAACGCCCGTTTGAAAAACAGAACGTGCGTTCAACAGGGAACAAAAGCAAAACAGAGTATTCCCAATATCAGCAAGTGTAGCAAAACAGAGCCAAAGGATATCCAAAACAAGACTAAAATCAGTGCAACAGATGAAATAAAAGTCAAGTACTTGCAAAGTTCTAGAGAGTTAACTGGAACAAGAACAAAATAGTCCAAAACATCGTCACGGGAATAATAAAAAATAAATAAAAACAACAGCACATCATTCTTCAGAGTCACTCCCATCATCACTTGTAGCCATCTCGGCATTTTCCTCATCCTCGTCATCTTCAACAGCCCTAGATGCCCCGGGCACGACACGAGCAATGGTTCTCTCCACATCCGCTTCGAAAACAAACTTCTCGGTCCGAGGTGCAAACTTGGATTCATCGGTGATAGTTTTACCACGGTTGAGCTCCTTTTGATTAGCCAAAATATCATTTTGAGTGCAACACAGGATACGCAACCACTTCCGAATACTGTGAGCAATGCTCAGCCGCAATTGGTCGGAAGGTGAAGGAGTGGAAAGCGGTGTAAAGGATGGCCCGGGCTGAGTAGGATCAGCAGTGGTACCTGGAGTCTTCTGGGCTTTGTTAGGCTCCCTTTGAAGTCCCCGAGGGTTCTTTGTTCTGTGATCGGCCTTATATTCCGGTACCCCGGCATCTTTGCAAATACTGTGAATCAGATGGGGACAAATGATGCACCGGTTCGTCTTAGTTAAATGCTTAAAAACCTCCTCGTAGATAATGGCCCCAACATTCACATCCATTTCCCATTCCATCGCATATAAGATACCAAGATCTTCAATTCCAAAATGAGTGATGTTGTCCGTTGGACGCACCCTATTCTGAATAAACTTACACTTGACTCTCCAATCTTCTGGCCAAGCCGTAGTAGTGATGTCTTTACGTTCATTCCTCTTCCCGGGCTTAAGGGTCCAAGGGATACTTGAATCAACCAAAACCCTCAGATCCGCCAAGGGGTCGCAACCACTATCCACTAACTTCTTAATCTCAACTCGATGGTCGACTCCCTCCAAATCTTCAAACTCGTACTTATCATTAATGACCTTAGGAGCAAACGGGACCTGAACCTTCCTAACCATCACGTATCCGGCTGCTAAGTGTTTGTTGTCCAGGTTGGCAAAGAATTCCCTCACTAGAGTGTCATTGACTAAAGTCTCCGGAACAACCATTAAAACATCCCAACCCCGATCCCTTAGCATCTGCAAAAAGGCGGGGTCTACCTTATCCTCAACTATCTCTCTCTCAATCAGCATTTTTCGGGATACATACTCCTGGGTGAACAAGTTCATAGCCTTTGGACTTATGAAGCGCTGAGAAAACGGGAGAGGGATTGGGTCTCGAGTGGGGCCCCTAGGGTTTCCTATTCTAACCCCGCCCGTAGACTGTCGGGGACCACCATAGTCATCACCTTTTCGCTTCTTCTGCCTATGGGGTTCAACCATGGGCTCCTTACCAACTCTACGAGACATGTTCGCTAATTAAGTGTGGGACGAGTGGGAACGGTGATTAGAAGGCTTCAAATCCCCGAATGCGTGCAAAAGCGTGGATTTTTGAACCAAAAAGTCGCACTGTTGCAGCCTCAATGCGTGTTAACTGGTGTAAGGAACAGAGGAAAAGCTTGGAGATTGGAAAAGAGGGGATTAAGGGCGTTCTTTTGAGCTAAAGAGCGCTCAATTTGGTGAAGATTTGAGGAATTTAGGGTAAAATGGGGAGAGAAACCCTGTTTTTTTAGAGGAGGGGCGGATGAAAATGACGAAGGGTTCTGCAATTTTTGCTTTTATAAGCAGGTGGAACGCCCGTTTGGGATTCAGAACGGGCGTTCAAAGCACAAAAATTGATACAGAGAGTGCCAGTGGATTCCGAACGGGCGTTCTACCATTTGAAACGGGCGTTCAGATGACAAAAATGCAAAGCAACAGAAAAAGTTTAAATTTTGAACCAACGTTAATATCAACTTCAACATAAAACGTTACAATACATACAAGAGAAAGAAATATAAAGAAACGGTGGGTTGCCTCCCACCAAGCGCTTTTGTTTAACGTCGATGGCTCGACGATTAAAACTAGAAACAGACACTAACTAAAAACTAGTCATAGAGCGAGGACCAATCGATCGACGTATGAGACGGCGAAGCAGGTCAATGGCAGGCCAGAGATCAAAATCATGCTGAAGGTTCCAATCTTCTCCAGCTCGCTCAATCCCACGGGCATGCTCCTCCCCAAACACTAAGATGAGATCAGCGAGGAAAGGATCGTTGAGGATTGTGAATGGCCTATCAAGGTCATCCTCGAGCTCCTCGACAGTCCACTCCCCATCCCCTCCAGACAGAAATGGAGGCAAGACGACAACAAAGATGAAAGTCTGGATGCGGGTGAGGATGCCGATATCTGCATCCAGAACCCTCAAGCCGCCAGGGCCCTCCTCTAGTGAAATAGCATGAATCCTACTGACAAACTTGAACTCAGGCTCGAACATCCCAAAGAACTCATGCGTAGGTATGCCGTAAGGGTATCGCTCATCCTCCTCAGCCATCTCATCCGGTAGACTGAAACAGGCAACGCTCGTCAAAAGCTAGACAAACAAACGAGAAACGAAAAAGAAATCAAACAGCGCAAATAGAAAGAAAAAGATATCTAGGGTGCCTCCTAGTAGCGCTTCAGTTATTGTCGGTAGCTCGACAAACCGTTGAAACTCAACCCGGATCGGGCCATTTCACTTTTCCATTCGCCACATTATGCAAAGCGTGATTGTCAGGGTGACGGTAGACATAATGCATACCAGAGTGAGTTTACGAAAAAACTGCCAAAGACGCTGAAGTGTCCTCGTGGTAGACTCCTTCTTCTTTTGTCTCTTCTTTGATATCATTTCTTGACGCAACTCCTCCATATCCCAACTTCCGGCAAGGACCTCCTCCATGGTCTCAGGGCTAACTCCCTCGGAGAATAATTCGGGCGAAAATTCCTCAAAGTCTTTAACTTCTGAACTACAACATCCGAAAATATCGAGGAATTTAACAATCAACGGTGCTTCTTTCGGTTGACCGATGTAGTGTTTACATCTTTGACCATTAACTTTGAAGGGTTGATTGCCGTAGCCGTTAAGCTCTAGAACACCTCCGGAAAAAATGTTGAGAACTTCGAAAGGTCCGGACCATCGTGTCCGTAGTTTCCCAGGGAAGAGATGCAGACGAGAGTTATATAATAAAACCGACTCTCCCACATGAAATTCTCTCTTTTTTATCTTGGCATCATGAAGGAGCTTCATTCTATTCTTGCTTATCCTGGAGCTCTCATAAGCTCGGAGTCTGAATTTATCTAGCTCATGCAACTGCTGAAGTCTGTGCTCACCACAAGCTTTGGAATCAAAATTCAGGAACTTCGTTGCCCAGTAAGCTTTATGCTCAAGTTCAACCGGCAGATGACATGGCTTTCCATAAACCATTTGATATGGAGATGTACCCATAGGTGTCTTGTAAGCTGTCCTATAAGCCCATAGTACATCATCCAATTTCAGACTCCAGTCCGTCCGATGACTGTTAACCGTCTTTTCTAAGATCTTCTTGAGGCTCTGGTTACTACGCTCCACCTGACCACTGGTCATAGGATGGTATGGTGTACCGGATTTGTGCCTAACACCATATTTCTCTAATACTTTGTCTAGTGGTCGATTACAAAAGTGTGTCCCCTCGTCACTGATTAGGGCTCTCGGGCAGCCAAACCGTGCGAAAATATTTTTCTTTAAGAATTTCATGACTGTTTTATGGTCATTGTGAGGAGTGGCGATAGCCTCAACCCATTTAGACACATAGTCCACACAAACTAGGATGTATCTATTCCCGCATGAGGATGGGAATGGACCCATAAAGTCGATCCCCCAGACATCGAACACCTCACACTGCAGAATAGGTTGTAACGGCATATCATATCTTCTTGTCAAAGCACCCGTTCTCTGGCACCTATCACATCTTTTACAAAAGGCTTCAGTATCCTTAAAAATTGAGGGCCAGTAAAAACCAGATTGGAATATCTTTGCAACGGTCTTCCAGGGACCGAAGTGGCCTCCAGTGGGACCATTATGACATTGCTCAATTATGTCCCGTTGCTCGGATTCAGGGACACACCGGCGAAGTAACCCATCTTTACAGATCTTAAAAAGATACGGTTCTTCCCAGACATAATACTTGCGATCAGAGAAGAATTTCTTCTTCTCCTGATACGAAAATTCGGGATTCAGATACTGGGAATGGAGATAATTTATGATTGACGAATACCACGGAATTTCAGAATCTTGACTATCAACAAGCATAACACTTTCAAGAGGAAAGTACAGATCAAATATCGTCAGGGGCAGCCTCTTTCTCACTCAATAATCGCGAAACATGATCCGCTACTGCGTTTTCACTACCCCTTATATCTTTTATTTCCACATCAAACTCCTGTAGGGTAAGAATCCAACGTAGTAAGCGCGGTTTAGCGTCTTGCTTCTTCAACAAATAGCTCAGAGCAGCATGATCTGTCCAGACTATAACTCTAGCTCCCAATAAATAACTGCGGAATTTATCCATAGAAAACACAACCGCCAGCAGTTCTTTTTCTGTTGTAGTGTAGTTAACTTGTGCGGGGTTTAGAGTATGACTCGCATAATAGATCGGTTGGAATTTTCCTTGCACTCGTTGGCCTAAAACTGCACCAACCGCGTAGTTAGATACATCGCACATGAGTTCAAAAGGAAGATTCCAATCTGGCGAGATCAAGATAGGAGCAGATATTAACTGACACTTAAGCATTTCAAATGCTTGCTTGCACTCGTCATCAAAATGAAATTCAACGTCACTACGAAGCAGGTTGGATAATGGTTTAGCAATTTTGGAAAAGTCTTTGATAAATCGTCTGTAGAAACCCACATGTCCAAGAAAACCGCGTATCTCACGCACATTAATTGGAAAGCTCATTTTCTCAATAGTTTCCACTTTCGCCTTATCCACCTCGATACCTTTGGATGAAATTTTATGGCCAAGAACGATACCCTCCTCAACCATGAAATGACATTTCTCCCAATTGAGGATGAGGTTCTTTTCCACACATCTTTTCAGCACCTGATCAAGGTTCAGAAGACAGTCATCGAAAGTTTGACCGAAAACCGAGAAATCGTCCATAAAAATTTCCATACATTTCTCCACGAGTCCGTCAAATATCGCCAACATACATCTTTGAAATGTAGATGGGGCATTACAGAGACCAAATGGCATTCGCCTGTAGGCGAAAGTACTATAGGGACACGTGAAGGTGGTCTTCTCTTGGTCTTTCGGGTCAATGGGAATTTGAAAATAACCAGAATAGCCATCTAGAAAACAGTAGAAAGCATGGCCGGCCAAACGCTCAAGCATTTGGTCAATGAAAGGAAGAGGAAAATGATCTTTCATTGTGACTTCGTTAAGCTTTCTATATGCAAACTCGATAACCAGTCACAAGTCTTATAGCGACCTCTTCTCCCTTTTCATTTTTCTCAATTGTAATTCCCCCTTTTTTGGGAACTACTTGAGTTGGCGACACCCAATCACTGTCTGCGATGGCATATATGATTCCCATATCTAACAACTTGATGATTTCTTTCTTGACAACCTCCTGCATATGAGGATTCAGCCTCCTTTGCGGTTGTCTCACCTTTTTAGCTCCCTCTTCTGTCTTGATTTTATGCATACAGATGTCCAGAGATATCCCCTTGATATCCCCGACTTGCCATCCAAAAGCATTCGCATTTTCTTTCAAGACGTTGATTAACTTTAATTCTTCGATCCGGGATAGTTTGGATGAAATGATGAGAGGGAGCTTGTTACCATCTTGTAGGAAGATATACTTTAAATGCTTCGGTAACGGTTTCAACTCAAGGTCAATCGGAGGTTCTTCCAAACTAGACTTTAAAATTTTACTTTGCAGATTATCAGAGGAAAGCAACATTGCTTATAATAAATCCACTTCCTTCGAAGGCGAAAGATTTTTATGCCTCGCAACTTCATCTTCAGTCTCGACTTCAAGCTTATTCAAATCTATCCTACCATATTGATTTAGATTATCGATCAAGCGTTCGTATTCAGAATCTACTGCAAGGACTTGCTCATCTAGAAAATTACTGAAATCATCAAATGATTCCTCGATAGAATAGCCGGTTGGACATTCAGAAGGTCTTTTGATAGCTTTAGACACACTATAGCTCACTTCTTCATTTCCAACACGCAAAGTCACTTTAGCCCCATCATCACAATCGATAAGGGCTCTAGCAGTAGACAGAAAAGGTCGTCCAAGAATCAGGGGTGTATTGGGTTGTTGGATGTCTAGGACATACCAATCTACAGGGAAGGTAAATCGATCGACCTGTACCAACAAATCCTTTAAAATCCCTGTTGCTTCCTTGGATGATCTGTCTGCGAACTGAATACTCATAGTGGTAGGTTCCAAAAGATGGTCTAATTGGAGTTGTTGACACACATATAGAGGCATAAGACTAATTGAAGCTCCTAAATCGCATAAAGAATTAGGGAAAATAAGACCTCCAATCTGCAAAGTAAGGACAAATCGTCCAGGATCACCTTTCTTAACAGGTACATCTTCATAACTCAGCATGGAACATTCTTCACCAACCACCCTTTCCATGCCCTCTAACTTCTTCTTAGACGAGACCACATCCTTTATAAATTTAGTATACTTGGGCATCTCAACCAACACGTCAGATAATGGCAAGTTAACTTGGGTGTTTTTCAGGAGGTTGAGTACCTTCTCATATTTCTTGTCTTCACATAAAGGAATACTAGTCTTTCTCGGAGGGAACGGAAGCTTCTTCAACTCGTCTTCTGAAAAGACTTTCTTAAGAGAGGAGCTCACGGCTTGGTCCTCAAGATCTTTCCATCTTACAGATTTTTCAACTCCTGTCCTCACGGACTCATCCGCTTTCTCAATAGATTTCTGACTGCTCACAGGCGCATCTACTTTAGATCCTTCCGCCTCATCCCTCGGAGGATTAGTCTCACGAGTGCTCTTTATCGGATTGGGGAAATAGGCCTTCTCAACTCCCCCTCCTGCACTTCCACTGGCAGGAGGGGCTAGTGGTTTCCCTGGTTCTGTGGACCAGAGAGTTGAGTGCCGGATCTCAAGCTGATAGCATTAGTATCTTCTTGACTATAGGAAGGAGATGGAACAAGAGCAGTACATTGACTCAGATTAGCTTGATTGACTTGACCACTTCCACTGGGGTTTTTCTCAGTAAAACTTGGCAAATGTCCAGGTGGCCTGGAAGCAAGCTGTTCAGCCAACTGTCCTAATTGTCTTTCGAGGTTCTTGATCGTCTTTGTTTGCTCTTCCAATCTTATAACAATTTCATTTGGGATAGGAAATCCAGGGGGATTTTGAGAACTCTGACTAAAAGATTGACTGGGCCTATTGCCAGAAGCAGGAGTAGAATTGTTAGGCCAGTTTTGATTGAATCTTTGAGTAGACGTAGGAAAACCCGAAGATTGATTCTGATAGTTAGTTGGGTTCCTATTGACGTTCTGAGAACCTGGGTTATACCCCTGATTTTGGAAATTGCTTGGACCAGAATATTGATTCGGGAATCTTTGATTGGATTGGCCATAAAATGCATTGACTTCAGGATTTTGCCCATTCCTAGGACAAGCAGGAGACGTATGTCCCTCCACAGCACAAGTCTGGCAAACTATCGGCGTATACTGCCTCGCATGTTGGATAACATTGACTTGATAGTTAGGTGGAAATTGACATTGACCAAACACATGGCCAACTTGATTGCAATTATCGCAAAATAGAACTTGGGCGTTTTGTTGAAGCTGATTCATAGACTGAGAATTCGAATTTGTGGAAAGATTAGCAACCTGTTGTTGAAGTAAGGAAATCAATTGATTCTGCATATTTACTTCTTCGATTTTTGGTGCAGGTGCTTGGATAGCTTGGTACGAAGGAGCATAGTTGTATTTTGCTATATCTTCAAACAACCACTGGAGCTGTTGACCATGCCTTTGGTCATCTCGGTCAAACCACTGTAAAACGTATTAGCTTGCCTTTGCAAGTCTAATCCGTTATGGGGGCATTTTCTAAGCAACGATTTGAATCTCTTAAAAGCTTCGAAGAAAGATTCATTGGGCTGCTGAGTGAAAGTATAAATATCACTAAGACACTGAGCAGTCTTAGATGGAGGAAAGTATTGACTTAAAAATTTCCTCTCCAATTCCTCCCATGTTGTGATAGACTCAACGGGTAAAGAGTCGTACCATTCCTTGGCTTCACCTTTCAAGGAGAATGGAAACAACTTGAGTTTAATGACATCCTCGCCAACACCTTGTAACTTTGTAGTACTACAGATTTCAAGAAATGTACGGATATGGGTGTGAGGATTTTCAGATTGGTACCCATGAAAAATAGATGCATGTTGCATCATTTGAATCAGAGCAGGTTTAAGCTCAAATGTTGGAGCTGCAATGGCTGGTATGATAACTCCAGGATTAACTCTGACCATGCCTGGTCTGGCATAATCAGCTAGGGTTCTTGTATCGTCAGCCATCAAGAAGACAAACTCTTCAATTTCTTTCCGGAATTTCTCTTCCAAATTTTCTTCAACAATTTGGATATGAGAACGTATCCTTCGGTGATTGGGACGAACTATAGATCGTTCGAGCTCAGGATCAAAGATAAGAGTGCCTTGTTTGCTCCGAGTTAACATAAACCGAAGTCAAACAAAAAGAAATGATAGAGGAACGAAAGAAAAAAAACAGAAACAGAAAGATATCAGGGAAACTGAACGTTCGTTCTGCAATCCGGACGGGCGTTCAACACAGAACGCTGGTTTAGAAAACCAAACGAGCGTGCAAAACTAGAACGGGCGTTTACAAATGTTAAACGTTCGTTCAACCTGAACAGAGAGCAAAACAGCAGAAACAGAGCAGAAGAAACCCAGAAAAACCAATTTCGAAAACACCTAAATGCTTTCTTTATCACCTAAAACAGTAAGAACACAATCAAAAACAGCACCTCCCCGGCAACGGCGCCATTTTGTTTGGAGTATTTTTGCAATAATCAAAACAAACTAAATTTATAAAACCGATCCTTACAATGCAAACTAACTCCTAACCGACCGAATATCGGGTAGTTGCTAGTATAGTAGGGTAAGTAAGGGTGTCGATCCACAGGGAGATGGTTCGATGAATACGTTTTATGTTTTAGATTTACAAGCTAGCATTTGCATAGACAGAGAATCAAAGTTAATTCAAAGCTATGAAAGGATTGTTCGGACTGGAAGTTAAAACGCAGAGAAATTAAATTAACAGAGCAGAAAAATAAACTAAGGCTTAAATCTATGAAATTGATCAACAAGCAATTTGGGAAAAAGGCGGCAAACATTGGATCAACAATTTACTCAAAAATTAAAGGTGATCTTATAACGATTTACTGCGTTTCTTAAAAGAGGCGGGTCCACCTATTCTAAAGCAAAACGATCTAATCTCTCAAAACGTTCTATTCAATTAACAAGCAAGGTGTAAATCTCTCGATTTAATGACCTAAACAACAACTGAGCAACTCTCGTTTTAGCTAACAGTCGATTGTTCAATCAAAAAGCAAGGTGTTCTTAATTCACAGAATTTTCATTCAGGAAAACAATTAAGCATTCATCATCTCTCGATGTAAATGAAATTAAACCATAAAACGAGCTAAAAGATCTGACCTCTATTGAAGAACACAGTAAATCAGAATGAGAAAACCAGAATTAATAAGAAAATTGCATCCCCAATGCTGCCAAATTTGATTTAGCTATCCATAGAATGAATGATTACAATGCTTGAAGAGAAATCCATAAAATCTAAGTTTAAAAGTAATTGAATCTAAGAAACCCAGCCACCAAGAAGGCTTTTGGGACTGTTTTTGCTCTCAGAATTTCGATCTGAAAAAGTTGATTCTAATCATCTATATTGTGTGATTACAACTGGGGACTATTTATAGGAAAACAGCAAATCTGCAGACTGAACGCTGGTTTCACATATGGAACGCCCGTTTTATCAGTTGAACGCCCGTTTTGACTCGATTTTCCTCAGCTTCCAAACTCTCTGTTAGCACTGAACGCCCTTTCGCCATCTTGAACGCCCGTTCTATCAGCTGCAACTGATTTCAGTTGCATGAAACGGTTTTGCAACTGCCTTTTGTCCCACTTGTCGACCTCTCTCCTCTAACTGCCTTAACCGCTTGGATATATCCCATTACACCTCATCATCCTTATCTCTATTATCAAAGAAACATGGCAAACAAATAACAAAACCAATATGATAGAAATTTATAATAATAATAAAAAAAACAAATTCAAGCCCAAATGCCCTTTATTTATTTTAGACCCACTTTACTCAATAATTCTATTTTAAGGCCCTATCCCAATGCAGATATTACTAATGTGGGGAAATTTTATAGGAAAAATATCATAAAATTTCGTATAAAATAGCCATTAACAGTGCAGCAGGCCTCTCTTCTTCTAGAAGTGTAACATCAGTATGACGATAGATCTCTATTTCAAGAAAAAAATTGTTTAATGCTATTGAAGCCACGTGAAAAGAACACATAATACAAATGTAAATTATCAAAAAATTATTCAAAAAAAACTTGAACGCTTAGTATAGAGAGTTCCGGACGTGTGTGCATGCACACACATGGAAAAGAACACAAAAGCATAGAAAAAATCTACTCAGGCTTCTCCAAAAATTATGAAAAATCACTGATGTTAACGTGCCAGAATGGAATGAAGAAAGGACTCGGCCCACACCTGGTACGCATAGAGCTAATAGAGATTGGGGTCGTGGTGGGTTTCAATTGAAAATGGGCATCCCTCAGTTCGATGGCAGCATACATATTGAGTATTTTCTGGACTGGTTGGACGCCGTTGAAGACTATTTTGTGTCTGAATCCAGTATCAGTTTGTCACGGATTTTTGCAATGAAAATAAACAAGTAATAAATTTATAAATCCGGTATACCCCAAGTGTAGAGATCGTAGTATAGAGGTTGATATCGGGTCGATCTTACGGGGAATCGGGGTTGCTTAATCTAGTTTTTATTATCTAACCTAACTATGTCACGATTACTACTAAAAAGATACGAAAATAAAACAGTGAAGAACTAGAACGAAAAAACGAAACTAACAATAAGAATAACTGGACAGAAGATCGAGATCTAAAGCCAGGAAAATATGGTTGAGAACACAATTATCTAAACTAAATCTATTCTAAATCTATTATGAAATAAAGATTTTAAATTTACTAGGCAATTCAAGTTCAAGTGATTTAATCAATAATTTACGAACGAACAAGCTATTGATCCACCTATCCTACAACAATCAATTTCTATCTCGACTATCTCGTGATTTCTAACCAAGTTGTGATTCACCTAGCCAAGGTATGAACTCCTAATTTCTTAGACAAGTTCGCCTATTAATCTTCCATCTTTCGATCCTAAAGATTAACGCTTTCTAACCCAAGGTGTGAAATTTATAAGTTTCTAACCTAGAAATCTAACTTAATAACTCTCGTTATTTAGATCAAAGATCTATTCTTTATC
The DNA here is from genome assembly GCA_024500145.1 of Gentiana dahurica var. dahurica. Classification (NCBI taxonomy): domain Eukaryota; kingdom Viridiplantae; phylum Streptophyta; class Magnoliopsida; order Gentianales; family Gentianaceae; genus Gentiana; species Gentiana dahurica. Next base: position 1,745,870 of record CM044903.1, read on the forward strand.
ATGGCGATCTAGGGTTTAACATGATTCTCATCAATATAAACAATCAACATGCAAAGATCTTTCGATATAAATTGCATAAAAACATGATAAACATGATAAAGAGACAACTTGAATTAAATACTCATAAAACAATCGAGAAACGAAACTGAATTGCTGATCGGATGGCTTCACAACGCTTGTTCAAGAGAGGTCTAGCCTCTTAGCATCATCTTGCAGCTCGAATTACTTGAATAAAAGTACATAAAAGTGTTTGATCTAAACTAGAGATTTAAGAGCATAAACTTTGAGTAAAAACTAATAAAAATCGCAGCTAGGCCGCCCCTAGGGTTTAGGGTTCGAATAATGATCAAATTGGGGTCTAAACACGCTGCCTTTATATAGATTTCAGAGGCGGTTTGGCTAAGTCGGTTTATGGACGCCCGTCCAAAGAATCAAACGCCCGTCCAACCTTCAATGCAAACTTCGAATCGGGCCGAGTCATGATCAGACGCCCGTCCCTCTTTAATTTGGACGCTCGTTCACTAAATATCTCAAAACTCTGAATCAAAATTTTCAGCCTGGACGCTCGTCCAATATGCCAGACGCCCGTCCAACTGGACGGGACTTGAACGCTCGTTCAGTGGACTTGAAATTCGATTTCTCCATCTTTATCTCTTTTCTTCCATTCAAATCTTCCTTATCTCTTTTTCATGAATTAAATCCGACATTTATCTTCACTTAATCATCTTTTGAGCCACAATTATGCATCTACAAGTCATTAAAAACATCACAATGTGTAATAATATCCAAATAAACATAAAATCATCAATAAAACACATAAATTAACCAATTTTGCGATTAAACCGTTTAAAAACTCATTTGCTCAATAAATCAATTAAACACTTAATTTCTATGCGAATTATACGAATATGGAGAGAATTGTTACAAAATATAACGATATAAATCATATAAAATCACCCTTAACAACTCCCCCACACTTAGCTTTTGCTCGTCCCGAGCAAAACAAGACAGAACCAAGGCTCGGAAAGAAGATAGACATCTCAGCAAATATAACACATATTCAATAACTTAGAGGTTCACCCCGGTGTGTGTGCAAAGCCATAACAAACTTCCACTAAGTCCAAACTTGAAAATTTCAATGCAAACTAGCTAATACCCCCTTCAAACTAGAGATAAATGATACTTATAAGATGTACCCTACAAAACGTGACATATCCCGAAAAAGATGATAGAAGGTATTTAGGACCTTTCTGACAAACTCAGAGGATAATCCCTACAATATATCTGTCAGTTTATACTGGGGATAAGGTATACGATAACTAAGTCTTACATCAATTCATACCACTTCTTATTGCAAGTTGATTTAACTATTTCACTTTTAAACACATATCAGAATGAGCTCTTGCCCTGTCATAGCAGAATAGGATATTCGAGATATACCCTACCTTACTCAAATCATAAGGCAGCTTCTTCTGACTGTCGTGAGCTTTTGGTCATCATAGTGGTATAGGACATTCGAGATATGACCTACCGTACTCCAATCATCGACCAGCTTACGACACACCCAATTAATTCATATATTTGTTCCTTAAAACAACTTTTCCAAAGCACAGTAGTTACGTTTCACTTATCACATTCAAACCTAAGATATTCACAGTATATCATACTTTGGCTATAAACACAAACCATTATAATTCTCACGATATGTACGTTTGCACTAAGCACATGACTTATAAGATAACAAAAATCACTAATCAAAAGGGGTATAGCTTTATATTATAGCTCATCATTCACTATGGCTCGTGAAAAATATATATCGGGTGAAACAACTAACTTACTGGACATACAGTATATAGCATCAATGACTAAAAAAAATGAACAAAGATTATGCATTGCTTAGTCGGGACAGAACAAAAATTTTGAAAAATTTAGCTCATTTTGCATAGAAACATAACGAAGTAAGCAAATGATAGATACACATAACAATTTCCCTCCCCCACACTTAAACCACAACATGTCCTCAGGTTGTGCAAAATTACAGAACGGATAAGAGTACTTAGTTGATTGCGTAGATATTTGAGCCGTTGGTCAGGCTGGTGCATGAAAAGGCCAACACTCTCGAAGGCGTGCAGAACTCGTTCCAACATGACTCAAATGTTACCTCGACAAAACGTCTAGAAAGATATCTGCACTACTGTACAACCACAAAAAAAATCTCGGGGAAAACGGGGGAATATTATCGCAAAAATGAAAAACAATGATAAGGATAAAGATAAAAAGGAATAACCATTCAGCACACTAAAATCGAAATTAATAGCAACAAAGAGAGTACTAATATAATAAAGGATATCTAGGATGCCCCCTAGTGGCGCTTTTGGTTAATGTCGTTAGCTCGACACTCTTTTAGCTCAGCCTGGATCAGGCCATTTAACTTTTCTGCCAGCCACTACCTCGTGTAAGCTTTGATCAGTAGTGTGGCTGCAGAAACAGCATCTAACACATGGGGTTAATTCTTTAATTGCCTTCCGCACATGTTTAAACCTCCCTATGGTTGAATTCTCCTTTTTCTGACGACGTTTCAACTGTTGCTCCTTTTCAAACTCTTCCATGTCCCAACTACCTGCTAGAACTTCTTCAGAAGGACCACTACCGTCATCCTCAAAAAACAAATCGGGCGAAAACTCATCAAATTTATTGACTTCTGAAGTACCACACCCGAGGATATCAAGGAATCGAACCATCAAACGCTTTTCCTTGGCTTGACCAATGTAATGCTTGCACCTTTGACCATTCACTCGGAACGGCTGGTCACCATAACCTCTTAGTTCTAAAACACCTCCAGGAATGATTTGGAGAATTTCAAAGGGACCGGACCATCGTGTCCTTAGCTTACCAGGGAACAGATGTAACCTGGAATTGTACAATAAAACTTGTTCCCGAACTTGGAATTCTCGCTTCTTGATTTTGGCATCGTGAAGGAGTTTTGTCTTTTCCTTACTTATCCTGGCGCTTTCGTAAGCCTGAAGTCTAAATTCGTCTAACTCATGCAATTGCTATAGTCGGTGTTTTCCACAAGATTGGGTATCGAAGTTTAAAAACTTCGTGGCCCAATACGCTCTATGCTCTAACTCAACTGGCAAGTGGCATGGTTTACCATAAACCATTTGATAGGGTGATGTACCCATGGGGGTCTTATAGGCAGTTCGATATGCCCACAGTACATCATCCAACTTTAGGCTCCAGTCTTTTCTATGACTGGTAACTGTTTTCTCCATGATCTTCTTCAAACTTTGGTTGCTTCTTTCAACCTGACCACTAGTCATAGGATGATATGGTGTGCCAGTTTTATGCCGGACACCATATTTCTCAAACACTCTCTCCAGGGGTCGGTTGCAAAAGTGTGTCCCTTCATCACTAATCAAGGCGCGTGGACACCCAAATCTCACGAAGATGTTTTTCTTTAGAAACATCATGACCGTCTTATGATCATTGTGAGACGTGGCTTGAACCTCCACCCATTTCGATACATAATCCACGCAGACTAAGATGTATTTATTTCCACAAGATGGGAATGGTCCCATAAAATCGATGCCCCAAACATCAAAGACTTCACATTCAAGAATGGGTTTCAATGGCATGTCAAAACGCCTTGTCAGAGCTCTGGTTCGTTGACACCTATCACAAGCTTTACAGAAAGCTTATGTATCTTTAAAGATCGTAGGCCAATAGAAGCCGGATTGAAAGATCTTATCAACGGTTTTCCAAGGACCAAAGTGACCACCGGTAGGTCCACTGTGGCATTGCTCAATAATATCACGTTGCTCGGATTCTGGAACACATCTTCTCAGCAAACCATCTTTACAATTCTTGAAGAGGTAAGGTTCATCCCAAACGAATGTTTTCAAATCAGAGAAGAATTTCTTCTTCTCCTGATAGGACAATTTTGGATCAAGATATCGGGAATGAAGGTAGTTTACGAGGAAGAATACCATGGAACATCTGGAGCACAATCGTCGATAAGCATGACATTCTCCAGAGGAAAGTAAAGATCTATATCGTCAGGGTCATCCTTTTCCTCACTCAACATTCTTGAAACGTGATTAGCCACTACGTTTTCACTGCCCTTTTTGTCTTTAATTTGGACAACAAACTCTTTTAGGATCAGTATCCAACATAGTAAGCACGGTTTAGCCTCTTTCTTTGTCATCAAGTATCGCAAAGCAGCGTGATCAGTCCACACAACCACTTGAGCACCCAACAAGTAACTACGAACCTTGTCCATAGCAAAGACTACGGCCAATAATTCCTTTTTAGTCGTCGTGTAGTTTACTTGAGATGGATTCAGTGTGTGACTGGCGTAATAGATTGGCTGGAATTTCCCTTTTATTCTCTGTCCTAAGACTGCGCCAACAGCATAGTTTGATGCATCGCACATAAGCTCGAAGGGTAGATTCCAGTCAGGCGAGATAAGAATCGGTGCAGAAATTAATCGACTTTTAAGCTCCTCAAACACTTGCTTGCAACTTTCATCAAAATCAAATACAACGTCTTCTTTAAGTAGTGTAGACAGGGGCTTGGCTATCTTGGAAAAGTCTTGAATGAATCTCCTATAGAAACCGACATGTCCAAGAAAACCTCTGACTTCGCGCACATTCTTAGGATAACTCATCTTCTCGATAGCTTCTACTTTGGCTCTGTCTACCTCAATACCTTTGGCGGAGATCTTGTGGCCAAGAACTATTCCCTTATCTACCATGAAATGGCACTTTTCCCAGTTTAGGACTAAGTTCTTTTCCACACATCTAGATAAGACCTGGTCAAGATTGTCAAGACAATCATCGAAGGATTGACCAAAGACCGAAAAGTCATCCATGAAAATTTCCATACACTTTTCAACTAGCCCGTCAAAGATAGACAGCATACATCTTTGAAATGTAGCTGGAGCATTGCAAAGGCCAAATGGCATCCGCCTGTAAGCGAATGTACCATAAGGGCAGGTGAAAGTGGTCTTTTCTTGGTCAACTGGGTCGATGGGTATCTGAAAATATCCTGAATATCCGTCCAGGAAACAGTAGAATGCATGTCCCGCCAGACGCTCAAGCATCTAATCAATGAAAGGAAGGGGGAAATGATCTTTCATTGTTACCTCATTGAGTTTCCTGTAATCAATGCAGAGTCTGTAACCAGTAACAAGCCTCAGTGCTATTTCTTCTCCCTTCTCATTCTTCTCAATAGTAATTCCTCCCTTTTTAGGAACTACTTGAGTCGAGGATACCCATTCACTGTCAGCGATTGTGTATATGATACCTCTTGCAAACTTGCAAACTTCCAACCTTCAATGCAAACTTCAAATCGGGCCGAGTCATGATCAGACGCCCGTCCTTCTTTACTTTAGACGCTCATTCACTAAATATCTCAAAACTCTGAATCAAACTTTTCAGCCTGGACGCTCGTCCAATATGCCAGACGCCCGTCCAACTGGACGGGACTTGAACGCTCGTTCAGTGGACTTGAAATTCGATTTCTCCATCTTTATCTCTTTTCTTCCATTCAAATCTTCCTTATCTCTTTTTCATCAATTAAATCCGACATTTATCTTCACTTAATCATCTTTTGAGCCGCAATTATGCATCTACAAGTCATTAAAAACATCGCAAAGTGTAATAATATCCAAATAAACATAAAATCATCAATAAAACACATAAATTAACCAATTTTGTGATTAAACCGTTTAAAAACTCATTTGCTCAATAAATCAATTAAACACTTAATTTCTAAGCGAATTATACGAATATAGATAGAATTGTTACAAAATATAACGATATAAATCATATAAAATCACCCTTAACACAGTTCCCCATCTGTCAATCCCAGTCCCAGTTCTGAGTTCATTTCTATCCTACCACATGGAGCTAATGCTGCTGATATAATCCATTCAAGCACACCAGACACGAGTAGAGGATACACTAATTCCTATTTTCAGACATAGAGTGCACATGACTTGACATCAACCTCCACTAAAACTCAATCCTCTCAACCTGACTCTCCTCCACTGTTTACACCAGAATCACCACAGCACAATCACTTCACACACACATCACCTGATTCCTTCACTACTCCATACCACAATCCAACCACCTACACACACACACACACCATCCAATACACCTTCTACTACACACTCCTGCCAAAACACAGACTCTCCCTCTTCCAATTCCTCATTATCTCAGTCACACAAATTGGCATCACCATCTCATACTACAACATCCACACAACCATCTCACACAGCTAATGCTCATCCCATGCAAACCAGGAGCAAAACTGGAATCACCAAACCCAAAACCTTCTCCTATCTAGCTGTCAAGGACTCTACTGTTTGTCCAGCAAGACCAAACAGAGTGTCAGATGCCATCTCTCAGCATCAGTGGTTAGCTGCAATGAAGGAGGAATATGAAGCTCTCAAAAGAAATCACACTTGGGACTTAGTTCCAGCTAGACCTCATCAACATCTGATAGACAACAAATGGATTTTTTAATTGAAATTGAATCCTGATGGCTCCATTTTGAAGCACAAAGCCAGATTGGTTGCAAAGGGCTTCTTGCAACAACCAGGACTTGACTATGAAGATACTATCAGTCCTGTGGTCAAAGCTGCTACTATTAGAGTTGTACTAGCTGCTGTTGTCACTCTTAACTGGAATATCCACCAAATTGACATCAACAATGCCTTCCTCAATGGAACCCTTTATGAAGATGTATTTATGCCTCAACCTGAAGGCTTTGTGGATCCTTCTAAACCTGGATATATCTGTCATTTAAGGAAGGCCCTCTATGGTCTCAAACAAGCACCTAGGGCTTGGTTTGAAGAGCTCAGGCAGCAGCTACTAAGGTGGGGTTTTAAACAAGCAAAATCAGACACCTCTCTGTTTGTTTTGAAAACACAAAGTGCCATTATGTATGCCTTAGTGTATGTGGATGACATACTAATCACAGGGAACAATAACTCACTGATCAGGCAGTTCATTACCAATTTGAACTCTAGATTTGCCCTCAAAGACCTTGGTAAACTAAGTCACTTTCTAGGACTGCAAGCCTACAGGGATGACAGTGGTCTGTATCTGCACCAAACTCACTATGCCTCACAACTGATCAATAAAGTTCAGATGCAAGACCTGGAGCCTGTTCCAACTCCTATGGTGACTGGTATTAATCTTTATGATGAAGAATCTGAATTTCAAGATCATCCTACAATGTTCAGAAGCATACTGGGAGCACTGCAATACTTGACTTATACCAGACCTGATCTATCATTTGCTGTAAATCAAATTAGTCAGTTTATGCAGGCTCCCAGACTTGTTCACTGGAATGCTTTGAAAAGAAAACTGAGATATGTGAAGGGCACCCTACACTATGTGTTGGAAATAAAATTTATGTTTTGATGATGATTCATCGCTTAATCAGTTATTGTTATTAATCCCATTGATGAATTGTCATAACTAGCTGTTATAGTGCAAAGCAAAAAGATGTCTAGAAATTAATGTATAGGACTTTATAGAGTCTGATATTTGTATATGTTAAATCAGACAAGCACTATAATAGTTCTAGGCTGTGAACTAAGAAAATAAGAAACTGAGATTTACTTAAACTGAGATTCAATAAGAAACTGAAAAACAGGGCACACCAACATAAAAATTGAAGAAGATAAGTTCGTTGAGGGACACAGACTTAGTTGGCTTATCCAGAAGACTGAAGAACAGAGGGATCAAACTCAGTAGATGAAGAACTGAGGGTCACAGACTCAGTTATAGAAGATTGAAGAACTGAGGGCTCAAACTCAGTTATGAAGACTACGTCGAGATTGTAAAGTTAGACTTCAGGTAAGATTGTGGTGACCTGAACTGACTTTATAGATCTTGTATGAAGACCTAAGGATCATAAGGACAATGAATTCTTAGAGGAAAATGAGTCATGGTGTACTCTGATTAAGTCAACCATAATCAGATGAAAAACTGGAGTAGTGATATTTAAAGAAGAGTAAAATCTCAGTTAATGCTTCAAGTCAGTTAGGAAACTGACAAGTGATAATCTCAGTATAAAATTGATAAGGAAACTCAGTTTTATATGTCAGTCATCCAACAAACTGATAGTACAGTTGAACGTTGTAAAGGAAGCAATTTTATTGGATGAAATACTGACACAGCAGAACGGTCACAAAAATATAGCCATTACAAGACTCAAGCAGGATGAATGGTGAATAAACCCCTATAAATAGACTACTTCTACAACAACAAGAAAAGGGGTGAGCAGGAGCAATTAAAACAGATTTAATTAAAAGATCTAATTAAAGGGGAAAGCCAATTTCGAAAGAATTCCTGCTAAGTACTTAATTGCAAGATCAAGAAAATTTCTTCAAGTATCCAAGCACATTCAAGAAAAATCAAGAATCTATCATTTGAAGAAATTCAGAGCCGTGCAAAATTTAATTATCCAGAAGAAAAGCTCAAATCACAATTGAATCATAGTTATTGATTCACGTCTCAACTTTGATTTCATCAAAGGTCTAGACTGTGAAACACCAAGAAGGTGTGAAGGACAGTTGAGTGCAGTCAGGAAGACTGTGTTTGTGATGAGCTGGTGAAGAGGCAATTCTACCCTTCAAGGACCAGTGTTTCAAACAATTGAAGAGCAGAAATCCTACCTATTCTACAAATGTTTAGATAGTGAAGCTAGGGATTAGTCAAGGACTATCAGTTTAGAACTTTTTGTTACCGGGCCATCTCAAAGAAGTTCTAGTGGAATTTTCCTCCGCATCACAGGGGAAGAGAGGAAGTACAGGATTACACCACCCAGAACCTCTATAATTCTTGTCTATTTATTTCATGCATTCATTTACTTCATTACAATTTTAATTATCTGGTTCTCGCGCTTAAACCAAGTCAACAAACTGTTTGCACTAAAGGCTAGTTTTATCCGCTGCCAGTTGACTAGACTAAGAATAAGTCAGTATTGACTTATACTCAGTTGAGTTAGCTGAACTCCGCACAAGTTAAGGAACAGGAACAAAACTGAACTGAGCATCAGTTTAAAGTTTCGGAGAAACTCAGTTCCTGGGGTACTTTCAGCTTTGGGAAAGTTTTTGGTGACAAGTTTATTCACCCCCCCTCTAAACTTGTGTTAGCCTTTCCAAGGGACCAACACTATGGACTACACTTCAAACCTGGTGCAAATTTGGACATCACTGGTTATAGTGATGCAGATTAGGGCTGTGACACTAAGGACAGAAGATTTGTTGCAGGGTACTGTGTTTACCTGGGAAACTCCCTCATTTCTTGGGGTTCAAAGAAACAACATGTTGTGTCAAGGTCTAGTAAGGTGTCAAAATACAGAGCTCTTGCTAATGTTGCTGCTGAAATCCAGTCGCCGAAGTCTCTACTCTCTGAACTGCAACTTCAAGTATCAAGTGTTCCAACAACTTAGTGTGACAACATAAGTGAAAATCACCTGGCTCACAATCCAGTTTTTCATTCAAGAACCAAGCACATAGAGATTGATGTTAACTTTGTAAGGGATCAAGTTTTGCAACATAAACTCAAAGTTCAACATGTGCCTTCATGTGATCAAGTAGCAGACTGCCTCACCAAGGCACTATCAGGCACCAAGTTCCTTTCCAACAGAGACAAACTAAATGTAGTTGACACCACCTTTAGTTGGAGAGGTACAGTTAAAGATAAGAGTATTTTGGGAATACACTAGTGGTCCATGTTTGTACTATGGTGAGGTGTCCAGAATCTTTTCCCTAGATTTTATGTAACCACCTGTAATGCTGTTATATAGCAGCTAGCATACGTTTGATGAATGCAATGAAGAACATTTTACAATTCTAAATATAGTGCATTTTCTATCTTGATTCAATAGTAAAAAGGACTCACTAACCTGCCTGGGTATTTTTAAACACGTTTCAATATTTATAGTGATCTTCCTCACCCTTGCAGTGTTATAAACTGTGTTCTTGCAATCTGGAAGTGTTGGACTTATTTTAAGTTTTAGTGATGAGTGCCAAACTAACTGTTATAGTGCAAAGGCAAAAAGATGTCTAGATCAAATGTATAAGTTTATTAGAGTTTGATCTTTGTATAGGTTTGATCAAACAAGCACTGTAATAGTCAGCTGATTTGTATCAGTAGACTGGTCTTTTTTCAGTAGGGTAGATAGGTCAGTAGACTAGTCAGGAACCTGCTGAAGACTGAAGGCTGAGGGCTTAAACTCAGTAAATGAAGGCTAAGGGATCAAACTTAGTAATTAAAGTCAAGGATATGAAATCAGATTTTAGGAAAGTCTGTGATGACCTAAACTAATTTCATATACCTTGTGTAGAAGGTCTAAGTTCCATAAGTTGGATGATGTTTGGAACTTGGCTATAATTAAAAAGGTGTAATCTAACTTCACAGATAAAAGTTAGATAAAAGAAATCAGCTGCGTTGTTTTTGATACACAGCAAATTGCTGTTCAGCAGACTGATAGCATTACAGCAGACTGATGAACCTGCTGATAATATACCTCGATTAATTCAAGATTACATTGGAAGATTACATGGATAAGGACATCCAACTACCTCTGATTAATCAAACAAATCAATGGCTGAGATTAAAAGGACGTTGGGATGATTCAGGACTTTATCCAATGGTTATAAGTCAAAGGGTGGACAGACTGGACTGTCAAAAAGGATTCTGACAGTGTCAGTCCTATGAATAGTGATAGAAAGCAAATCAGATGGGACAAAAACCAGGAACGGTTATATTTGAATTTCAAATAGAAGTCACATGCACTCCTACCTATAAATAGAGGACTTTCAACTCAGAAGAAGATGATGATTGATAAATTTTAAGAGAAAAATATAAGAGATAATTCTGAGCTGCAAGAACACCCTGCTGAACCTACTAAGCTTAACCTTACTGATCCAGAGAAAATCTTCAAGTGTATTCTGCATTCAAGATACATCAAGTTTGCACACTTGAAGACTGCAAGCTGCTGATTATATCATCCTAATCAAGCTGCTGCAACTGAATCATTTACTTGATTCAATCCTTATTTTACAACAATCTACTGAAGACAGTGAAGCATCTGCTAGGTGTGAAAGACTGTTGTTTGTGGTGGAGCTGGTGAAGAGGCAATCCTACCCTTCAAGGACCAGTGGAAGACTTTGGAGCAGCAATCCTACCTGTTCCTAGTTTTCAGTTTGTGAAGCCATAGTTATTGGTGAAGGACAAGCAACATAGGAATCTTTGTAACAGCTACATCAAAGATCTTTAGTGAATTACCTCCAACATCACAGGAGAAGAGTGGACTGACAGGATTACACCACCTGGAACCCCTATAAAATCTGCCTACTTACTTTATGAATTTACATTCTACATTTAGATTATCATACACATCAACTTACTGAATCTAGCAACTGAAATCACACACATACACTACTGAGTATCCAATACTTAGTATCATATTTATCAACAAGTAATAAGGCTTAATTTTTGATATAATTCCGCTGCACAAATTCAGTAAACTCATCCATCAGTAGACTACTGTGTATCAGCAAACTACTGAGGTATCAGTAGACTACTGAGGTATCGGCAGGCTACTGAAGTTTCTGAGTTTGTTAACTCCAAAAAGTTTCAAGTGTTAAGTTTATTCACCCCCCTCTAAACTTAACCAAAGCCTTTTCAAGGGACCAACAATTGGTATCAGAGCAGTGCTTCTGTTCTGAAGGATTCCTACTTGTTTTACTTGTGAAAATTCTTTGAAAACTCTTTCAAAATTCTAACTTTCATAAACTTTGCATCATGGACAACAATCAGTATGCTAGAACAATGTTGATGTGTTCTGCTGATCGTTTTGATGAATATAAACGTCGTATGCAGGCTTATCTAGCTGCAACTCATGATGAAATGATGGATGTGCTCACAGATGGACCACTGGAGATAACAAAAGCTGTAACAGTGGGTGATGAGACACGGTACATTCCAAAGCCTAAAAAGGAATGGACTGCTGAAGATAGAAAGAGAGCAAATCTAAACAACATTGCTATTGATATCATCTACAGAACTCTGGATTGCAACATGTATATGAAAGTGAAAGACTGTAAAATAGCAAAAGAACTTTGGGACAAACTACAGTTGATCTGTGAAGGCACTGATGAAATAAAGAAGAATAAACTCAGTGTGGCAAAGAAGAGGTTCCAAAAGTTTGAAATGAAACCAAATGAAACCATTGAACAAATGGAATCTAGGTTCAATGCAATTCTGGATGAACTCACATTGCTGTGTGTTAATTACTCAAAGGAAGAAATAAACACAAAAATCTTGGAAGCTTTACCTGCTACAGATGGTTGGAAGATGAAGGTGACAGCCATAGAAGAAATGAGAAGACTGCATGAAGAAGATACATTCAAGTTATTCTCAGATCATAAAGCATATGAATTCAAAAAGAAGTTGTCACCTGCTACTGAAAAAGAAGAGCCAAAAACCACAGCACTGGCTGCTTCACATCAAGAAGAAGGATCAGAAGCTCAAGATGACTTACTGGATGAGATGCAAGAACAGATTGCATTACTGAGCAAGAAGATAAGAATGATGAAAACTGGAAGAAGTTCCCCAAGGAATTTTACAAGGAAACCTAGTGAAAAGAAGGAGGAATCCAGGAAAGACAATGACTACTTGTGCTTTAAATGCAAGAAACCAGGACACTTCAAGCCTGAATGTCCTGAACTAAAGCAGAAAAAGGAACCAGATTATATTTGCTTCAACTGCAAAAAGCCTGGACATTTTAGACCTGATTGTCCAGACCTACTGAAGACCAAAAGTCAGAAAAGAAGATTTGGCAAGAAGGCTATGATTGCTGAAGATGAATCTGGATATGAAGTGGAATCAGAAAATGGAAATGAATCTGATGACACTGCACTTGTTGCTGAGATGGAAGACTATGCCTTGATGGCTACCATGGATGAAACAGAGGAGGTATATAACTCTGCATCTAAAAACACTCATGATGAAAGTGATTGTGAATCAACCTGTGGTTCCAATCCAAAAAACTCTGACAGTGAAGAAACTTTGGATGCCATCCTTAATCAACTAAGGAAATACAATCTGGTTATGAGATTGTGAAGGCAGAAAAAGAAGCCCTTCAATCAGAAGTTGAAAGATTGAAAGCTGAATTGAGAATTCTTAAAGGAAAAGAAAAAGAAGTTGAACAGAATCAGCATAAGTCTGCTTAACATTTAGTAGCCCCTGAATCTGCTGAACAATCTTCTTCCTATGCTGTATTCAAATCTGGGAAGCCCTATGCTGATAGGACAGGTCTTGGATTTGAAACTCAACAGTCCAACAGGAATGGATCCAGCAAGGTCACTGAACCTAGTACCAGAATTGGTCTTAAGTTTGTACTTGCAAAAGATCCAACTCCAAGTAGGGCTACTGAGACAGCAAAGCCTGCTGAGAAAATATCAAGGAAGCAACATCAGAAGTCAAAGAAGTCAACAGCTCCTAGCAAAAAGAATAAATCTAAAGATAGGGCTGTTGTGCCTCATAGACCTACTGATAGCAGACCTGCTACCAAGTCTGCTGGACCACACAAAGGTAAAAGTCAGAAATATTCCAAGAATAAGAATCCTAAACCCAAAAATATTAATCATTCAAGGGATACTTATCTCAGGGGGAAAGGTAGATTGTTCCCTTCTGATGATGACTGGAATATTCCTGCATCTAATGCTAGAAACAGCAAATATAACCATGCTTCTAGGGTAAAAACTAAGCAACGGAATCAACCAAGGACTCAGCAGAGGACTTACACAAGACCTCAGCCGGGACCTCAGCAGACTCCATACTATAGAGCTGTTTCTAACAGACAGCAAACTAATGGTTATAATGATGTTTCTAACAACAAGAATCACTTCAAACAGCATTATAAATCAAAAGGCCAGAAAACATATGTGAATCCTACACAACCAACTGTTAGAACTTATGGATGTGTGGAATACATGTATGAACCTAAGTATGACACATTTAAAAGAAGACCTTATGGGAATTTGCCAGAGGTCATGCTTACCACTGACCATTATGGACCCAAACAGGTTTGGGTACCTAAAATGCACTGATTTTGTTTTGTAGGGTGTCTGGTACTTTGACAGTGGATGTTCCAGACATATGACCAAGAATAAGCACTGTCTGACAAGCTACATAGCAAAGGATGGTCCAAGAGTGAACTTTGGAAAGAAGAACACACCTGGTTACACAAGAGGCTATGGCACACTTGTGAGGAATTGACTTACAATCAAAAATGTTGCTTATGTGGAAGGACTGGACTACAACTTGCTGAGCACTGGGCAATTCTGTGACATGGGATACAAGGTCACTTTTGACAAAAACAACTGTATTGTCATCAGTGAAAGAGGTGATCAAGTTGTATTGGCTGGCAGAAGACAGCAAAACATGTACATTGTGGACTGGTCTACTGCAGTTCCAGAAACCTGCCTGATTGTGCATACCAAGTCAGAACTCAACTGGTTATGGCACAAGAAATTAAATCACTTAAATTTTGATGACATCAATCAGTTGGTGAAGAAGAAACTGGTGATTGGTTTACCTGAGATCACATTCAAGAAAGATACTATATGTGATGCATGTCTGCAAGGTAAACAGACCAAATCAAGCTTCAAATCAAAGACTAAGCAATCAACTAATAGTCTTGGAGCTGATGCATATGGATCTTTTTGGACCAGTTACACCAACAAGTGTTACAGGAAAGAAATACACCTTAGTGGTTGTGGATGATTATTCTAGATACACTTGGGTGGTATTTATGAACAAGAAAAGTGAAACACTCAAGAAGATGCCTGATCTTTTGAAGAGATTACAAAATGAGAAAAGTTTGACAGTAGTAAAAATCAGATCCGACAAGGGTACAAAGTTTCTTAATAAAGTTATAAGAGAATACTGTGAACAGAATGGTGTACTACATCAACTTGCTGCTGCTGGTACACCTCAGCAAAATGGGGTTGCAGAAAGAAGAAATATAACTCTAAAAGAAGCAGGAAGGACTATGATTTGTGAGGCATTGCTACCTGAAAGGTACTGGGCTGAAGCAGTTAACATAGCATGCTATACACAAAATAGAACATCAGTGAACAAGAAGCAACTGAAGACACCTTATGAGATTTGGAATGGAAGGATACCCAACATATCCTATTTCCATCCATTTGGAAGTAAATTTTTTATCTTGAATCATAAGGAACATTTGAAGACATTCCAACCTAAATCAGATGAAGGAATTTTCTTGGGATATTCTTCAGTCAGCAAGGCATTCAGGGTACTGAATAAAAGGTCACTGAAACATGAGGAGACAATCCATGTTGTGTTTGATGAACCTAAGTTCACTGGTATGGAAGATGAAGGTTGTGAACCTGCTGAGAACTTACGAGTCACTGATCCAGATGGTGTTGAAGTCTTGGAAAGATTTAATGACTTAAAATTTTCTGATTCTGCCTCTGCTGATGACACTACTGATGCAACAACTGAAGCAGTTCAAGGATCTGCTGTACCCCCTGTTGAAGAAACAGCAGACCCTTCTGAAGATGAAGTTCCTGAGAATCAATCTAACCAAAATCCACTATGGTTAAGGGATCACCCTACTGAACAAGTTATTGGAAACATTCAGCAAGGTGTAAGAACTAGAAGACAACTAGAAGCTATGTTTACATGCTTCATGTGTCAAATGGAACCAAAAGTTGTTGAAGAAGCAATTTCAGATCCAGATTGGATAACTGCTATGCAAGAAGAGTTAAATGAATTTGAAAGAAATCAAGTTTGGACACTAGTTGAAAGGCCTAGTCATTCAAATATCATTGGTACTAAATGGGTATACAGAACTAGCAGATCATGCAAAGATTCGGCAATATTCATGTCATCAACATAAACCAGAACATGAAGGGAAACACCATCCCAATTATAACTAAACAATGAGTAATCCGCATAAGACTGAACAAAATCAAAAGTATACAAAGTAGTAGTGAGCTTGGCGAACCGTGCCGAGGGGCCTGTTTCAAACCTTATAAGGATTTATGTAACCGACACACCATGCCAGGAGAAGAAGCACGATACCCAGGAGGATGTTGCATGTCGACTTCCTCAGTCAAATCACCATGCATGAAGGCGTTATGGACATCCATTTGATGCAATTCCTAATTACGAGCAGCCACAACAGACAGAAAAACACTAATAGTCCCTATTTTAGCTATGGGAGCAAATGTCTCATATAATAGACTCCTTCAACTTGACGATTACCATGAACAACGAGTCGAGCTTGAAGGCGCTCCACGTCGCCAGTGGAGGTGTATTTAATTTTATATACCTAACCACAACCAATGGCACGTTTACCGGGAGGAAGAACCTTCAAAGGCCAAGTTCCATTACGTTCTAAGGCATCGATTTCCTCCTGCATAGCCTGACGCCAATCGGGCAACATAACAGCTTCTCCAAAAGTGGCAGGTTCTAGACCCTTAGTAATAGCTGTCAAAAAACATTGGTGGCGGACAAAAAATTTATTATAATCAACATAACAAGCTATGTCAAAAGGTTTACCTGATGAGCCGGATGAAGACGAAGATGCGTGTAATGTAGTGGGGTCTATGTCTTTTTGAACTGCCGTATTGGTGACGTAGTCTTGAAGCCTTTTGGACGGAACTTTGATGCGATGACCACGACCCAAAGGCTTATCAATAGAAATCCCCGGCTCTAGAGCATAAGCAACCTTGTCATCACTAACCCTGTCCATACTTCCCCTAAAATCCACAGGGGCCGACCCATCAGATTCGATAGGCTGATCATCATAATCATCCTACAACGGAGGTTGGCTAAAATAACGTTCCTATTGAAGACGGTCGTGGTCGGGCAAGGACTCAATAAATGGAAACTGATCTTCAAAAAATTCCACATCATGACTTACAAAAAATCATGTGTTGCAAGGTCATATAAACGCCAACCATTTTTACCAAATGGATAGCCAACAAATATACAACAACGATTCAAATTTATCCGTTTCCGAGGATGAACAGAAGCATAGCACAAACATCCAAAGATGCGCACATGATCATAGGAAGGGGGCGGCCATACAAGCATTCGTAGGGGGTTTTACCATTTAAGACACTAGTAGGAGTTAAATTAATCAAATGCACAGCGGTAAGCACACATTCACCCTAAAAGTACTTCAGCAATTTGGATTGAAAGCGTAGTGCACGTGCAACATTAAGGATATGACGATGTTTGCGTTCGACACGACCATTTTGTTGCACCGTGTCAACGCAAGACGTTTGATGTAGTATACCTTTAGCAGAAAAGAAATGTTGTAATTGCAAAAACTCCTGTCCATTATCACTTTGCAAACTTTTGATATTTTATTAAACTGAGTAACGACCATTGCGTAGAATAGACCAACTTCATGCTTTCCAACTAATAAATATAACCAAGTGGCGCGGGAATAATCATCAACAACGAGCATCACAACTAGAAGGAATCGATAAGGACCCCAAATGTCACAATGTAGTAGATCAAACACATCCGATGATTTATTCAAGCTTAAAGGAAAAGAGTTGCGAGGTTGCTTACTCATAAAACATACTTGAAAGTCACAAATAGTAGCGGAAGTGCCTTGACGGAAAACATCCGAAAAAGAAGAAACAACGGCCATGGAGGGGTGACCCAAACGCCTATGCCATAACATTCGTGAATCGGAGGTAGAAACGTTATTAACTTGAAAGGTAGAATAACAAACCGGCCGAAAACAATAGACCCCATTACACAGCACCCCCGCTCCAATCAGGTTCCTCGAAGTACGGTCCTAAATAATACACAACTTGTTAGTGAAAATAACTACATATTCATTTTTCTCGAGAAAATGAGACACCGACAATAAATTACACGTAAGGTCCGGATGTAGAGAACTTCTTCCAAGATTAAATTTTCACTTAACACAATATCTCCTTGTTTTGTAGCAAGAGTACTAGCATCATTGGGAAACCCATTCAAGGATGAAATTTCACACAAATTGGTAAATAAGGAGAGAATACCGGACATGTGATTCGATGCACCTGTGTCAATAAGCCAATTTGAGTTAAACATACCAACTAATCCATCTGAGAAAGAACCTATACTCTTAGTTTGCAAAATGGACCAAAGGTGATTCCACTGATCGTCAGACAACATCGGAACACTCGTACGATCACCTTCCCCAACTTCTATTGTTCCAGATCGACGTTAGGTGTTTGTATTGCAAGCAAGGGTACGAGTTTCACCGCCGGAACCTGTAGCAGTCCGGCCAGCAACGTTGCCGGAAGTTGTGAATCCAACAGCATCACTGTCGGCCATAGGGAGAAGCTGCTACGGTTTTTTTTTGTTTTTTTATAAATAGCTTAGTAAACCCACTACCAAGCACAACAACATCAACAATTTTGCTAAAAAAAATAGCAACAAAAATACAACGGGAAGCACCAATACCTTCGATAACACAGCGTCGGAACAGGCAAAATGACCAAAAAACACAATGATTGGGATGATGAGCGACACACACTCAGCAATTATGATTAGCAAGGAACACGCCCTTGATAATACACACCGATCGAAATTTCCGGTATCGATATCCTGGATACTAGGTGGTGGACAAATTGATCAAGCTGCAACTTTCCGGTAAAACAAATTGATCAAGCAGCAATTTGTCAAATTGGAAAAATTTCCGGTAAAACAAATTGATCAAGAGGCTTTGACAGCAGAAGCTTCACCATCGGCAGCCATGTAGAAGTTCAAAGAAGAACAGCGGCTGAAATTTTTGCTTTTGCTGTTGTTTTGTATTTTATTTATTTATTTTGTTTTTTTGTTGTGTTTGTCGGGGAAAAAAAGGGGAATAGGGTTTTCTTTAATCTAGAGAGGCTTTGATACCATGTTAAGATCAAGCTCTTACCGTTGTACTAAAACCAATTGGTGCCAGTAAATGAGCTATTTTATTTCTTTATCATGTAAGAGTGTGGCAATCTATCCCAACATGTTAAGATCAAGCGCTTAGCATTGTACTAAAACCAATTGGTGCCAGTAAAGACCCTAATTTATTTCTTTATCATGTAACCGTGTGGGAAATCTGTCCCAACACCCCCCCTCAAGTTTTGGCAATCTGTCCAACACTTGCACAATTTTTTTTTCAAGAGTGGGCAATCTGTCCCAACACCCCCAATCAATCCTAACACTTGCACAATATATTTTTTAAAATATTGTTCCAACCAGGGTCGATCCCGTGACCTCTGGCTTTGATACCATGTTAAACACAACACAATTGGGACAAAGATGATTTGTATATTAACAACAGTGAAGTATTTATAGTACAATGATCACCAAAACCCTAAACTCGAAATATCGTAACTGTACAAATATACCCTTACATACATATTTTACAACAATATATTTCCACAGGTATATCTCTTTTATGGTGGTTTACGCGAGACAGATCAGTCGAATTTGAATGCTGCGTGTGGAGGAGATGTGATGAGTGTGGAACCTGACGTCGCATTGGCTATTAGAGAGAGGGTTGCAGAATGCATCAGACAGTGAAAACGGGGAGAAGAGCTTCGAGGAAGCCAATTGGCTCTGTCGACCAAGTCGGGCCGAGTGAGGAATTTATGAAGATGCAAGCTTAAATTGCGGAATTGAATAAGCAAATGAGTGATATGTTAGCATGACAAAAGGAGTTCAAAGGGCGTACTTTTTGTGGTGGTGAACATTGGGTCACAAATTGCCCTATTAAATAGGTTAGTTAACCACCACAGAAATATTAAATGATCCATTCCTTGAGAATCCTTTTGGCATGAAACGCATGGATATGCATCCGCTATGTTCGACCCCCAAAGTCTATCAAACTACCGATCCGAATTCGACCTCCATTTGTCAAACCATGGATGTAAATTATTTAGCCAATCAGAACAGGGGGCAGAATTTGCAGATTTGGCGTGACATTCTGAATTTAGCTTGGGGTAGAAATAAAGGGGCCTGAAAAGCCACTCAACCACAAATTGTGCAGCCCTAAAAGAATCAATATGCACCTCAAACACAGACTAATTTTGTGGATCAGAGGCGACCTCTGCATGGGGCTTACATACACCTCAATGCTCATTTGCAAATGCCCCGGCCCCACAGTTTGCACCACCACATTTGGAGCCCGTACAAACTAAAATTTCCACGGACATTTTATTGGAGAAAATGAACAGGGAGATGAAGAAAAGTAGCCGGGAGTAGAAGGAGAGTAACCGGGAGTTATACAAGGAATTGAAGGAGATGAGAAATGCCCATGTAAACTTACAGTCCGTAGTAAGAAATTTGGAGACACGGATGGGGCAAGTGAACCACAGGCAAGTGAATGCCGTTTTTGCTATAAGTGGAAAAGTGGTGGGTAGTGATGTCGAGACACCCGAGGTTCAGAAGAATAAAAAGAAGGACAAGAGTAGATAGGAATATCAAGATCAGTTGGTGATCAATTAGGGGCTAGAAGCTGAAGAGATAGAGGAAGAGTTGGAGAAGCCTAGTGCGGAGCTAGAGAAGCGGTCAGACACGACACGGGAATGTACGAACAACTCAGGTATGAATTCTGTGAAAAACCCTTTGATTTATGTAAATTACCTTACCCCCCCTCATGACCCTACTAAGCCTACTATTTCTAAAAAGCAAAACAAATTTCTCGATATTCTACGTAAGGTTGAGATAAATATCCCCCTAGTGATGCGCTAGTGAATATGCCATCTTATATTAAAATTTTAAAAGGGATTTTGTCTAACAAGGCCAAGATGGAGAAAGTTGTTTGTTTAAATGAGAAGTGTTCAGCCTCTTTTCAAAATAAGCTACCACCTAAGTTAAAAGATCCGGGTAGTTTTTCCGTCCCTTGCACTATAGGGCAAATGTTATTCCCCAAGGTGCTGTGTGATTTAGGTGAAACTGTGAGCGTGATGCCCTGGAGGATTTTTTAGAGTTTGAGGGTAGGAGAGCTTAAATGGTCCAATATCACATTACATATGGTGGATAGGTCGATTAGGCGCCCTATGGGAGTCGTGGAAGATGTACAGGACTTCTCAAGGATAGCTACACCACTTACCCGGCTCACACAAAAGAATGTGAAGTTTGAGTGGACTAGTAAGTATGCAGAGGTGTTGAAAAAGAAGTTGACAACGGCCCCAATGTTGGCAATTCCGGAGATCTTTGATAACTATGACGTCCATATTGATGCTTTGGGACAAGGTTTAGGTTGTGTGTTGATGCAAGGAGGAAAAGTAATTGCTTATGCATCTAGACAGTTAAAAGTGCATGAAAAGAATTATCCAACACATGACTTAGAGTTGGCAGCAATAGTTTTTTCCTTAAACACTTGTAGGCATTACTTGTATGGAGTTAAGGCTAGGATCTTTACAGACCACAAAAGCTTAAATTACTTCTTCATGACTTACTCTATGACTTATTCATGTGTGCACCATTAATAAATCAAAAAGTTAGGGCCTATTGATATGCCAAGCCCTTAAAATGAGCACGTGCAGGTATGCCCAATACGCATAGGATCCTCAGCCCCACACTGTCTGCACCTTCATAAGCTGGACCTGGCCGCGTTTCAATCCTGCTCCCCTAAGCCTTTACAATATCTATAATTGACATTGCAACGAGCGTCGATCAGCAAAACCTTCAACCCACCCTTTACAGACCGGCAAGAAGCACTAGGGGCAGGACTGTGAGCTCTCCAGATTGCAGTCTGCCCAGCCCGGACGAAGCCCGCTAAAATAAGCAGCAATAGTTACCTCGACGGTTACAAGATGACATCCCGCTACGGTTATCATGATGCTAGCCCAATTAGACGTTGCCACGCCAGCCACTTAGTTTATAATGTTATTTATGCCTAAATTGTATCCCCTTGTAACCCCCATCACCTAGCCCTATAAATAGCGTCGTTTGTACCTTGTAAAAGGGGATCATCTAATACAAAAACACACATAACCTCTTCAAATTCATCGGCAGTTTAATTGCTCATTACTTTATGTTCACGTCATCATCTCACTGTCACATCGTTCATAATCACCGCCAGATATCACTGCACAAATCACTATAAACATCTGCTTAATCCCCTCTTTGTGATAATCTATCAATTTAGAATTTAAGACATTTAAATACATTTTAATCTATGTCAAAATTTCTATGATTACATATTATATATTGGGAAGGATGGAGAACCTGATGCCCGTGTATGCTTAATTTATGTCTTACTTGGTGTAACAATACGTATCTTATGTTTTATTTATTTATTTATTTATATTTTCTTACTTTGAAACGAAATATATCATAGTAACATCAATATAAATAGGTCCATCAAATAGATAAAAACACCCACAATGGAAAACGATATCCAAAATCAAACACACACACACACAGAACCAAGAAAAAATTAAAAAGAAAAACTCTCAAACACATCCCAATAAAGTGTAGGCCATTTTAGGTCGGAAATCACTTGAACAGAACGAGCGACAAAACTTGATTTTTCACTTTTGATCATCATATAAGACTCATTAATTATGGTGTAGTTGAAGAAAATCAGAATGCGTGCGGAAACGAAAAGACTGTGAAACTGATGTTTTATTGATTGATTAAAAATAATGCAATGGATCTTCTTTATATAGGAGATGAATGAGATAATTACTGAATTCAAAATAAATAAATAAAAGATAAAACTATAGATAAATAATATTTAGGGGATTTATTTCAACTAAACTCTGTCTATCTCTCGTTTAATATCATCTTTATCTCATGAGATTTATCTGCTCTAATACCCTCCCGCAAACATTGCCGGGTCAGAGGCAATGTTTCTCTTATCAACGGAGAAGATGACTCGTCTTGTGACTCTTTGGCTCACATCCATCTCTCTTGGCTCTTAGCTCTTTTGGCTCATGGCTCTTGGCTTTTAGACTTGTGACTCTTTGTTGTCTACGGTCTGTCGTAGCTTCTCAGATGACTTGCATTTTTTTTTTCTCAATTTTGTTTTTTGGCTGGGCATAGTACTATTTTCTCGATGATGAGACAATTATAATAACAATATGAGAAGGACTAGAGCAACGACCACAAAATTTTTTTTAAGACACAATTTGTGATGAATATAATTTATTTTTTTTGAGACACAATATGCATGAAAAAAGAGGAATTATGTTCTGTATGCAACAATGACAAACAATGGACGAACTGGACTTAAAAAAAATTGGATTTGGCTAAGAAGGAAGAACTTTGATTTATTGATATTTAAATTAAAATAATGCATTGCACAAATAATTGAACGAATATTGAAAAAACAACCAATGCATGTTTGACTGAGTTTTACTCAACCAAATTGATGAGAATGCAGACAAGAAAAATGCAAAATGAGGATTTTTTTTAATCGGAAAAAGGATCGGGCGAGGGTTCGCCAATATTAAGGCACTCGAACCCCCGCCTCCTGCTCTGATACAATGAAGAAGAACATAATACGCAGACAGAAACGTAAAGACACTGAATTGATAGCTTATTGAATTGAATGAAAAAGACTTACAATAGATCTCTTACATAGAAGATAAAACTGTAGAAAATTTTATTAAAGTGATTTATTTCAACTAAACTCTATCCGATCACTCGTTTAATATCATCTTTATCTCATGAGATTTATCTGCTCTAATAGTAGTCTCATATGATTAGCAGTGTAAAATCAGTTTTTGTCATTCGTCGTTAACGAGTGGTATATCATGTTAATAACATTACAGCTGATCAAACAGGAACGGAAAAAACCAAAATATTCATCCTCAACATCATTTCCATGTGTCAAGTAAAAGCTTTCTGCAGACCCACTTATTTCCATCAGATTAGATGCAAAACTTAAACCTTTCATCCATCAACCATCATACCTAATAAGCAAACACATGAGAAATCGATTCTATTAAGCACACAATGGTATCAATTTATAAATAAGCACACAATGGTACCAATTTCTTCCAATAAAGGATGAACAATTTCAGCTAATTTGACAATATTTTTAATTGCTTCGAAACATGCATATAGAGTTTTATTTAGTTTAGAATCAAGTCTCTTTATTTTTAATCTAATTTTATTGGATTTTTTAGTCTTAATCATACAATTACTTTTGTTATGACATTGTTTGTTAAATAAAATATAATCGTAATGCATTTTTGTTGAATTACCATACTTCACACTTTACACGCCCCCTCCTAAATGCTTAAGCTGTAAGACGTTAAACTACCATCTCTCCCAAAAGTTTAAACTGATGGGAAGGTAGATAATTATCATTTTATATATTCAACACGCCCCCTTAATGTGGGTCTAATATATATTTAGAGAGGCCCAACACTTAATTTTTAATCGTTTATTTAGGTGACTGTGTTCGGAACGGGGTTTGAACCCATGACCTCGCGCTTTGATACGAGTTTAAACTATCAGCTCTCCCAAAGCTAAAGCTGATGAGGAGGTAGATAAGTAACATTTATATATTCAACATAAATTAATTAACATCTTACAGATTCCCAAAAGCTAGAAACTCGGTTTTGGGAGTCTAAAAATGTTTCGATGAAATAAAATCCTTTTCAAAAAAAATTAACATCCTACGGTTACGGTTAATTAACATCTTATGGATACGGATAATTAGCATCTTGCATACTTTAACACGCCCCTCCCAAAAACTTAGGCTCTAAGATAATTAACATCTTATA
Organism: Gentiana dahurica var. dahurica; assembly: GCA_024500145.1. Classification (NCBI taxonomy): domain Eukaryota; kingdom Viridiplantae; phylum Streptophyta; class Magnoliopsida; order Gentianales; family Gentianaceae; genus Gentiana; species Gentiana dahurica. The sequence goes on from CM044903.1 coordinate 1,770,672, forward strand.
CTGTGGAAATATTACCTTATTATTTCGTGTAACACTTACTTGTATACATTATGTGTAACATGACATATTAATTGTATTATATAAACAATTAATATGTCATAAAGAAACTCTTTTTTGTCCTATTATGTAATAGCCGCACATAGCAGTATCTAGCCGCCCATAACACTTAATACTCTACTAGGACCTCTCACATTCAAGCTTGTATATATTAATACTCATTCTTTTATCATGAATAAACAAGTTGAATTTACTCAAGTATTATTGCTTTCTCAAACTCTCTTCATGGTATCAGAGACATAATCCCCTTTATTCCGCTGCAAAATCTCCTATCGTTTCATGAATGTCTTCAATAGCCGAAGCCTCTTCACCCACAGTAGAGCCCCAGCAGCCTCAGCAGGCTGGGGTCACTGAAAACTCTTCTTTTACAAATCACAGACTTGATGGCAACAACTATCTGTTGTGGTCAAGATCTATGAAAATGTACACCTCAGGCCAGAGCAAGATGGGATACTTGTCTGGCACCAAACCTGCCCCTGCTGAAACTGACCCCAAGTTTGAAGCATGGGATACAGAAAATAACCAAGTCATGACCATCCTCACGAGGTCAATGACAAAAGAGATCAGTGAGAACTTCATGATGTATGACACTACTAAGGAAATCTGGGATAATGCCAGAGACCTTTGCTCCAAAAGGACAATACATCTGAGGTCTATGATCTTAAATCTCAAATCCAAAATTGCAGGCAAGGTGATCTGTCTGTAACTCAGTACTTCAACCAACTATCTAAGGCATGGCAACACCTAGATATGCTGGAAGGATGTAGGGGATGCTACTTTATACAAGGATATCATTAAGAAGAAGAGGGTATGCAAGTTCCTTACTAGACTGAACCCATCTCTTGATGATGTCAGAGGTAGAGTTCTTGCTACTAAACCTCTGCCCAACCTCAAATCTGTGTTTGGTGAAGTCAAACATGAGGAAAGCAGGAGAAAAGTGATGCTGCAAAGCAACCCTGCTGATCACTCTACAGAGAGCTCAGCACTGATGGTGGTCAGGAAGCCTACTAAGGCCACTGAGACCTACAGAAGGCCTACTGAGAAGACAGGAAAGTTGTTCTGTGACCACTGCAAATGCACAAATCACACCAATGACACTTGCTGGAAACTACATGGTAAGCCTAACTCCCCTAAACCCTCCAAACCAACCAGGGAGAGTTAGGGCAGACATGTCAGTGAAGAAGGTAACAAAGACACTTCTTTGGATGCTCAGTTTGCTGCCTTCAAAGCCCTCCTTGTTCAACAAAAAGAAGGTAGTTCTATCACTGACACAACTACTCATGTTAAAACAGGTATATTCCACTCACCTCTCAGTAGTGATACTTGGATCGTTGTTTCTGGGGCTTCCTCCCATATGACTGGTGATAAGAGTCTTATATCTCACTTTAAGCCCTATCATCAGACCCGCAATATTAAGATTGCTGAAGGATCTATTTTCTGTGCACAAGGTTTCAGAAATGTTAAACTTACTGATAATATCTACCTACAGGATGTCCTGTTTGTTCCAAAATTAGACTGTAACCTTATATCTGTCAGTAGACTCACTAAAGACCTAAATTGGACAGTCATGTTTAACAACAATCAATGTATATTCCAGGATCTTTCTTCACAGGAAGTGATTGGGAGAGCTAAATCCTGCTCAGGATTGTTTTTGGTGAACCCTGCTGAAGACAGAAGATTAAAGACTGAAACTGCCTCAGCAGCCTGCAACCAATAGACAATATCATGTTATGGCATTATAGACTAGGTCATCCAAGTTTCGGTTATTTAAAGTCTTTATTTCCTAAATTGTTTAAAGGATGTAACCTCAGTGACCTTCAATGTGATATTTGTCAGTTTGCCAAACTTACTAAATCTGTGTATACTAACATATCTTACTTACCCTCCATACCTTTCACTTTGATTCATAGTGATGTATGGGGACCTTCAAGAGTTAAAAGTGTAATAGGAAAGAGGTGGTTTGTCACCATCATAGATGACCACACCAGGATCACATGACTGTTTTTGTATGGAAGTTGGAACCATCTTCCTAGAGTTCTATAACATGGTATCCACTAAATTTGACACTAAGATTAAAATCTTAAAAATAGATAATGCCCTGGAATACTATGAGTCCAACCTCAGCACCTTCCTGAATAATAAGAGAATTGTTCACATCAGTAGTTGTGTAGAGACACCTCAGCAGAATGGGGTTGCTGAGAGGAAGAACATGCACTTACTGGAGATGGCTAGATCAGTCATGTTCACCACACATGTGCCAAAATACATATAGGGTGAAGCCATATTAACAGCCACATATCTGATCAACAGGTTACCCAGCAGAGTGTTAGGTTTCAAGACTCTCATCCAAACCCTACTGAAAACTCATCCCTGTCCTCATCTCATTGCTGACTTGCCTCCAAAAATCATTGGATGTACTGTGTTTGTCTATATTCATGCCCGGCACAGAAGAAACTTGACCCCAAAGCTCATAAGTGTATTTTCCTAGGTTATGCCAAAGACAGAAAGGGCTACAAGTGTTATTCTCCCACTGACAAAAGGTTCTACAACTCTATAGATGTAAAATTCTTTGAAAAACCCCATACTATAGCAAACCTACTGAGACAGTCACATATGGAAACCTTATTGAAATAGAAGCATTTCCCTCTTCTCATGGTCCACTAATTCCCACTACACCCTCAGTTGAGGAAATTGATCCCATTCCAATCCCTCAGCCAACTCCTAACATTCACACAGCTCCTCAGCAGATTCCTGACCTCCAGCAGCCTACTAATACTCATCAGCCTCCTGACACTGAACTCCCCACACCTACTGAACCTCAGCAATCTGCTGATACTCCTCAAACTCCTGAATTTCTGAGCACTTCTACTGATATTGATGACAGACCCATTGCTATCAGAAAGGGAATGAGATCATGCACTGATCACTCTATTCATAATTATGTGTCATATGATCACTTGTCACCTGGTTTTGCTATGTTTACACAAGACTTGGATAATCATTCCATTCCTAAGAATATACAGGAAGCTCTCAAACATGACAGGTGGAAGGCTGATGTCAAAACTGAAATGACTGCTCTTCTTGACAACCATACTTGGGATCTTACTTCTCTCCCACGAGGAAAGAAGACAGTCAGCTGTAAATTGCTATTCACCATCAAGTACAATGCTGATGGTACTATTGACAAGTACAAAGCTAGACTGGTTGCAAGGGGCTTCACTCAAACATATGGACTTGACTACAAAAAGACATTTGCACCCGTGGCAAAGCTAAACATAGTCAGGGTGCTGATCTCCCTTGCTGTCCAACTTGACTGGCCACTCCACCAATTGGACATCAAGAATGCTTTCCTAAATGGTGAGCTCACTGAGGAAGTCTATATGACTGTACCTCCTGGGTTTACCAACACTCACACTAAAGGGAAAGTTTGCAAACTGAGGAAATCTCTATATGGCCTGATGCAGTCCCCAAGAGCATGGTTTGGCAAACTTACTACTGTGGTTAAAGCTGCTGGATATCATCAGTGCAACTCAGATCACACAATGTTTATCAAAACTACCAATAAGAGAAGATCCATCCTTATTGTCTTGTGATATCATCCTTATTGGTGATGACCCTGCTGAGATTCAAACATTGAAGACCCTACTGGAAAAAAGTGTTTCAAGTTAAAGATTTGGGCTACCTCAAGTAGTTCCTTGGCATGGAAATAACAAGAAACAGCCAGGGTATCTCAGTCTCACAGAGGAAATATGTGCTGGACCCGCTGAAGGAAACTGGCATGCTAGGGTGCAAACCGGCTATCTCTCCAGTAGACCTAAGTAATCCACTAGTGCATGGTAATATTGCTGTAAAAAAGGAACAATATCAGAGACTTTTAGGGAAACTCATTTACCTCTCTCATACAAGACCTGATATTGCATATGGAGTTAGCCTTGTCAGTCAGTTCATGCATTGCCCTACTGAGCAACATTGGGATGCTGTCTACAGAATACTGAGATACCTAAAGTCAACTCCTGGCCAAGGCATACATTTCACTAATTCTACTGAGAGATCAGTTAAGGTCTATACTGATGCTGACTGGGATGGTTGGCAAATAGACAGAAGATCTACCACAAGCTATTATTCAAATGTATGCGGTAATCTTGTCACTTGGAGAAGCAAGAAACAGCCTACTGTATCTAGAAGCAGTGCTGAAGCTGAACTCAGAGCACTTGTCTTGGGCATTTGTGAAGCACTGTGGCTGAAAAGAGTCCTTACTGAACTTCAGCAACCTATCATACTCTGCTGTGACAATAATTCAGCATTATGCATGGCAGAAGATCTTGTTCATCATTGATAAGACAAAACATGTGGACATTGACAGACATTTCCTTAAAGAGAAGATTGAAACCCAGATCATTCAACTTCAATATGTTCCCTCAGCAGACCAGAATGCTGATATTCTCACAAAGTCCATTCCACCGCTTATGTTCAGCAGTCTGCGTAGAAAACTTGGCTGTATTGACATATACAACCCAGTTTGAGGGGGTGTGTGGAAATATTACCTTATTATTTCGTGTAACACTTTACTTGTATACATTATTTGTAACATGACATATTAATTGTATTATATAAACAATTAATATGTCACAAAGTAACTCTTTTTTGTCTTATTATGTAATAGCTGCCCATAGGAGTATCTACCCGCCCATAGCACTTAATACTCTACTAGGACCTCTCATATTCATGCTTGTATCTATTAATACTCATTCTTTTATCATGAATAAACAAGTCTCTCATTCTTAATACTCATTCTTGTATTATATTTTTCTCAAACTCTCTTCACATACATTTTAACACGCCTCTCTGAAAAGCTTAAGTTGTAAGATAATTAACATCTTATTCACTTTGACACGCTACCATTTCACTGGCTTTCAAGGAATGAAATATTATCAAGCACCCTCAACTATTTCGGATAATTAACATCTTACATATTTTAACATGCCCCCTCATGTAACAACAAAGAGGCCCAAGACCTCCCACTCTGATACTATGTTGAATTACAATCTCTCTCAAAATATTTAGTTGATGAGGATACAGATAATTAATACCTTACACTTTAACTGTTTCAAGTAAAATTAATAATGAAAGAAAGATTAGTGTATTTTTGATACAATCAGGATGTGGATACATGTTCTGGAAGCAAATCAACTGAGAATAGGCAATCAGTTGAGATTATCCGCTGAGATCACATGATCAACTGTGAGCAGATGATAGATGATCAGTTCAAATTAGGTGATCAACTAAGATGAGCATATCAGATGAGATGGCCAGCTAAGATAAACTAATCTGATTCACCGAGAAACAACTTCAAGATCAATCCGTTTCTATGGTAACTACCTTAACAACTTACAACAGTTTTTAACCGATCGGAAGCAATATCATCTATAAATACTTCACCATCAACATTTATCTAATTCAGCCTGATTATTTTCTGATTTGTAAGAATTCCTTTTCTTTTGTTTTCTATTTTATGTTTCCATTAATTTCAAAATTCATCGTTATATATCGAGAGCATGCAAAGGGTGTTGACTGATAGAGTTTTTTTTAAAATTATTTTTTTACTTTTGTAGAGATTATAAAAGGAAGTTTTTTCCGTAAATTGTTCAAAAAAATAATGCAATAATTTTTTTGTTCTTTTTCCTAAAAATAAAATAGAGGATATTCCCCTCTACATCTTCAAGTCCTTTTTCTGCAAAACCTAGATTCGCGTTTTCCTCTTTGATTTTGTTTTTACAAATGCTTCGTGGTATTAGAGAGTTAATTTGAACGTTTATGTTTTTATTGAGAGTGTTTGATTGCTAATTTGGAAGTTGTTCCGGTTTCGAGACAATTTTAACTTCATTCGAACGAAAGTTCAGCACATAGCCTAATTCATCCAATTCTTGAAGAAAATGACTTTCATGAATGGAGCAGATCGATACGTATAGCGCTTATCACAAAAAATAAAGTAGGTTTCATTGAAGGAACGATTCCTAATCCAGATGAAGGAGATAAGAATTTTGACGCTTGGAGTTAGTGCAATACCATGGCGACCTCAGGATTCTCAACTCCATGTACAGCACGATTGCTCAAAGTATTCTTTCAATTAATACTGCTCAATAAGTATGGGAAGATTCGAAGGATCGATTCTTCAATCTCGATTTCTACCGTTTGTCAGATATGCAGAATAATTGAATAACGTAAAGCAAGGAATTCTTTGGTGATGGAGTATTTCACTAAGGTGAAAGTCATATGGGATGAATTATGTATATTGGCGCCAATTCCTAAGTTTTCGTGTGCCAGGATGCAATTGTAAAGCTATCAGAAAAGTTTTCGCTGGTTATTTCAAAACTGAGCATGTTATAAGGTTCTTAAAAAGGTTAAATGAAGATTACTCTCATGTGAGAAACCAAGTCATGATTATGACACCCATGCCACACATCAAAGCTGTATTTGGAATGGCAATCAAAGTAGAGAGACAATTAATCTACTGAAAAGGTAACAACAATGCACCTATGGTGTTTTAAAATAAAATTCAAGGGAATCCATTCAGTAGTCAAAGTTATAATAAAGCAGAGAAAGGTGCGGGTGTGAAGTCACAGGGAAAGAAGGCACAATGCACTCATTGTGGATTTTATGGTCATATAGTTAAGACATGCTACATGAAACATGGATTCCCCCTGGTTTTATGTCCGAAAAGAAGGTGAATCTGGTGGAAGGTACAAGTGGTACAGAAGCAGGACCACAATGGAATGGACAGGATTCAGCAGTACAACAAGTTGCACCAGCAGGTTTCATAAAAGAGCATTATAGAGAGATCTTTTGGGTGATATAGAACAATCAGATTGCTGACTTCACTGAAAGCATCCTTTAGTCCTCTTGAAGATAGTGCAGGTATAACCCATGTATCTTCACGTTGCGGATAATAGACTCATGGGCAACTGATCACATAGTATGCCCTGCTGAAAATATGTGCGAGTGCAAACCTGTAAAAGGACTTAAGGTAGGGTTGGCATATGGTAATGAAGCTGTTGTAAGTCATATGGGAAGAGGATTGGAGCAGCTAAACTTATAAAGGGTCTCTACCTTTTTTATGCAGGAAGTTCTCCAAACAATTAATGAAATAAAACTTGTAATGGTGCAGCAGAGGCAATCACTTCTGATGTGCAGTGGAATTTTAGGTTAGAACACTTGTCTAACGGTCTTATAGCAAAATTATCCATTGCAGGAGATAGTAATGCAAAATGAAACTGTTGTCAAGTGTGACTTGATCTCTATGTCTGAAATCTGGCAAAGCTATCTGGTGGTCAACTGCATGATGGGCTGCTGAGCAGAGTATTAAAGTCTGTGGAAGTCTGTTGAAAATGAAGTGCATATGTGATCCTTTGTCAGAAGAGCAAGTCTGCTGAGTTTGTGAATACTGCTGAGCTATGCGTCTAAGTATTGATTACTGAAGCTGAGTGGAGTCGGCAGTGCTGGCCCACATCTTGGGCATTCATGGGAATTCCAGAAATGTTACTTTTGCGGTTAGGGTTTAGGGATCGAGGCTATAAATACATGTTGTTGTAAACAGTTCAAGTGTGTAAATCTTTCTAAACTTCAGTGCGTACTAAAATATCTCTGTTCTGTCCGTGGAGTAGTCGGTACAACGCCGGAATCCACGTTAAATCTCAGTGCTCTGCTTGTTTATGTTTATCTTGTTTGATTGCTTACTTTATGTTTAATTGCTTCTGTTATTCCACATTTTATTTCTTGTTCTGGATTCCAGTATGTTATAACAAACTGGTATCAAAGCATTGGTTATTCGAATCATTGTACTTGAATAGAGTTAATCGTCACCAAGGTTTGCACCGGTGCTAGGTTATGAAATTAAAGGTCTATTCTTCAACTAGAAAGATGTCTGCAGTTAACGTTAAAATTGACAAGTTAACATGGAGAAACAATTTTAGTTTGTGGCAAATCAATGTACGGGCACTATTATAGCAACCCGGGTTGTGGGCTCCATTATCCGGAGGACGCCAGTTCCGATGTGATGGCTGGGTTGGAAGAGAAAGCACACTCAACCATCATATTGTGCTTGTCATATTATGTTATCACTGAAGTTGCTGAGGAAGACACCGCTGTTGGGCTGTGGTCAAAGCTTGGAAGCTTGAAGTTGTTGTTGAAGCACCATCTATTCCTTTTAGGGACGCGTGAAGGTACTCAGCTGAGAGATCATCTTGATCAGCTGAACACAATATAACTTGATTTAAGGAATATTGAAGTTAAGATTGAGGATAAAGATGCAGCTCTAATCCTATTCATGTCATTACCGGCATCATGTGAGAACTTTGTACAATTGTTAAGGGTGATTTTATACGATTTATAAGGCTATATCCTATGTTAATTTCCCCCATATTTGTATAAGGTTGCATAATAAACGAGTATTTAATAGAGATATTGAGCGAATGATGTTTTAAAAGGGTTGATCGCAAAATAGGTTGTTTTTGGTGTTTTAATTATGTTTTTATGATTATTTGGACATTATTACATTTCTGCGATGTTCTTATGTGTTATAGATACATGGTTGAGGTTCAAAAGATGATCAAAAGTTGATTAAGTTTGAGCTGATTGATGATAAAAGAGATAGTGAAGGAATGTGATAGAGATAAAAGAGATAAAGATCAAGAAATCAAAATTCGATCATAATGGACGAACGTTCAGAACCTTGAACTGGCGTCCAGAGTGGACGGGCGTCTGCCAGAGTGAACGAGTGTCCAGAAGAGGAAAAGTGATTCAGAGAGTTTGGACGCAGGAGTGGACGCTGGTGGACGAGCGTCTGATCATGACTCGGCCCGATTTGAAGTTCATATGAAGAGTGGACGGGCGTTCACCCATTCCGGACGGGCGTCCAGCCGCCGCCATGCTGAAACCGACCTAGTTTTCTATATAAAGCAGTGTGTTTTCTCCACAAAGACATCATATACTCGAACCCTAAACCCTTGGGGCGGCCAAGCTGCGTTTTTCCTTAGTTTACAAACAGTTTTTACTTAAATACTTTCATGCACTTTTATTCAAAACAATTCAAGTTTCAAAGAGGATGCTAAAAGGCTAGACCTCCATTGAACGAGCATTGTGAAGCCGTCTGATTCAACAATTCAGTTCCTTTCGTGATTACTTTGTGAGTTTTAATACAAGTTGTTTCTTTTATCATGTTATCAATTATTTATGCAATTCCATGTCGAAAGATGTTTGCTTGTTGATCGTTTGCTTGATGAAAATCATGTTAAACGTTAGGTCGCCATGATAAAAGAATAGTTATTTGATCTATATAACGAGAGTTAATAGGTTAGATCTCTAGATTAAAAACGTTAAAGTTTACATCTTTGGTTAGAAGAAGCGTTAATCTTAGATCGAAAGATAGAGATTAATAGATGAACTATCTAAGAAATTAGGGTTCATACTTTAGATGAGATGAATCACAACTTTGTTAGAAATCACGAAGTAATCTGAATTGGAATTGAATGTTGATAAGATAGGTGGATCAATTGCTCGTTTGCTCGTTAGAACTTGATCAAATCCCTAAAACTTGAATTGTCTAGCTTAGTAGTCTTTTATTTGCATCTTAGTTTAGTTTAGTATTAAATTGGTTCGCAGCCCGTATCCTTCCTAGCTTTGGATTATATCCTCTGCCTAGTTTTATTTTCTGCTCTGTTTGGTTTTTATTCGCTGTTTAGATTAGTTTCGTGACATAGTTTAAGTTAGACAAAAGCTAGATTCACAATCGTTTAGTTCCCCGTAAGATCGACCCGGCATTAACCACTATTACTACGATCCTTATACTTGAGGTTAACCGGATTATTACTTGTTTATTTTGTGTTGATAAAATCCGTGACAAGTTTTTGGCGCCGTTGCCGGGGAACCGGACGGTTGTCTAGTTTTTGTTTTCGTTTTCTGTTTTTCTGTTTGTTTTTTTTTTTTTTCCTGTTTTATTTCGTTTTAAATTCTGTTTTTAGTTGATAATTGTTTTAGGTAGTTGTTAAGTAGATAATTAGGGTTTAAGACTTTCCCTTAGTAGTTTCCTTGGAGATTAGATCTTCTGTCTTTCTGTTTTTCTGTCGTTCTTTCTTACCTTCTTTCATTCTCTGCAAATTTCTGCTTCTGTTCTAGTTTTCCCGCTACCAAACGGGCGTCTGGGATATTGGACGCCCGTCCGCTGGAAAATTATCAATTCTGTTTTGTTTTTACTCACTTAGACGAGCGTCCATAAGATTTGGACGCCCGTTCTGATATTCTGTCTTTCAGACGAGCGTTTGGACCACTAAACGCCCGTCCGACCTCAATTCCATCTGGACGCCCGTCCAAACTTTTGGACGTCCGTCTGGTCCTGTTTTCTTCAATACTTTTGTTTCCTTTTCTTCTTTCCCATTCTTTTCTTCAGGCTTTTAATTTTTAGTTTCGGCTTTTACTTTCTTAGCTTTTAGGCTTCGTTCCACTTGTTTTTGGTCCGGTTTATGCAAACTCGGAGTCAAAAGGGACCGTTATTATACACCCCTGACCCCGAGCGAACCGTAGTCCGGCCAAACAGGCGGATTTTTCGTTCTGTGGTTCTGGCAGACAGAGCCGAGCGAGATCTTGAAGAACAACTAGCAAGAGAAATCACTGATTTTGTGATAATGGCCGCTAATAATAGACGTACGTTGGCGACTACGCCATGCCAGGCGAAGTCAAAGTCAACCCGGCTATTGTTATTCCAGCCATTACTGCACAAACCTTTGAGTTAAAACCGGGACTTATTCAGATGATGCAGCATGCATCTATTTTCCATGGTTATCAATCAGAGAATCCGCATACCCACTTACATACATTCCTAGAGATATGCAGCACTACACGTATCCAAGGAGTAACTGAGGATGCTATCAAGCTGAAACTTTTCCCATTTTCTTTGAAGGGAGAGGCTAAAGAGTGGTACACCTCTCTCCCTTCTGAGTCTATCACCACCTGGGCTGAACTTGAAAGAGAATTTCTAAGTCAATACTTTCCGCCTTCAAAGACAGCCCAGTGTTTGAACGACATTTTCACATTCTATCAGAAAGAGAATGAATCTTTCTTCGAATGTTGGAAGAGATTCAAGTCTCTTCTTAGAAAGTGCCCCCACCATGGCTTGCCACTGGAAAGGCAGGTCAATACATTCTTCAGTGGATTGACCGAGCTTACAAGAGGCATGGTCAATAGCTCTTCTGGTGGGGCATTTCTGAAGAAAACACCGGAAGAGGGATGGGCACTGTTTGAGGACATTGCAAAGTATAACTATGCCCCCTCTTATCAAGCAATTCAAGCTCCTCCTCCTCCCAAGGTTGAGGAAGTCAATTTGCAAAGTTTGATCGCCATGCTGCAGAAGCAGATGGCACCATCTCCAATTCCAAACCCGATAAATCAAACTTCTTCTTTTCCACAGAACCCTCAGGTTCTGTACTGTGAAAATTGCTGTCAGACGGGCCATATGAATGGCCAGTGCCAATTTAATCCCCCTGCACCTTATCAAGTGAATGATGTTCATGATTATGGACAGTACAATCAAGTCACATGTCAGAATTGTGACGAGGTGGGGCACACTTCTAAATTCTGTCCTATGAACGGACAGAATGCGGAAGTGAATGCATTCTATGGCCAGAACAATCAAAGGTTCAATCAGTTTCCTGGCCAGGGCAATTTTCAAAACCAAGGGTTTAATCCATCTTCAAATTTCAATCCTAATTTTAATTCGAATCAGAATTTCAATAGAAACCCTGGGTTTAATCAGAACCAAAACTCGAATTTTTCCAATCCTACGCAAAAATTCAATCAGAATTGGCCTTCCAATTCAAACTCTCAATTTCAAAGTCGGCCCAGCCAGCCCTATTCTTCAAATTTCCAAAACTCTCAAAGCTCCTCCCAATCTAACAATCTTGAAGCCAAGTTAGAGGAGCAAAGCAGGTCAATGAAGAATCTCGAGAGACAAATTGGGCAACTGGCTGAGCAGTTAGCTTCTAGACCCCCAGGGCAGCTGTCCAGTTTCACCGAGAAGAATCCAAAGCGTGGTCAAGTTGCTCAAGCCGACTTGAACAAAGGCCCATGTACTGACCTCGTGCCATCAACTCAATACAGTAAAGAGGAGGCCAGTGCAATGATTCTGAGGAGCGGTACTCAAGTTAGTGGTCCTTCCCATCCGGGAAACCACTAGCCCCTCCTGCCATTGACAAGGCAGGAGGGGAAGCTGAGCACCTACACTCCCCTCAACTGCAAGAGAAAACTTAGGTGGCTGATCCCCTGAGAGGTGGAAAAGCTGGAGATCCTCAAGTGGCTGATCCCTCGAGGACTGAAAAAGCAAGCGAAAGTCAGGAGGCTGATCCCCTGACTACTAAGAAATCTGAAAAAGCTGTTCGTTGGAAGGATCTGGAAGACAGAGCTGTTAGTGCATCCTCAAAGAAGGTTTTCTCTGAGGATGACCTTAAGAAACTTCCATTTCCACCAAGAAAGAGCAACATTCCTTGATTGAGGATAAGAAGTATGAAAAGGTGCTAAACCTTTTAAAAAATACTCAGGTGAATCTTCCATTATCAGATGTCTTGGTCGAGATGCCTAAGTATACAAAATTTATCAAGGATGTTGTGTCTTCGAAAAAGAAATTAGCAGGCATGGAAAGGCAGATTGGCGAGGACTGTTCCATGATTAATTATGAAAACTTACCAATTAAAAGAGGTGACCCTAGTAAGTTCGTACTTACAGTAGTAATGGGAGGTCTAGTTTTCCCTAATTCTTTGTGCGATCTAGGTGCCTCTATAAGCCTTATGCCAATGTCTGTATGCAAACAGCTCGGTTTACAAAGCCTTCTATAACCCACTACTATGAGTTTACAATTCGCTGATAGATCTTCTAAGAAAGCTTCAGGGATCCTAAAAGACGTTTTGGTTTAGATTGATAGATTTACCTTTCCAGTCGATTGGTATGTTTTAGATATGGAGAAAGATGAAAACGTCCCCCTGATTCTTGGAAGACCTTTCATATCTACAGCTAGAGCCCTCATCAATTGCGATGCTGGACAAGTGACTATCCGAGTTGGTGATCAAGAGGTGAGTTACAATGTCTTAAAGTCCATTCAAGTACCCTCTGGACCCCCAACCGGCTTTTCCATTGATTATATGACAGATGATTTCATTGATTATATGGATAGACAAGTCATGGCTGTAGAAGCGGAATACGAGCAATTAGTTGACAACATAAATACTCATGGTGTGGTTAATCTAGATCAATTAGCAGCTAATTTTGAGGAAGAATTATTCGAAGGAGAAGCTTTGGCAGTGGGACCACAGAGTAAACTCAGCGATATTGAGTTGAAAAGTGGAGATCTCAAGTCGAGTTTAGAAGACCCCCCTGCAGATTTAGTGCTAAAGCCGTTGCCTAAACATCTCAAGTATGTGTTTTTAAGAGAAGGTGACAAGCTTCCACTGATTATTTCTGCCAAGCTTTCTCGTTTAGAGGAAATGAAACTTATCAACGTCTTGAAGAAAAATGAAGAAGCCTTTGGTTGGCAGGTAGGAGATATCAGAGGGATATCTCCTGACATCTGCATGCACAAGATCAAGACGAATGAGGGTGCAAAATGTGTACGACAGCCACAGAGGAGGCTCAACCCTCATATGCAGGAAGTCGTTAAAAAGGAAATCATCAAACTTTTGGACATGGGAATCATTTATGCCATCGCGGATAGTGAATGGGTTTCCCCGACTCAAGTAGTTCCCAAGAAAGGTGGAATTACGATTGAAAAGAATGAGAAGGGAGAGGAAATTGCATTAAGACTTGTCATTGGTTACAGAGTCTGCATCGATTATCGAAAGATCAATGAGGTAACCATGAAAGATCACTTTCCCCTTCCATTCATTGACCAGATGCTCGAGCGTCTGGCGGGACACGCATTCTACTGTTTCCTAGATGGATATTCAGGATACTTCCAGATACCCATTGATCCAGCTGACCAAGAAAAGACCACCTTCACCTGCCCTTATGGTACATTCGCTTACAGGCGAATGCCATTCGGTCTCTGCAAAGCCCCAGCTACATTTCAGCGATGTATGCTAGCTATCTTTGACGGGCTTGTAGAAAAGTGTATGGAGATTTTTATGGATGATTTTTCGGTTTTTGGTCAATCTTTTGATGATTGCCTTGACAATCTTGATCAAGTGTTATCCAGATGTGTGGAAAAGAACTTAGTACTTAATTGGGAAAAATGCCATTTCATGGTAGATGAAGGAATAGTTCTTGGCCACAAGATCTCAGCCAAAGGTATAGAAGTTGACAGGGCAAAAGTGGAAGCTATCGAGAAGATGAGCTATCCTAAAAATGTGCGTGAAGTGAGAGGCTTTCTTGGACATGTCGGCTTTTACAGAAGGTTCATTCAAGACTTCTCCAAGATAGCCAAGCCCCTGTCCACTTTACTAAAGGAAGGCGTTGAGTTTAATTTTGATGAGAGCTGCAAGCAAGCGTTTGAGGAGCTTAAGGATCGTTTAATATCTGCTCCAATTCTTATTTCGCCTGACTGGAACCTACCCTTTGAGCTTATGTGTGATGCATCCAACTATGCAGTGGGTGCAGTTTTAGGACAAAAGCTTAATGGAAAGTTCCAGCCTATCTATTATGCCAGTCACACACTGAATCCTTCTCAAGTTAACTACACGACCACTGAAAAAGAATTATTAGCCGTAGTCTTTGCTATGGATAAGTTTCGTAGTTACTTGCTGGGTGCTCAAGTGATTGTGTGGACTGATCACGCTGCTTTGCGGTATCTAATGACAAAGAAAGAGGCTAAACCGCGCTTACTGCGTTGGATACTGACCCTACAAGAGTTTGACGTTCAAATTAAGGACAAAAAGGGCAGTGAAAACGTAGTGGCTGATCACGTTTCTAGAATGTTAAACGAGGAAAAGAATGATCCAGATGATATAGATCTTTACTTTCCTCTAGAAAACATTATGTTGATAGACGGTTGTCCTCCTGAGGTTCCATGGTATTCTTCCATTGTAAACTACCTTCATGGCCGTTATCTCGATCCAGAGATGTCTTATCATGAGAAGAAAAAGTTCTTCTCTGATTTGAAATATTTCGTTTGGGATGAACCTTATCTTTTTAAGATCTGTAAAGATGGTTTGCTAAGAAGATGTGTTCCTGAATCTGAGCAACGGGATATTATTGAGCAGTGCTATAGTGGACCCACTGGGGGTCACTTTGGTCCGTGGAAAACCGTGGCTAAGATCTTTCAATCCGGTTTCTATTGGCCTACCATCTTTAAAGATACAGAAGCTTTCTGTAAAGCTTGTGATAGGTGCCAAAGAACCGGTACTCTGACAAGGCGTTTTGACATGCCTTTGAAACCCATCCTAGAATGCGAAGTCTTTGATGTGTGGGGTATCGATTTTTTGGGACCATTCCCATCATCTTGCGGTAACAAATACATCTTAGTCTGCGTAGACTATGTGTCTAAATGGGTGGAGGCTCAAGCCACTCCTCACAATGATCATAAGACGGTAATGAAATTTCTAAAGAAGAATATCTTCGTGAGGTTTGTATGTCCACGTGCCTTGATCAGTGATGAAGGGACGCACTTCTGCAACTGACCCCTAGAGAAAGTACTTGAAAAGTGTGGTGTTCATCATAAAACTGGCACACCATATCATCCGATGACTAGTGGTCAGGTTGAAAGAAGCAACCAGAGCATCAAGAAAATCCTGGAGAAAACGGTAAACAGTCATAGAAAGGACTGGAGTTTGAAATTTGATGATGTACTTTGGGCTTACAGAACTGCCTATAAAACCCCTATGGGGACATCTCCATATCAAATGGTCTACGGGAAACCATGCATCTGCCTGTCGAGTTAGAGCACAGAGCTTATTGGGCTACAAAGTTTCTGAAATTTGATTCCCAATCTTGTGGAAAACATCGACTACAGCAGTTACATGAGCTAGACGAATTCAGACTCCAGGCTTACGAAAGTGCCAGGATTAGTAAAGATAAGATGAAGCTACTCCACGATGCTAAGATTAAGAAGAGAGAGTTTTGAGTCGGTGAACAAGTCCTTCTTTACAATTCTAGGTTACATTTGTTTCCTGGGAAGTTGAGGACACGTTGGTCCGGTCCCTTTGAAATTCTCCAGATTATTCCTGGAGGCGTTCTAGAACTACGAGGTTATGGTGACCAGCCGTTTCGAGTGAACGGACAGAGGTGCAAACACTACATTGGTGAGCCTAAAGACAAGCCTTTGACAGTTCGGTTTCTCGATATCCTTGGATGTGGTGCTACAAAAGTCGAAGAATTCGACGACTTTTCACCCGACCTGTTTTCTGAGAATGACGGTATTGGTCAATCTGAGGAGGTTCTAGCTGAAAGTTGGGATATGGAAGAGTATTGGAAGGAGCGTCAACGCAGATGTCATCAGAAGCTTCAGAAGACGAAGGTATCAACCATGGGGAAGTTTAAACGTATTTGGAAAGCTATAAAAGGCTTAACCCCATGTGTTAAGTGCTGTTTCTGCGGCCACACTACTGATCAGAGCTTACACGAGGTAGTGGCTGGCAGAAAAGTCAAATGGCCTGATCCAGGCTAGATTCTTACAGTGTCGAGCTAACGACATTAACCAAAGCGCGACTAGGAGGCATCCTAGATATCCCTTATTATATTAGTTAAATTCTGGTTAGGCTATTAGTGTTATATTTATTTAAGTTTTAGTTTAATTAAGTTTTAGTTGACTAAGTTTTTCTGTTTATATCTGTCAGTTAGTTTGCTTTTTAGATATGGATTACGGAGTTCTTCCAGAGGAGTTCCCCATCATTAGTCGGATCCCACTGATTACAGTAGCTGATGGACCCGGAGGCACTATAGTCTTGCACGCAGATTTTGAGCTTAGTACCCGTACGAAGACCATCACCTATGTTCTCATTGTACCCCGTTGTTCGGGAGGTAGTGACTTCACTACTGAGGAGCTCCAGGAAGCTATAGGACGTCCATATACGGTCCTGAATGACCCTATGCTGACAGATCTAGCGCTGGTACTACAGGATTTACATTTTCGAGGTTTAGAGGGGGCTGGAGATGATTGGGGCATACAAGACGACTATGATTTCCCTCCTGCTATTGATATGCTTCGCCGTCTCATCCGTTTGGTGGATTGGGACGAGATTTATGCAGACTAGCGTTAGTTAGGTTGTTTCGTCGAGCAAACGACGTAAAACAAGAGCGCTTGGTGGGAGGCAACCCACTGTTTTCTGTTTGTTTTAGCGTATCCCCTAGTGATTTTATGTTTTTTCGTTGATTTTTATTTGTATGTTTGAAATTTTATTTCAGTTTAATAAGACATTGCAAGTTCAAATTTAAATTGTATTGATTTTGAAATTTTTCTCTATGGACGCCCGTCCGCCATGCACACTTTTTGGACAAGCGTCCAAAATTCTTGGACGCCCGTCTGATATATCTCCTTCAACGCTGTATGTGATTTGGCCATCTGGACGAGCGTCTGTTTTTATGGACGCCCATCCAGTTCATATGCTTTCCAGCTGGACGCCCGTCCATTCTCATGGACGCCCGTCCAGACCTGCGTCTATATATACCCCCTGCTTCCATTCTTTATTCGAATCGGAAAATTTAAATTGCAAAACCCGACTTTTTGCCTCCCTTTGCTTGAAAATCCTCATTTCTACACCAAATTGGGCGATTCAAGGCCCTACAAACAGCTCTCACTCCCCTCTTTTTGGTTTTTCAAACGAAATCCAACAACATACAACCGTTGTTTCGAATCAGTAATCTAGAGTGTGCGGTTGTCTTTTGGAAAAATCCAATCTTTGGTCTCGTTGGTTCACGTTTGGGACTTCTAATCAGCATAATCATCATCCTTTCAACGTCCTTGTTTGAGGTTAAGATGGTGCATAAACAGGTTCAGAAGAGGCATGGTAAGGGAGTTGCTACTGAACCGGCTAAGAAGAAAAAGACTATCGACCCCCCATTAGTTAATCCGAACCAAGGCATTCGTATAGGAGAGCGTCAGAATCCTCCTAGAGGTCAAACTAGAGTTCCTTTGCGAGATGAACCTGAATCTGGGTCTGAAACTGATGATGAGCCATTAGTGAGGATGCAAACTAGGGCGACGGAAGCTCGGGGTGAGCAAGGCAATGAACCTGAGGGAGATGAGCCGGTTCGACATAGAGTGAGACCAGCTATCCCTATTCCTTTTGCTCGTCGATTCATCAATCCTAAGGCGATGGAGGTGTATAATAAGCATTATCTTACTCGGACGATGTTGATAGAGAGATCCATTTTAGACACGAAGGTGGACCCCGCATTTGTGCAGCTGTTAAAGGATAGGAAGTGGGAAGCACTGATGAAAACCCCTAGGACTCCAGTCAATGCTACACTCGTTCGTGAGTTCTATGCCAATTGTTCGGAGACGGATTTGAGAACTGGGGTGGTTACTGTTCGGGGAGTTAAGGTGCCGTTTACACCAGCAGTTATCAATGGGAAGTACGGTTTGGATCCTTTTGAGGGGTTGGACTACAAGGAGGCGATAAAGGCCAAACAAGATGCCGGTGAGGATCCGTTGGAGGAATTACGGATGTTGGTATGCCCCGAGGTACCATGGACACTTAGGCCGGGTGGAGATAGAAAGGAATTAGTAACCACGAGTTGGACAGAAGATTGGAAGGTCCAATGTCGGTTTATTCAGAACCGGTTGTTACCTAAGAACAACTTGACTCACTTCCACATTGGTGACCTTGGGATGCTTTATGCCTTGAACTTCAAGCTCAATGTTGATGTAGGGCAAGCGATTTTCGATGAGATTTCTATGAATCAGAAGGTATACACACGATGCTTGATATGTCCACATTTGATACACGGTCTCTGTCAAGATGCTCAAGTTCCCGAGTACAAGACCGATCACAAACCGAAGAATCCTAGGTTCTTGCAGAGGAGAAAGAAAAATCTTTGGGTCAGACTGAGACTGAGGCTGAGATAGCACGTGAGCCTGGTTCATCTTCCGCACCGCCTCGCCCATCTTCCATTCCTACTTTATCTCCTTCAGTCCGGATGCGGCTGAGTATGGGCAACAGTGTAAGGAACTGGATGGAGGACATAAGGACTTCTCAAAACAACATTTTGACGATTCTGAAGTGTATCAGTGACGGCCAGAAGCCGAGGGATGACAGAATCTTCGCTCCGAGCACTATTGACTTTCTTTATTCTGATGAGATCGAGCAGGCCATAGCAGACGTTTTAGATGAGTCTGAGTCATCTTCCGGTGAGGAGCAGCCTGACTCGGTGGATAGGACTACGGCACCACCTTCTGGACCCTCCTCTGATACTCCGGCTGATGATTCTGCGGCGCCGAGCCATCCTTGATCTTCTTTGTTTTATTCTGGAATTTGTGGTTATTTTGTTTTGTCATTTTTACTTAGATGATTCATTGTAATTTTGATATTGCTACTCTTTATTTTCGATGGATCATGTAAGCCATACGGCATCCGCACTTCCATTTCTACTTTGTTTATACTTTCTGGATGTATTACATGCTTTACCTTTTGCTTTATCTTGATTTTGATATCTCTTTTCGTTCTGGTATAATTCCACGTTTTCCCCGAGATGTTTCCGTGTCTGTCAAGTCGTGCAGGTGTGTTTTTAGCGGTTTTGTCGAGCTACATTGTCTGGTTACGAGTTCTACGTGTCACTGTGTAGGCTCCGGCCTGACCGACGTTTGAGATCAGCTAAGTTCTTTTCTCCTTTCTTTCGTTCTGCACAACATGAGGACATGTTGATCTTTAAGTGTGGGGGAGGGGATAGTTCGATTTAATCCTTTGCATATGAGTTTGCTTACTACGTTAGATTGTTTATTATGCAAAAATGAGCTGAATTTTAAAATTTTCCACGTTTTTTTTTGTTTTGTCCCGAGTAGGCAATACGTGTTAATGTTCTTTGTTTTCGATAGTCATCTATGCTATATATCATATGTTTAGTAAGTTAGTTGTTTCACCTGATCTATTTTTCACGAGCCATAGTGACGATGAGCTATTTTATAAAGCTATACCCCGTTTTGGACGAGTGATTTTTGATTTTCTTATAAGTCATGTACTTAGTGCTACGTATATATCTTGAGATTTGTGATAGTTTGTATTTAGTTCCGAGTATGATATACTGTGAATATCTGAAAGTTTGAATGTGATAAGTAACACGTAACTTAATGTCAAATGAAAGAGTTGAAAAAATATGAAATAATTGGGTGTGTCGAAAGCTAGTCGATGATTTGAGTGCGATAGGGTATACCACGTATGTCCTATACCACTATGATGACTAAAAGCTCACGACAGTCAGAAGAAGCTGCCTTATGATTGGAGTAAGGTAGGGTATATCTCGAATATCCTATTCTGCTATGTCAGGGCAAGAGCTCATTCTGATGTGTGTTTATAAGTGAACAAGTTAAATCAACTAAGAATTGTTATGAAATGAATAAATGACTAAGTTATCGTCTATCTTATCCCCAGTAGGAACTGACAGATATGTTGTAGGGATTATCCTCTGAGTATGTCAGAAAGGCCCTAGATCTATTCGATCATCTTCTTCGGGGTATATCATGTTTGTAGGGTACATCTTATGAGTGTCATTTATTGCTAGTCTACGAGGGGGTATTAGCTAGTTTTGCATTGAGTTTCTCAAGTTTGGATTTAGTGGAAGTTTTCTATGGCTTTGCACACACACAGTGGTGAACTTCTGATTTATTGGATCTATGTTATATTGTCTGAGATGTCTATCTTTTCTCGAGCCTTACCTTCGTTTTGTTTTGCTCGGGACGAGCAAAAGCTAACTGTGGGGGAGTTGTTAAGGGTGATTTTATACGATTTATAAGGCTATATTCTATGTTAATTTCCCCCATATTTGTATAAGTTTGCATAAGAAACGAGTATTTAATGGAGATATTGAGCGAATGATGTTTTAAAAGGGTTGATCGCAAAATAGGTTGTTTTTGGTGTTTTAATTATTTTTTTATGATTATTTGGACATTATTACATTTTTGCGATGTTCTTATGTGTTATAGATACATGGTTGAGGTTCAAAAGATGATCAAAAGTTGATTAAGTTCAAGCTAATTGATGATAAAAGAGATAATGAAGGAATGTGATAGAGATAAAAGAGATAAAGATCAAGAAATCAAAATTCGATCATAATGGACGAACGTTCAGAACCTTGAACTGGCGTCCAGAGTGGACAGGCGTCTGCCAGAGTGAACAAGCGTCCAGAAGAGGAAAAGTGATTCAGAGAGTTTGGACGCAGGAGTGGACGCTGGTGGACGAGCGTCTGATCATGACTCGGCCCGATTTGAAGTTCATATGAAGAGTGGACGGGCGTTCACCCATTCCGGACGGGCGTCCAGCCGCCGCCATGCTGAAACCGACCTAGTTTTCTATATAAAGCAGCGTGTTTTCTCCACAAAGACATCATATACTCGAACCCTAAACCCTAGGGGCGGCCAAGCTGCGTTTTTCCTTAGTTTACAAACAGTTTTTACTTAAATACTTTCATGCACTTTTATTCAAAACAATTCAAGTTTCAAAAAGGATGATAAGAGGCTAGACCTCCATTGAACGAGCATTGTGAAGCCGTCTGATTCAACAATTCAGTTCCTTTCGTGATTACTTTGTGAGTTTTAATACAAGTTGTTTCTTTTATCATGTTATCAATTATTTATGCAATTCCATGTCGAAAGATGTTTGCTTGTTGATCGTTTGCTTGATGAAAATCATGTTAAACGTTAGGTCGCCATGATAAAAGAATAGTTATTTGATCTATATAACGAGAGTTAATAGGTTAGATCTCTAGATTAAAAACGTTAAAGTTTACATCTTTGGTTAGAAGAAGCGTTAATCTTAGATCGAAAGATAGAGATTAATAGATGAACTATCTAAGAAATTAGGGTTCATACTTTAGATGAGATGAATCACAACTTGGTTAGAAATCACGAAGTAATCTGAATTGGAATTGAATGTTGATAAGATAGGTGGATCAATTGCTCGTTTGCTCGTTAGAACTTGATCAAATCCCTAAAACTTGAATTGTCTAGCTTAGTAGTCTTTTATTTGCATCTTAGTTTAGTTTAGTATTAAATTGGTTCGCAGCCCGTATCCTTCCTAGCTTTCGATTATATCCTCTGTCTAGTTTTATTTTCTGCTCTGTTTGGTTTTTATTCGCTGTTTAGATTAGTTTCGTGACATAGTTTAAGTTAGACAAAAGGTAGATTCACAATCGTTTAGTTCCCCGTAAGATCGACCCGGCATTAACCACTATTACTACGATCCTTATACTTGAGGTTAACCGGATTATTACTTGTTTATTTTGTGTTGATAAAATCCGTGACAACAATCCTTTATTATTGGGAAGGATATAGTGGCTTTGGAGGATGTAAGGTCAACTTTACATTCCAGAGAGCTAAGACACAAGGCAACAGGCACAAACAATCAGGCCGCTGGACTGGTAGTCAGCAGCAGTGGGCAAGGGTATGGACATAAGAAGAATTCCAAGAAACTTGGGACCAAGGGTCCTAAGTCCACAGATTTCTGTAATTACTATGAGGAGCAGGTACATCGGAAGTCCAATTATCCAAAGAAGAAGTTGCAGCAGGAGAGCAGTTCAGGTACAACTGATGTGGCAGTTGAGCAGTCAAATGAGGACATCTTTCCGGTAGGAAAGGACTCAACACATCATGCTGATGTGTGGATCCTAGATTCTAGAGCGTCCAATCATATTTGTCCATAGAGGGAGTGGTTTTTAACTTATGAGTAGATAGATGGAGGACATATTTCCATTTCCATTAGAAAGGTCAGCAAGATAGTTGGAAAACTTGATGGCCAAAATAGTGACAGTCCAACTTTAACCGGCAGAGTACCGAGTCGGGTGCACTATAGTAGCGAGCAAAGTCGTATCCCACGAGGAATTTCCCGAATACCAAAGTCGTTTTTGGATTTATTTTAGGTTAACCAAGATGTTTCAAGTTTAATTACACTAAAATGAAATATAAACTAAAGATACTAAAGAGAGAAAGAGACATTGCCAAACTATGATCCAATTGATTACTTTCGCCCCTCTAATCGATTAGCTCGGGAATGGGATTAACCAAACTAACAACCTCTACTTATATCGACTCATTCATGGATGCAAACTCCTAAGCTAGTGTAAGACGCCATGCAACAATCGAACACCCTTTTCCCGGTTCAATAGTCCGCCTTTAAGGATTTAATTGACTGAAACAAGATTAACGCGCTAGAGTTGCCCGATTTCATAACCGATTGAACCTCACTCCCTAATCAATCTAAACAACTCAGTTGATTATAAGGAATGATCTTAAAACCCCTTTTCCCACACCCCCTTCGCAACATACATTTATAAAAGTGGTGTGTGTGTTCATGAACTAGGTGTACAGTCTAATTCAAGCATTGATAACAAGTTTTAAGACATGAATTCGTCAATATAACAACGATTAAGCACTACCCATTCCCAATTTCATCAATTAGAGGGCGATTTATTTAATTTTCACATAATTTGGCTATGAATATTTTAGCTACTCATAATAAAACTAAATACAACAATGAAAGATAGAATTAAAGCCATAAATGAAATAGAAACTGATTACCAAAATCGTAGAGAATCGGAGTTTACATCAGGCTTTTTCAACACCCATGTCAATTGGTGAAGAAGAAGACCCAAAATGAGAAAATCCAAGAGTAGATAGGAAATTTTAGCTTGAATCTAAGCTAGATTGTGTTTAATTTAAGTAAAATCTGATGAAAGAGTGAATCTAGGGAAGAAGAAGGGGAGAATTAGACCTAAGAGGGAAAAAGTGTAAGTATGGAAGTGTGTGTAGAGAATGTCTAAAATATCTGTGCAAGTGGTATTTATATTCTCCAAAACTGTACAGGAAAAGTCATTTTGGCATGCCCCAAAGGCTTTGGCGCGCCCCAAAACTGGTTCAGGATTCTAGAAGCTCTCTATATCAACTTGGCACGCCCCAAACCTATTTCTGTGGTTCTGAGCCTCTCTGTTCAACTTTGGCGTGCCCCAACTCTTTTGGCGTGCGCCAAACTCCTCCAGGCTCCAATTTCTTCACTTTTCTCTATTTTCTTCTATCTCCAACCATTGGTTTCATCTTTATACGCTCCACGCCTTGTCTCCCGGGCTTACGAGCACCTACATCCTGTGTCACAACATCTAACCCAAACCGAGCATAATTCCACAAGATCAATAGGGCTCGAAAAGGGCCAAAAACATCGTAAAATGCCGAGGTTTTCCATCTATATGACGGTTTACCTCACGGTGGACGTGTAATGCGATTTTTGCCCTAAATAAGGTCTAAAACTACCCGGAATGAACCAAAATTGCCGTAAAAGGGGGTTGAAACATGCACCGGAGCATAGTAAAGTTGACTCTCATCAGAGGACATATTTCCATTTCCATTAGAAAGTTCAGCAAGATAGTAGGAATTGGCTCAGTTCATTTGAGGATAGAAGATGGTAGATTCTACGCACTAAAAGATGTTAGACATGTTCCACAGATGGCCAAGAATTTGGTATCTCTTAGTCTACTGTACAACAAGGGGTATAATTTCAAGAAAGTAGGTGGAGAGCTGAAAGTCTACAAATATTCAAGTATGGTCCTCATAGGCATCAAGAATGGAACCTCGCACATATTGCAAGGCTCTACTATATCTAGATATGCTGCTATTTCATCCTCAGCAGTTCACAGTCACATCAAACCAAGTTGTGGTTTATCAGACTGGGTCATACGGGTGAAAAAAAGAATGCAGGTTCTTTTTTCAGCAGGTCTTCTTGGGGGATATAAGGACAAGACTATAGACATTTGTGAGAACTATGTGTTTGATAAGTACATAAAAGCAAGTTCTCACCAGGCATACAAAACATAAATGCATCACTTGATTATATCCATTCTTATTGTTGGGGTCCATCAAAGGTGGAATCATTGGTTGGTCACAGATATTTTGCGTCCATTATTGATGACTCTTCAAGGATGACTTGGGTGGTGATGATGAAATAGAAAAGTGATTCATTCAATTGTTTGAAGCAGTGGAAGGCTCTAATGGAGAATCAGACAGGAAAGAAGATAAGAGGATTCGAACTGGTAATGGTCTAGAATTTAGCTGGTCTGAGTTAGATGAATTTTGCAGGAATGAGGGTGTTGCCAGACATCATACAGTTGGGAATACTTCTTAATTAGAAGAGTGGGGTAGCTGAGAGGCTATATCAAACACTTCTGGAGAGAGCAATATGTATGCTCTCTAATGCTGGTTTATCAAAGAGATTCTGGGCAAAGGATGTCAGCACATCGTTCTACTTAATCAACAAGAGACCTCAAACATGCATAAATCTTAAGACACCAATTGAGACGTGGTGAGGCAAGCTTGCTGACTAATCAGTTCTAAGGTTTTTGGAAGCACAGTCTACTACATGCCAGTGAGGGTATGTTGAAGCCAAGGGCTAAGAAATGAGTGTTAGTAGGGTATGGATATAGGGTGAAAGGTTATAGAATTTGGTCATCAGTAGAAAACAGAGTCATACTCAGCAGAAATGTAGTCTTCAATTAAAAGTATTTGCTCATCTCATCAATGAGGGGGTCTGCTGAATCTGAAACTAGTTTTGAACCGGAGAGAGCATACAAAGAGGTGGAGATTCAGGTGGAGTCAGCTGAGCCGCAACACTCAGCTGGTCCAAGTCAGCAATCATCTAATCTGGTTGAACCAGAGCTGAATCCGATCCAAGTCAGCTGAACAAGGGTCAACTGATAATCAAACAACAGATATTGTTCACCAGAGTATAGCTTTCAACAGAGCCAGAAGAACCAATGTTGAGATACCTCCCAAGAGGTATGTGTTTGATGATATGGTTGGATATGCACTTCAAGTTGCAGAAGAAGTGGATGGATCTGAACCATCTACTTACAAAGAAGCAGTGACATGTTCTGAGTCATCTCAATGGCTTGCTACCATGGTAGATGAAATGAATTTATTACTGAAAAATCAAACTTGGGATCTAGTCAAACAACCACATGACAAGAGGGTGGTAAATTTGCAAATGGGTCTTCAAGAAGAAGGAAGTAGTGACATATGTAGAAGGAGTTAAGTATACGGCACGTTTTGCTATAAGAGGGTTCAGTAAGAAAATGGGTTGGACTTTGGTGAGATACTCTCACTAGTAGTCATACACAATTCCATTAGAGTGTTACTTGCAATAGCAATGGTCGCACAAAAAGATCTTGAAATTGAGCAGTTAGTTGTGAAGACGGCCTTTCTACATGGTTATGTAGATAAGGAGTAATACATGACTCAGCTAGAGAAATTCCAAGTTCCTAGCAGGGAAGGTTTTGTTTGTAAGTTAAAGAAGTCCTTGTATGGACTTAAGCAAGCTCCAAAGCAGTGTTACAGGAGGCTTGACAAATACATGATCCAGTTGGGTTATAACATAAGTCAATTTGACGGTTGTGTTTATCACAATCAGTTGAAAGATGGATTACACATCTATCTTGTAATGTATGTGGATGACATGTTGATAGTTGCTGCAAGGAAGTTTGATATTCAAAGTTTGAAGGACTTTTTCAGTGCTGAACTTGAAATGAATGATTTGGGTGCAGCCAAAATTTTTTTGGGGATGGAGATCTTTAGAGATATGAGTCAGAAGAAGATGTTCTTATCTCAGCAGGGTTACACAGAAGATTTTGGCCAAGTTTGGCATGTCTGGTGCAAAACCAATAAATACTCATATGACATACAATGCACATTTGTCTGTTTATGCTTCACATTCCGATGAGGAGAGGGACTAAATGTCAAAAGTTCCTGATGTGATTCCCGTTGAAATTTGTTTTAATAAGTGGAAAAATAAACTTGTTAAATTTATTTGGAGTTTTCTATTTATTTTTAGTTATTATTTCTTTTGTTTTATTTTTTATTATCCCACATTGGTTAGATAGTCGTTTACTTTTGTTATTATTTTTATTTATTGTTATTTTGTCGAACATTCCTATATAGAGGCAAATAGTGTTATTGTAACAATAAGCTCAGATATTATTGAGTGAAATTATTTTAAGTTTTTATGGTTTTTGTGAGTATTCTTTTGTAGAATATACATTCAAATCATAAAATTATCAAGGTTCTGAGCATACTTTGTCGCTTTTGTATATCAAGGTTCGTAGGTATAGGTTATCTAAGGGTTGATATAATACCAAGGTTCTTAGTTACAGGTTAGCTAAAATTCGAGGTGCTCGTTCTTTTATTGACGCTTTAATCGCTCTTTGGGCATTTTCGGATCTAATTCGTTTACGGATCACATCAGTTTCTTTCAGAGCTCAGTAATTAAAGGTATCAAGTATCCCTTTATTTTATTTTTTTAATCCTTTTCCTGGCCTGTTTCTTTCTTGTTGTTCTAGCGTTTCACATAAAAAGAAATCTTTTTTTCCGGCTATCAACTTCGTTGTTGCATATTCGTGAACAAAAAGAAAAAAAAAAAGAGAAAAAAAAACAACACAAAAACAAAAAATAAAAATAAAGAAAATATATAAAAAAAAATAAAAATGTATTCCCAGTATTTATCCATCTTGTTTTTTCAACTGATTACAAAAAAATAAAACAAAATAAAATAAAAACTCCCAGCAAATGGTTCCTATCAAATTGTTCATTCGGTCCCCCCCACAGCCAAGAAACCTTCTGCCATACTCATAAAAAACAGCCTATTTAGTTCCTGCTTGCATACTACTCTTGAATTAAAAAAAAAAAACCTAGGTCCTTATATAGGTTTCTTGGTATTAATTGTTTCGGATGCTCGTATTTTGATGTGTTCTACATTTTGAACTCTCCACGAGAGGAGTGTAAACACGAGTGATTATGAGGCTACGTGTATTTTTGTTGAACTTCAATCATGTCGAAATAACTCACCAAGGAAGAGGAAAATTCTGTTGAAGCACGTTTTGAGTTGTTAGTGAAGGCACATGCGGGTGTGCTAGATAGAAAATTGGAGGAATTAGTCGACATCATGCCAATATAATGGATAGACAATTTAAAGAGATGAAGTCTAAGCTTGAAAGCATGTTACGGGGAAGCAATGTTCAGCCAACACGTGGTGGTAAATGTAACGACTTATTTTATACATCATGCTTCATTGGAGACAATGAATATCAGATGTGTATTGATCACGTTGAAGAGCAAAATTTAATTAGTAAAGATGTGGTTAAGGAGTTAAACTTACGGATGCAAAGGCTTCATCATCCTGACTACATTGTTGAGGGAAGTCATCGGGTTAAAGTTACACGGTATGCACGGATCCAATATCCATTGGATGTTATAAAGCTATTGTATGATGTGATATTGTGCCGCTAAGTGATGTGCTTTTGATATTAGGGAAATAATGTCTATCTATGCATAATGTACGTCATAATGCGTCTCGGACTCGCTATTCTTTTTCTTTTTGTGGCTAGAAACGTGTTTTTGAATCCCTACCCTCTATCCAACAAATTGATATTAACATTGAGGAGTCTCAGGCACCGAAAAATATAGAGGAGGGTGTAATGGAAGACAAATTTGAGGAGGTTGTTGGAGCAAAATTGGTGGAGGTAGTCCAAGAGTTGATTGTGGAAGAGGCACTTATCGAGGAGAAAAAAAGGTGTTGGAGATACATGTTGCAAAACTGTGTGATGTTGAGAAGAAGAATGAGGATATCGCATTAGTGGTGGAGAAAATCGAAGTAGATGAAGCAGTTGGTCCTACTTTACCAACCACTTGTTCGAGTTCTATCTTGTCTTCTTTACAGGTACATGCAGACCCATCGCATGAGGAGAACATTGGGCTATCTAACATCGGTGGCAAACCGGAGCACAGTTTCATTGATCTATTTTCTACGTATGTTGCTGACTGTCCAGCAATTGATCTCGTTATATTGCTACTATTTCAGGATTTCTCCATGTTTTTAGCACGTCAGACGACTTCTTTGATGTTGCATTTGTGACGCAAGGTTTCACTTCAAACCGTGACATTGATTTGAAGTGGTCTGTCCACTTTGTATTTGATCTGGGAATATCATTGGTGTTCGTTGTTGGTTCGGCCTGTTTTGTCCTTGTTGCTGCTTTTTCCGACATCCTTTTGATTCGAAGTCGAATCCTTTTGGAGCCTAGAGGGAATGATGTGATTCCCGTTGAAAAGAAACTTGTAAAATTTATTTGGAGTCTTCTATTTATTTTAGTTATTATTTATTTTTTATATTAGTCTTTTATTATCCCACATTGGTTAGATAGTTTTTTATTTTTGTTATTATTTTTATTTATTATTATTTTGACCCACATTGCTAAATTAGCAATTGGTCTTGGAGTCGATAGCCTATATAAAGTTAAATAGAGTTATTCTAAAAATAAGTTCATATATTATTGAGTGAAATTATATTAAACTTTTAAGCGTTTGTGAGTTTTCTTTTGTAGATTATTAAAATAATGAACTTATTATGGTTCTGAGCATACCTTGTAGCGTTCGGATACCAAGGTTAAAAAAGGGTCGCGGTGCTCGTTCTTTAATTGATACTTTTAATCGGTCCTTAGGAAATTCAGATCTGATTCGTTTATGGATCACATCAGTTCCCTACGCTAGTGCAGTTGGCAGTCTGATGTATGCCATGGTCTGCACTGCCTAATCTGGCTCGGACAGTCAGTGTTGTCAGCAGGTTTATGACTCAACCTGGAAAAGATCACTAAAAAGTTGTGAAACGAATGTTCAGTTACCTTAGGTGTACAACATATGTTGGACACATTTGTGGGGGTGATACTCAGTGTTTGGTTACAGGGTACTGTGATGCTGATTGTGCAAGTGATATGGACAGCAGAAAATCAATGACTTGTTTTGTCTTCACATTGGGGAATTCTGTGGTCAGCTTGAAAGCAACTCTTCAGGCAACATCGTCTTTATCAACTATTAAGGCAGAATACATGGCTCTTACTGAAGCAGCCAAGGAGGGCATCTGGTTGAAGGGGCTAGGTAGTTATTTGGCGCTACATTAGGATCAATCTGAGATATATTGTGACAGTTTGAGTGCAATATGTTTGGATAAGGATCAGGTTAAACATGAGAGAACCAAGAATATAGACATAAGGCATTATTTCTTGGAAATGAGAAGAGGAAAATCAGCTTTCACGATAATCTTACTGATATGCTCACTAAATCTTATCAGCGGAGCAAGTTTCTATTGTGTCTGGAGTTGCTTAACATCTGGAGCTTACAATCTGAATCTAGGAAGACTCAACTAAGGGCTGGTAAGAGGAGTTCTTTAGCAAGAATGTCTGGTACAGTAAATCATGGCATTGACGAATGCATCTAGTACAAACACATCTGATTATGCCCTATGTTGAACGAGAGTTCAAGTCAAGGTGGAGATTTGTTGTCAAGTGTGACTTGATCTCTACATTTGGAATCTGGCAAAGCTATCTAGTGGTCAGCTGAGTGATGGGCAGCTGACCATAGTATTCAAGTCTATGGAAGTCAGTTGAAGATGAAGTGCAACTGAGATCCTTCTGTCAGCACAACAACTCTGTAGAGTCCGTGAATACTATTGAGCTATGCATCTGAGTATTGATTACTGATGCAGTGGAGTCAACAATGCTGGCCCACATCTAAGGCATTTATGTGAATTCCGACAATGTAACTTTGGCGGTTAGGGTTTAGGGATTCGAGGCTATAAATACATGTTGTTGTAATCAATGCTAGTGTGTATATGTTTCTAAACTTCAGGGCATAATAAAATATCTTTTTTCTGGCCATTGAGTAGTCGGCACAACGCCGGAAACCACGTTAAATCTTTGTGTTCTTCTTATTTCCATTTATCTTGTTTGATTGCTTAATTTAGTTTAGATTGTTTCTCTTATTCTGCATTATCTTTTCTTGTTGTGAATTCAGTCTGTTATAATAGTAATAAAGATGTCTGTTTGTCCCTTGGCTAAGTAGAAGAGACATTCTTTTCCTTTAAGAGAGTCTAGGTCTTGTTGCTCGTCTAAATTAGTCCACATAGACATTTGGGGACAATATACGACATGTACAATATATGGCCAGAGGTATTTTATCATTATAATTGATGATTTTTCCAGGTTCACCTAAACTTACCTTTTAAAATCAAAAGCAGAAGTGCAAGTTTAAATTCAAAGTTTTTGTTAATATGTAACTGTACAATTTAAGCAAAATATTCACATAATTATGGCCGATAACGGGAAAGAGTTGACCTAAACGATTTTTATGCCAGTAAAGGGATCATACATCAAACTAGTTGTGTAGTAATACCCCAATAGAAGTAGGTGGTTAAGAGAAAACACCAACATCTTCTTAATGTAGCTAGAGCCCTAATATTCCAGGCGAACCTTCCTATGCCTTTTGGCGGTTATTGTCTTTAACATGCCATAAACCTCATCAACAATACTCTTTCACCAGTTTTAAAGGGTGACACACCCTTCCAGAAATTATGTCACAAGGAAAGAAATTACACACAATTCAATGTTTTGGATGCTCGGTATATGGATGTACCCTACAAGGACACAAATCTAAGTTTGATCCTAGAAGTAGCCTGAGTGTGTACATTGGAAACTCCAAAACAACCAAAGGATATATTTTCTAGGGATGTAATCACTACTACAAAAAATCATAAAGATTACTGTTTTTAAATGCGATATATTCACAATAGTCACGGTTTCAAAAGTGTGGCATATGGAGGTGTGGCATAAAGTACTTTAACTCAATCACATTTAATAACTGTGATCTATTATAGTTGTTATCATACTTAAAAACCAAGATCTATTATAATTTCAATCACACTTAAAAACTTAGATATATTCTAGTTGTTATCACACTTAAAAATCGAGATTTATTATAATTTTCAATAACACTTAAAAACTGAGACCTATTATGGTTTTCAATCACACTTAAAAAGTGTGATCTATTTGTTTTCTAGAAAAAAACCAAATGTATACACGCGCACATTTCGTCTCTACTAGGACTCGAACCCGGATACTCTGGATACTCTAGATTAAAGAGCCACAGTAATTGCCACTAGGTCGATGCCTTCTTTCTTCTCATTTATGGCCACGGCTAAATAGATAATCTATTTGAGTATTTATTAAATATATTTTATCACATTTAATAACTGAGATCTAGTTATAAAATATCATATTATTTTAATCACGGTTAAAAAGTGTGATTGATTGATATTTTTGTCTCAGTATTCCTAAAAACCGTAATAATAAAAAAATAATGCGTTTTTACTTTATTTGTCTCAGTTTTTTAAAAACTGAGATCTTCGTCATTTTTAGTGTGTGGTATTTATCCTTTTGTAATAGTGATATAAAATCAATCACACCTACAAACCGAAACATAAATATAAAAATATCTAACATTTTTAATCACGGTTAGAAACTGAGATTTATTGGTATAATACATCTCGGTTTATTCAATAACTGTGATAAAAATTATGTGTGATACATACATTTTTCTTGTCTCAGTTTTTATAAAAGTGTGATCCTTATCATTTTATAAGTGTGATATATGTCTTTTTTTTGTAGTAATGGAAGTAATGATGGTTAAAAACCGTGATCTAGATATAAAACATCACATCATTTAAATCACGGTTAACAAGTGAGATTGATTGATATAATTTATCTCGGTTTTTAATAACTGTGATTAAAAGAATTAAGTGTGACATTTTTATCATACTTTAAGTGTGATATTTATCATTTATGTGGTAGTGAAGGTTAAAAACCGTGATCTAAATATAAAACATCACATCATTTAAATCACGGTTAAAAATTAAGGTTGATTCATATGATTTATCTCGATTTGTCAATAACCTTGATTAAAGGAATAAAGTGTGATATATACCTTTTTATTATCTCAGTTTTTTTAAAACTGTGATCTTTTTCATTTGTCAAATGTGACGTATATCACTTTTTGTAGTAGTGAATCTTCCTTTAATCCTATTTCCCTTTTCGTGATTCATTTAGAACAGGACCCACATAATTGTCAGAAATGGTTTCTTCATCAGTTCGTTATTCTAGTCCTGAGCCTCAGTTTGCTAAAAATAATGTTCCCCATTTTCCACAAACAGACAATGATATCCCGGCTCAATTTCCTACTACAGAAATTACTGACAATCTCCAAGAGGCTTATTGCCTTCACATACCTCCTATATCTACAACACACCAGTTGTCAGCCATATTTACTAAAGCCCAAGACGCCCCTACTTTCCATTCTTTGCAAAAACGGTTAAACCCTAACCGTGAGGGGCCCCTTGCCTCCGATCCCACAGGAATGCGAGGAGAGGTTAATCAGATAACCTAGTAGCTCCAACATGGGCTGCCTGGTCGACCACTACACTGAAGGGTGTTATCAATCGGAAATCAACCCCATTACAGGAATCGAACCGCTGACCTCCAGCTTATAGTCCAAACGGTCACTACAACACCTATGCCTTCACCACTAGGTCATATCCAGAGGATTACTTTCCATTCTTTGCATTATCATTTCAATGTGGTAAGAAGCTTGCCTCCCCAGCTTGAGGGGAAGGGTGACGGATAGAATTTTTTTTTTTAATTTTTGACTTTTGTAGAAAGTATAAAATAAAGTTTTTTTTTTTTCTGTAATTTGTACAAGAAAAATAATGCAATAATTTTTTTTGTTCTTTTTCCCAAAAGTAAAAGAATGATCTAGAGTATAATTCCCCTCTCCATCTACCCCTTTTTCTACAATTCCAAGATTCGCGTTTTCCTCTTCGATTTCGTTTCTACAAATTCTTCAAATACACACACCATACCAAACTCGGCAGAGATAATAAAACGAGATTAATAACTAATAAATTATTGATTATATATACAAAAAGTTACGTGTAAATAATAAGGAATTTCTTACGTGATTTTGACATTGAGTTGCTCAACAGATCCACTAGCAATCTGGTTAAAGGCTGGTTATATGGCACTTTGCATCCGCGGGAAAAGCTAGGTTTTTTATATACAAAATTGTACATGTAAATAATAAGGAATTTCTTACGTGATTTTGACATTGAGCTGCTCTACAGATTCACGAGCAATCGTCTTAAAGGCATTAGGAGAAAGCTCTATAGGGTCCCCACAATCTTTTTCCTCGTCATAATTAGCCATTACCACAAACACAATTGCACCAGGAGAAGCACAATTATCATCAGTGTCTATACAGGTAATTGTGAGTTGTTGATTAACTACTCCTCCATAATCTTTCCATAAACATGGAGGAACTACTACACGATTTCTGAGTCTCTGTGGACCTGTATATGTTGGATCTACAGAACCAAGGCTTGAAACATAATTAATCTTGAAACCAGAAAAGCTTATTAATTAGACTAAAGTAAATGATTAGAGTAAACTTACCATATACAGCGTTACCCATTTCAGCTGTACATTCATATTCGTCTTGAGCATTCAAACCCATGATGAAATGAAGTAAGATAACCAACAACATAATTTTGGTCCTTGCATACATTGTGCTTTTTTTTTTCCAGCAGATTACCTGTATCTTACTTCATTTCATCATGGGAACTACCGTGTGCTTTTTTTTATACACCCTCCTGTCGTATGGTGCAAAAATCATTGATAATAAGTGTATGCACAAGCTTTAAGATTACCTTGTTGCCTATCTTTTGTATTTTTCAAGGCGGCAAATATACTGCATATTAATTTTTTTTCCATGCAATATAATATTATTCACCATCTCGTTCAATATATACAAAAGAAAATTAGCACACTGAAGTTGAAGGCCGGTCGTGTCTTTATCCTAAGATGCATGGATACTTCAACCTGTAAGTGTATCCCGTATCAGATATCGACACTCGACGGATACTCCGGATACTCTGTTGGATACGTATTTGGGGCGAAGTGAAATTTTCAAAAGTTGAATACTTACCGAATACACGTATCTTAACTACAAATACAGATATCTGAAAGACATTGTACTTAAGGAATGAGTTTGAACCTTAAAATATATGTGTACTTGATGATTATTACATTTGGAAAAGAGAACAAAATGATTATTACATGCCTTTTATGCTTGTATGGTGGACATGATTTAATGAAAGTTTCGTTTTCTTAAAATATAATTAAAACACACTAACAAACAACACCCGACCATGGACTTTTGTTGTTACCAGTTGAGTACAATAGGATTTTGCAAAGCTGGAAAATCTTTTCTGACCTCTCGACATGTTCTTTTATAATTTCATCTCTCATTTATACGATTGATTAATTACCCGTAAAACCAACGACAAACCAGTGGCGGAACCAGAAAAAATTTTCGGGGTGGTCTTGGTATATAAACTGCAAAACTAAAAAAAATCCGGGGAAAAAAATAAAAAATGTTGGTAGTGAGATTTGAACTTACAACCTAAAATAAAAAATGTTGGTAGTGAGATTTGAACTTACAACCTAGAATTATGGAGACTGAAAAAGGTTTGTTCTTAAACCACTAGGATATAAGGTCTTTTGTTCAAGAAAAAGACACATAACATACTAATATTAACACTACTACTACAATAATAAAAATTTGGGGGGGGGCTTGGGACCATATGTGGGGGGGCTTGTGACCATTTGGGGGGGGCTTGAGACCACCCCGTGCATAGGGTGGGTCCGCCCTGCGACAAACATCAAAATATGTTATATCAATCTGTTATGAAACAGGAAGCTTGAGAAGGATCAAGTACGTGCTAGCTTGCTTCCTGATCAAGAATAATAATCACCTCACAGTATTTAGCATAACTCATTCATTATATCACCAGAATGGTCGTGTGTAAAAAAAAAATCATGAATAACCCTATTAGCTAGCCGGTGATTTTATGTTGGTCAAACCTCACCATATCTCACATAATCCATCAATCACAAATTCTAAAATTGATGGTTTTTTTTCTAATCATGTGGGACAATGAAAAAAAATACTCCAATATGATTGGTTCCAGACCACCAAGTCATACTTATGGCCGGATCACCATATAAATTTGCCTTGACTAGCTAGCCGGATTGGACTCTCAAGTCCCAAGTGAATTAAAATTTTGGTTCTTAATTTTACTACAAAACATATTATGTTTTTATAGCGCTCCAACATTGAATTACTACAACAAAAAAACAATTTTTGCTACGACAAATTGTTGTGGCTAAAAGTTGAAAATCGTGGCAAATACGGTTTTTGCCACGACAGTCCGTGGCAAATAGGTTTTGGGCAAAACACTATTTTTAATATATTATTCGCCACAACACGCGTCGTGGCAAATATTTTATGTCCTTTTAGCCACGACGCGTTGTTTCTAATAACTTGTTCCCAATATTAACGTGGATGCTGATCTGGCAGTTATTATTTGCCACACGCCACAACTTGTTGTTGCTAAATCTTGCTGACATGGAAATTATTATTGGCCACAACATGTCGTGGCTAAAACTCGCAGACGTGGCACAGTGATATGACAAAACTAATTGCCACAACTAGTCGTTACTAAAGGTGGCTGACGTGGCACAATTATTTCACACAACCGGCATCGTTTCTAATATTGATCAATTTTTTTAATGTAATAATTGTTTTGACATTTTTCTCCCTGTTGTGCAGCAAAACAATTAAAAACAACACGCCATCATATCTTATGTCAAACAATACAAACACAACATTACAAATCTAAAGTAATCAAAACCAAACCAAAGCACTTAAATATCCATGTAGATGTATTATTACAATACCAACATAATTAACTAGTTATCTCATGAATCAACTAGTGAGCGACATCGTCCGTATCAGACGATGATGAAGGATGAACCTGACTGAGAAGGTATTGGAAAATCTGTCAGTAATGTGTCTGGATCCCTCTCCTTCCGCAGCTGCACCTGCTTCTCTCGCGTCTCATTCACTGACTCTAAACTAATCAATAAAACATCAAAAGATAAATGTCAATACCAAACCAATGACAAACTAAAACAGAATTTAATGTCTAAGAGTTATACAAGTGCCATATACTTATATACTTTCAACAATGGTTATGCTGCACACGAAACAACACATTCGTGAAAGAGCTATAGGTTCGGATAACAATTTCAGCCTACTTTATAGGCATTAAGCCTATGGTACCAAAGAACATGAAATAAATTAAAAAGAAACCGACAATCTTGAACATGTCGCAAGATTGTCCAACCTGAGATGCCCATTGGCACAATGCCGAAGCTAGACAAGAGAGAAACAGAAGCTACTAAAACTGGAACAACTCCATAAAACAAAGACTCGAAACTTCTACTGCTTGACGTTTTTGGTAGAACCTTCACCAATACTTAGAAGGACGGCTGCAATAATCAGCAAGAAAAGAGCCCCAATATGCTGTTTTGACTGCTTCTGCCTTCATTATTAAAAAAACAGAATCAAGGTCTTACATCCGTCCTCAATGGTGGTGCTCAAGAAACGAGTTGTGCAAAATTGTTCAATTTGAAAGATGCTATAGTTGTTGATAACAGTATAATAGCTAGACCATGTGTGCAGATAAATTTTGAAAATCAAAAGGTTCACTGTATAACAGGTCAAAATTATCTAACTTCTAGAAATGAGAGTAGTCATAAAAAAGAGAATCAATAAATCACCCACAACTAGCGACTAGCCTCAGAATTGAACAAGCCCATGAGTAAGAGCTAAAATTATTCATCAATGCCAACCTAAGTTGGTATCCATAATACGAATTGAAATCCATAGAATCGATATGAATTATTTTAGTCATAAAAAGGAAGCTATATTGAAAATATAAGCATATATACCTCAATATTATAAAGGAGAACAGCGCAGTGAATTTTTTTTTTTGTCTGATTCAGCAATGAAAGTGTGAGAATCAAGGTCTCTGTATGAAATATGCAACAAGCTATTTGGAAGAGCATATATAGTTACTGGTAAGCCTGATGCTGTCAGAGATACAACTAATGTCCACTCTTCGAATAGTTTCTTCACTGTACCATCTTTTGTCATGGGAAGGAGTGCACAAATCACCAGCGAAACAATTAAAGGAAAAAAAAAAACAGAGCCAGCAATGAATGACAGAAAGCAGTTGAAGGTTGAAGAGTTACCTTTACTAGTTCAAACACCAAAACTGCAGAAGTAACAAACAGTTCTTGCCTGCAGAAAACAAAGAGCTTAAATGCAAGAACGATGGGCTTTTTAAGGTTAACAATGGACACACTATACACATGAATATTGCATTGAATGAACGCATCTATTTCCGGTCATAGAATTGAGAGTTACACAATTCAATCACCGGTCACATGAAAGACAGTTTTTACTCCAAAGACTAATTAAACGCATTTCTTATTCAGTAGAACATAGATAGATCTACTTAAGAAGACTAAAAACGGACATTTATATGCTTGATGCATTTGTCGCCTCCTCATCCGCCTGAGTCCAGTAAGTTAGCCTGAAATGGACACCAAGCAAGGGCCTTGACAGCAGCGGTGTGATCCTCTAACCTATGACGCGCTTCAGATACGCTATTGGAAGTTTTCTACATTAAATACAATCTGGAAGTTTCCTATACCAGTCAAATTCAACTTGTACAACACATATCACTTTATATAAATCACTACAAAGATCTTGCATAAACGTTTCCCACCATTTTGGCACCAGTTTCTGGTGCTTAAGCACCAGCATTAATTTCTACAGAGTGTTGTATTTATGTTATTTCACCTAGTATTCACAAAATCAACAGTTTTTTTGCAACTTCGTAAGATTTCAATAAAAGGATAAAAAAATATGATTGAAAGGCATGATTTACAATTTTAAAACAATGAAATGAAAATGAATTGAGATAATTTTCATTACCTTTGATCCCTAGCAAGTTTTTACAGGAAATATTTCTTCTACGCACATCATAAATGAAGAACTTGTGCAAAAGAAAATCACACGAGCTGAAAAGAGAGAAAAAAAAAATGGACCTGAGAGTTATCTAAATTCATAAGGGATATCAGGGTTTGGGCAGCTAATTGGAGGACCAAATCAGAGCTACGGACTGCCGATTTGATGGCCTTTGGAATACGAGTTTCCAGGCCCGTTTGGATTGAAGTAAATAGATAGAAAGGAAAGAGAAAGATAGTGACAGAAAATATATGAGAGGGGAATAAGGGATTGTGAAGTTTATTTTGAGTGTTTGGATAGGACTATACGGAAATGAAAGGAAGGTTTAAAAGTGTGTTTGGAATATCAATGGACAAGAAAATAGATGACAAGATAATAAATGATTTTTCAATTTTAGACATTAGGTTAGTGAGCGATTAGTATTAAGTTTAAATTTATTTAAGTAATTAATATATAAAATATTTGCTTTGAAGGAGGCAATTATATAAAATATTTAAAAAAGAATACTATTTCCTTCCAAATCTTGGCAGGAAACAGACGATAAGAAATTATTAAGAAAGTTATCTCTTGCTTTCCATTGGTCTCCTCTCATTCACTTCCAACTAAACAGTCCAAACACTCAATTTATTATCCTTCCAAATCTTCTCCTTTCTTTTCCCTTACAATCCACCCAACCAAACAGGGCCGTAGAGTTGGTGGCAATTTCCCTTAGCCTTGAAGATGACAGGAAATGGATGAAATTTTGCACGACAATTGTGTGAAATTTGGAGGAAGAGAGTGAGGAAGCAAGGAGTCGGAGCGAGAGCAGTGGTGGTTTTCTAATTCGATGAATATAGTCAGCCCTAGGAGCAGATGACATGGCAGCTCACATCAGCATTCAGATGGTATTAGCCACAACATATCGTGGCAAAAGGGCAAATCAAATTTTTTTAGGAATAGCGCCATAAGTATTTTACCAATACCGCCAAAGTAATTAGAAAAAATTTGAAGGACGCCAAAACTATTTGCCACGACAGTTGTGACTAATATTTTTTTCATTCATACTTTTTTGTTACAACAATTGTAGCCAATAAATAAAGCGCTAGGCCCGGAAAATGGAGGGAATATTTTTGCCACAACTGTTGTGGCTAATACTATACTAATATTTTAAATATTTATGTTGTTTCATATTTGGCACAACAGTTGT
The DNA here is from genome assembly GCA_024500145.1 of Gentiana dahurica var. dahurica. NCBI lineage: Eukaryota > Viridiplantae > Streptophyta > Magnoliopsida > Gentianales > Gentianaceae > Gentiana > Gentiana dahurica. The sequence continues at coordinate 1,810,883 of CM044903.1, forward strand.
GAGTAAAAGTTAGCATTAGAAATGACATTCTGTCGTGGCAAAAACGTCTGTGGCAAAAAGGGTATTTTTGTTGTATTGAATGTCATTTTCAATCATACTCGCCCTTGTCACTTGTGAAAACACAAATTTCGAAATCCTAGATTTTGAGAATAGAGATTTGAAAGACATATTCCTTAATTGATCATTCTTTTACAGTTTTCAATATCATTTGTCAAGTGTGTAACGGATCGTTTCTGAAGAAACAATAATGTTTGTCATACACAATTTATACAAACATTAATGGCAGATCTATGATGTGGTAAAGCAGTCTATGAGTGGCGGACCTACATTGACAAGGGTTGGGGTCAGTGCCTCACTTAATCCAAAAACAAAAATTGTACTGAAACAAGGACATTTGTATTAAAACAAGGACATTTATGTATCGTATCTTTTGTGTTAGTAACACATATACATCAAGCATAAAACCGATCCGGGAAGAAAAAAAATGGTATGCAAAACAGTAAACTATAATGCAAAGAAGAAAATAAATACTAATCAAACTGATGCGGGTGTATTCACTTATCTTTGAGACTATATTTTTTCGATCACGTGCCCATGGTTTTAACAAGTTTATCCCAAGATACAACAGCTTATGTCATGAGTTTAGCAGCACTTCAAAAACACAAGATCTGGTGAACTACTAGATCTCTGACTTCTCTTCGACACGCCCCAAGAACATCTGTTAAAGATAAGGAAATAAAGTAGCACATTTACTTCAACCAATTGGTTGTAGTACAACGGTAAGCGCTTGATCCTAGCATGGTATAAGAGTCAGAGGTCATGAGATCGAATACCAAAGACTTCAAGTCTTCTCACACCTCCTGCGAAAACCTTTTCAATTATAAAGGTATGGTTGGCTAGTGAGAGAGGTTTGGGAAATGAAGGTTGCTGCAAAAGTCTTAGAAGCCTTACCTGCAAAAGAGGTTTGGGAAATGAATGTTGCTGCAATTGAAGAAATGAGAAGACTTCATGAAGAGGATACCTTCAAATTGATTTCAAATCTCAAGGCTTATGAATTCAGTAAGAATCTTGTACCTAAAACTGAAAAAGAAGAACCAAAGACCACTGCCTTGGATGCTACACAACAAGAAGAAACATCAGGAGCTCAAGATGATCTACTGGATAAGATGCAAGAGCAAATTGCCCCTACTGAGCAAGAAAATCAAAATGATGAAAACTGGAAAGGGTTCTCCAAGAAATCTAGTGAAAAGAAGAAGGATGAATCCATGAAAGACAATGATCACTTGTGCTATCAATGCAAGAAACCAGGACACTTCAAACCTGACTGTCCTGAACTAAAACAGAAGAAGGAACCTGATTATCTTTGCTTTAATTGCAAGAAGCTTGGAAATTTCAGACCTGATTGTCCAGACCTATTGAAGAGCAAAAGTCAACAAAGAAGATCTGGCAAGAAAGCTATGGTTGTTGAAGATGAATCAGGATATGAAGTTGAATCAGAAAAAGGAAATGAATTTGATGATACTGCAATTGTTGATGATATGGATGATTATGCTTTAATGGCAAATATGGATGAAACAGAGGAGGTATACAATTCTGTATCTATAAACACTCCTGCTGAAAGTGATTGTGAATCAAATTGTGGTTCAAATCCTAAAAATTCTGACAATGAAGAAACTTTGGATTCCATCCTCAATCAATTGAGGATAATACAATCTGGTTATGAGATTGTGAAGGATGAAAAAGAAGCTCTTCAAACAGAAGTTGAGAGGTTAAATGTTTAGGGTGATTTTATGTGATTTATATCGTTATATTTTGTAACAATTTTCTCCATATTCATATAATTCGCATAGAAATTAAGTGTATATTTGGTTTATTGAGCAAGTGAGGGTTTAAACGATTTATTCGCAAAGTTAGTGGATTTATGTGTTTTATTGTTGATGTTCTATTGATTTGAATGATATTACACTTTTCAATGTTTTTATTATCTTGTAGATACACGAAATTGGTTCAAAAGAGGATAAAAGATGTTAAGGATCGGATTAATATGAAGAACAAGAGATAAAGATGAAGTCGGTTGGAGATAGAGATGAAAATCGGATTTGAAGTCATTCTGAACGAGCGTTCGAACTAGCGTCCATGCGGACGGGCGTCCGAAGAGTGGACGGGCGTCCAGAAGAGATAATTAGATTCAGAGTTTTGACAAAATTGATGAACGAGCGTCTATTTTTACAAAGGACGGGCGTTTGATCCAGCTCTGCCCGACTCGAAGTTTTTATGCATGACTGGACGGGCGTTCACTCTTTTGAACGGGCGTCCAAGCGCCGCCTTTGCTGAAACCGACTTATTTTCTTATAAATAGTCGCGTTTTTCACAACATTCAGACCCTAATTTTATCTAGGCGGCCACAAGAACCCTAAGGGGCGATTTCCTTGTGGTTTGCACCTTTTTTCTTCAATTTTTATGCTTTTTAATTCTTAGATTAGATCCATTACTTTTATGCACTACATAGAAGCAATTCGAGTTGTTCAAGTGATGTTTAGAGGCTAAAGGCTTTTGGAACAAGCGTTGTGAAGCCATCCTATCAACAATTCAGTTTCGTTTCTTGATTATCTTATGAGTTTTTAATTAAAGTTGTACCTTTATTATCGTTTTGTTCGTTTTTATGCAATTACATCGAGAGATCGTTGCATGTTTGATTGTTTAATTTTGATGAGAATCATGTTAAACCTTAGATCACCATGATAAAGGTTAGATCTTTAACCTAAAAAATAACGAGAGTTGATTAGGCTGAATTTCTAGGTTAGGAATTGAGAGATTTCACACCTTTGATTTGGAAGCATTAATCTTTAGTATCGAAAGATAAAAGATTGATAGGCGAACTTTTATAAGAGATTAGGAGTTCATAACTTTGTTAGGTGAATCACAACTTGGTTAAAAATCACGAGATAATCTAGATAGAAATTGATTGTTGTAGGATTGGTGGATCAAAATCTTGTTCGTTTGTTAAATTATTGACTAAAATCACTTGTGCTAGAATTGCCCGGTAAAGTTACAGTTTTTATTGCATATTAGATTTAGAATAGACGTAGTTTAGTTATCTTGTTCGCAACCCTATTTTCCTGGCTTTAGATCTCGATCTTCTGTCCAGTTTACTTTCGTTATTATCATTTTTAGCTTTGTTACTTGTTAATCGTTTTATTTTGTTATAATCTTCTTAGTAGTAGTAGTCGTGACATATTTAGGTTAATTAAATAAAAACTATAATACACAACCCCGATTCCCAGTGAGATCGACCCGGTATTAGTTGCTATACTACGATCCATGCACTTGGGGTATACCGGATTTATAATTTATTACTTGTTGATAAAAATCCGAGACAAGTTTTTGGCGCCGTTGCCAGGGAACCGGACGGTTGTCTAGTTTTTATTTTCTTGTTTTATTTTACTTTTATCTCTCTTTTTATTTTTTCTTTTTATTTTATTTTATTTATTATTATTAGGTAATTTATAGTTTATGTTATTAGGTTTTTTGTCGTTAGGTTTCGTAGTTATTATTTTTCCAGTTTATCATTTCTTTTCTGTTTTTCTGTTTTCCGTTTTTTCTGAAATCAGACGAGCGTCCAGTTAATCCGGACGCCCGTCTAGTTCTTCAGGCAGACGCTCGTCCAGTAATCCAGACGCCCGTCTGACCTCTTTTCTTTAAAATCTTTTCTTGGTTTTAACCTTTGATTAAAAGGTTAAACCACTTGATTTTGGTTTCGGTTTATGCAAACTCGAAGTCAAAAGGGGCCACTACTCTACACCCCTGACCTCGAGCGGACCATAGTCCAACCAAACAGGCGGAGAATCCGTTCTGCGGTTCCTTCTGACAGGGCCGATCAAGACCTTGAGGATCGCTTAGCTGAAGAGATCGAAGATTTCATCATTATGGCTGCTGAAGATAAACGTACGTTGGCAGACTACGCCATGCCTGGCGTAGTCAAGGTCAACCCGGATATCGTCCTACCAACCATAAATGCACAGACCTTCGAACTCAAGCCTGGGCTCATTCAAATGATGCAACATGCATCCATCTTCCACGGGTTTCAATCTGAAAATCCTCATACGCATGTACACACATTTCTGGAGATATGTGGTACGACTCGCATCCAAGGAGTCAGTGAGGATGCGAATAAACTGAAACTTTTTCCGTTTTCCTTGAAGGGGGAGGCAAAAGAGTGGTACAACTCTCTCCCTGCTGAATCCATTACCACCTGGGCTGGACTAGAAAAAGAGTTCTTAAGTCAATATTTCCCGCCATCCAAGACAGCCCAATGCTTAAGTGACATTTTCACTTTCTGCCAAATGGAAAACGAATCATTCTTTGATGCATGGAAGAGGTTCAAGTCTCTTCTTCGTAAATGTCCCCATCATGGTTTGGACTTGCAGAGGCAAGTCAATACGTTTTTCAGTGGATTGACCGAGCTCACTAAGGGCATGGTCAATAGTTCTTCTGGCGGGGCATTCTTGAGAAAGACACCTGAAGAGGGATGGGCACTATTTGAGGATATTGCCAAGTATAATTACGCCCCCTCCTCTAAATCTATCCAAGAACCTCCTTCTCCCCCCAGGATCGAGGAGGTGAATATGCAAAGTCTGATCGCCATGCTGCAAAAGCAGATGGCAGCTTCTCAAATATCTTCTAATCCGATTAACCAGAATCTATCATTCCCACAGAACTCTCAAGTTCTGTATTGTGAACATTGCTGTCAGACTGGCCATATGGTTGGCCAGTGTCAATTCATTTCCCCTTCTAGTCATCAAGTTAATGCTGTTCATGATTATGGACAGTACAATCAAGTCACATGTCAGAACTGTGATAATATGGGGCATACATCTCATTTCTGTCCTATGAATGGACAGAATGCGGAAGTAAACGCTTTCTTTGGCCAGCAAAACCTGAGATTTAATAATCAATTCTCTGGCCAAAGTAATCTTCAAAACTAGGGTTTCAATCATGATCAAAATTCGAATTTTAACCAAAGTCAGAATTTCAATAGAAACCCTAATTTCAATCAGAACCAGAATACTAATTTTTCCAATCAGAATCAAAGGTTCAATCAGAATTGGCCTAACAATTCTAATCCTGCATTGCAGAGTCGGTCTAACCAGCCTTTGCCCCAGAACTTCCAAAATTCTCAAGGCCCCTCGCACTCTAATGATATTAGAGCTCAGTGGGACTCCTTTCGGGAGGAGCAAAATAGAACAATGAAGAATCTTGAGAGGCAAATCGGGCAATTGGCCGAGCAGTTAGCTTCCAGACCCTCAGGGCAGTTGCCTAGCTTCACAGAGAAGAATCCTAAGGGCGGTCAGGTAGCTCAGACCGATTTAAATAATAGCCAATGCACTGACCTGGTACCTTCTTTCCGTATGGTAGAGAAGAGGCCAGTGCAATGAATCTGCGATCTGGTACTCAACTAAGTGGTCCCCCGAACCAGGTAAACCACTAACCCCTCCTACCAGTGATAAGGCATGAGGGGAAGTCAAGCACCTACGTTCCCCTTTTCTGCAAGAGAGTACTCAGGTGGCTGATCCCCTGAAAAGTAAAGAGTTTGAAGGATCTCGGTGGCTGATCCCCTGACTAGTAAGAAAAATGAGAAAGTGGTGAGGTGGAAAGATGTGGAAGACAAAGCTGTCAGTTCATCCTCGAAGAAAGTCTTTGCTGAGAATGATTTGAAGAAACTTCCATTTCCACCTAGAAAAAGCAACATCCCCTTGCATGAGGACAAGAAATACGAAAAAGTGCTAAATCTTCTGAAAAATACTCAGGTTAATCTTCCACTATCTGATGTTTTGGTTGAAATGCCTAAGTATACCAAGTTCATCAAGGATGTTGTTTCTTCTAAGAAGAAGTTAGGAGACATGGATCGGTTGATTGGTGAGGATTGCTCTATGGTAACTTATGATGATCTACCAATCAAGAGGGGTGACCCTGGGAAATTTGTGCTCACATTGCTGATGGGAGGCTTAGTCTTCCCAAATTCTTTATGTGACCTGGGTGCATCCATAAGTCTGATGCCATTGTCTGTCTGCAAACAGCTTGGATTGAATGATCTTCTAGAACCCACAACCATGAACCTTCAATTTGCTGATAGATCTTCCAAGAAAGCTGCGGGAATATTAAAGGACGTATTAGTTCAAATTGATAGATTTACCTTTCCGGTTGACTGGTACGTCCTAGACATAGAGAAGGATGAGAATGTCCCCTTGATACTTGGAAGACCCTTTCTTTCTACAGCCAGGGCCCTCATTGATTGTGATGGTGGGCAAGTGACTATACGAGTCGGTGATCAGGAGGTGAGCTACAGTGTCTCCAAAGCTATTCAGAGACCCTCTGATTACCCCACCGGCTTCTCCATTGAGGATATGTCAGATGATTTCAATGATTACATGGAAAAGCAAGTCATGGCTGTTGCAACTGAATACGAGCGATTAGTTGAGAATCTGAATAATCATGGTGTGGTGAATCAAGAACAGTTAGAAGCTGAGTTTGATAAAGGATTATTGAAAGGAGAGGCTTTGGCAGTGGGACCACTAAGTAAACTCAGTGATGTTGAGTTGAAAAGTGGAGATCTTAAATCAAGTTTAGAAGACCCCCCTGCAGATCTGGTACTGAAGCCGTTACCTAAGCATCTGAAATATGTGTTCTTAAGAGAAGGTGACAAGCTTCCGTTGATTATTTCTGCCAAGCTATCTCGATTGGAAGAGATGAAATTGTTAAACGTCTTGAGAAAGAACGAGAAAGCCTTTGGTTGGCAAGTAGGAGACATCAGAGGGATATCTCCTGACATTTGTATGCATAAAATCAAGACTCAAGAGGGTGCAAAGTGTGTTAGACATCCCCAGAGGAGGCTCAACCCTCATATGCAAGAAGTGGTCAAAAAGGAGATTATCAAGCTTTTAGACATGGGTATCATTTACGCAATTGCTGACAGTGAATGGATATCCCCTACTCAGGTAGTTCCCAAAAAAAGGAGGAATTACTATTGAGAAGAATGAGAAGGGAGAAGAAATAGCATTGAGGCTCGTTACTGGTTATAGAGTCTGTATCGACTATAGAAAGCTCAATGAGGTTACAATGAAAGATCATTTCCCCCTTCCATTCATTGACCAGATGCTAGAGCACCTGGTGGGACATGCATTCTACTGTTTCCTGGATGGATATTCAGGATATTTCCAGATACCCATCGATCCGGTTGACCAAGAAAAGACCACTTTCACCTGCCCCTATGGTACATTCGCTTACAGGCGAATGCCATTTGGTCTTTGCAATGCCCCAGCTACATTCCAAAGATGTATGCTGGCCATTTTTGATGGGTTAGTTGAAAAGTGTATGGAAATTTTTATGGATGATTTTTCGGTCTTTGGTCAATCCTTTGATGATTGTCTCGATAATCTTGACCAGGTGTTATCCCGATGTGTGGAAAAGAACTTAGTCCTGAATTGGGAAAAGTGCCATTTCATGGTAGATGAGGGAATAGTTCTTGGCCACAAAATCTCAGCCAAAGGTATTGAAGTAGACAGGGCAAAAGTTGAAGCTATCGAGAAGCTGAATTACCCTGGAAATGTGCGCGAAGTTAGAGGTTTTCTTGGACACGTCGGTTTTTATAGGAGATTCATTAAAGACTTTTCCAAGATAGCCAAGCCCCTATCTACTTTGCTCAGAGAAGACGTTGTTTTTAATTTCGATGATAGTTGCAAGCAAGCGTTTGAGGAGCTTAAAAGTCGATTAATTTCTACACCGATTCTTATCTCGCCTGACTGGAATCTACCATTCGAGCTTATGTGCGATGCATCAAACTATGCTGTTGGTGCAGTCTTAGGACAACGGATTAAGGGAAAATTTCAGCCTATCTATTACGCCAGTCACACACTAAATCCTACCCAAGTAAACTACACCACGACTGAAAAGGAATTACTAGCCGTAGTCTTCGCTATGGACAAATTTCGTAGTTACTTGTTGGGTGCTCAAGTGATTGTGTGGACTGATCACGCTGCTTTGCGATATCTCATGACAAAAAAGGAGGCTAAACCGCGCTTACTACGTTGGATACTAATCCTACAAGAGTTTGATGTCCAGATTAAAGATAAAAAGGGCAGTGAAAACGTAGTGGCTGATCATGTTTCGAGAATGTTAAATGAGGAAAAGGAAGACCCTGACGATATAGATCTTTACTTTCCTCTTGAGAATGTCATGCTGTTAGACGATTGTGCTCCAGATGTTCAATGGTATTCTTCCATCGTCAACTACCTTCATTCCCAATATCTTAATCCGGAATTTTCATATCAGGAGAAGAAGAAATTCTTCTCTGATTTGAAAACATTTGTATGGGATGAACCTTACCTCTTCAAGATTTGTAAGGATGGATTGCTAAGGAGATGTGTACCTGAATCTGAGCAACGTGACATTATTGAACAATGCCACAGTGGACCTACTGGTGGTCACTTTGGTCCTTGGAAAACCGTTGCCAAGATCTTTCAATCTAGTTTCTACTGGCCCACGATCTTCAAGGATACAGAAGCTTTCTGTAAAGCTTGTGATAGGTGCCACCGAACCGGAGCTCTAACAAGGCGTTTTGACATGCCATTGAAGTCCATTCTTGAATGTGAAGTCTTCGATGTATGGGGGATTGATTTTATGGGCCCGTTCCCATCTTCCTATGGAAATAAATACATCTTAGTATGTGTCGATTATGTATCAAAATGGGTGGAGGCTCAAGCCACTTCTCACAATGATCACAAAACGGTCATGAAATTTCTAAAGAAAAACATCTTCGTGAGATTTGGGTGTCCACGTGCCTTGATAAGTGATGAAGGGACACACTTCTGCAACCGACCACTAGAAAAAGTACTTGAGAAATATGGTGTCCGGCATAAAACTGGCACACCATATCACCCTATGACTAGTGGCCAGGTCGAGAGAAGCAATCAAAGCTTGAAGAAGATCCTGGAAAAGGTTGTGAACAGTCATAGAAAGGACTGGAGTCTTAAGTTGGATGATGTACTATGGGCATATCGAACTGCCTACAAAACCCCCATGGGTACATCACCCTATCAGATGGTATATGGAAAACCATGCCACCTGCCAGTTGAGTTGGAGCATAGAGCATATTGGGCCACTAAGTTCTTAAAATTCGATACCCAATCATGTGGTGAACACCGACTGCAGCAGTTGCATGAGTTAGATGAGTTTAGACTCTAAGCCTACGAGAGTGCCAGGATTAGTAAGGATAAGATGAAACTCCTTCATGACGCAAAAATCAAGAAGCGAGAATTTCAAGTTGGGTAGCAAGTGCTATTGTACAATTCCAGGTTACATCTGTTCCCTGGAAAGTTGAGGACACGTTGGTCCAGCCCTTTTGAAATTCTGCAAATCATTCCTGGAGGCGTTTTAGAACTAAGAGGTCATGGTGACCAGCCGTTCAGAGTGAATGGTCAAAGGTGCAAGCATTATATCGGTCAAACCAAAAAGAAGCCTTTGATTGTACACTTCCTCGACATCCTCAGGTGTGGTACTCCTGAAGACAATAAGTTTGACGAGCCTTCACCCGATTTGTTTTCTGAGGAGGACGGCAGTGGTCCAGTAGAGGACGTTCTGGCTGATAGTTGGGATATGGAAGAGCTTGAAAGGGAGCGACAGTTGAAGAAAAGACAGAGAAAGAAGAAGTCTACAATGGGGAGGATTAAAAGCGTTTGGAAAGCGATCAAAAACTTGACCCCATGTGTTAGATGCTGTTTCTGCAGCCGCACTACTGACCAGAGCTTACACGATGTAATGGCTGGGAGAAAGGTTAAGTGGCCTGATCCGGGCTGAATTGAAATATTGTCGAGCTAACGACATAAAACAAAGCGCCACTAGGAGGCATCCTAGATATCCTTTTCTATTTTAGTTACTTTCGTTTTTGTTCTTTTCTTTGATTCATTTATTTTAAGCCTAATTAGGTTTTTGTTTGAATATGCCTCAATTTAGCTTTGTTTTTAAAATGGATTACGGAGTTCTGCCGCACGAGTTCCCATACATTAGTAGGATTCCACTTATCACTTTAGATGACGGACCTTGAGGGACGATCATTCTGGATGTAGATTATGACATTAGCACCTGCATCAGGACCGTTACCTATGTTATCATTGTACCCCAAGCTATGGGAGGTGGAGAGTTTAGTACAGAGGACCTGCGGAGCACTTTAGGATGACCGTACACAATCCTTAATGACCCGATGCTGACTGACTTGATGCTAGTGTTGCGTGCTGAACACTTCAGAGGAGTGGATGTAGCTGGAGAGGACTGGGTTTTACAGGATGAGTACGATTTTCCTCCCGCGATTGATATGCTCCGTCATCTGATCCGTATTGTGGATTGGGCGGAGATTTATGAGGACTAGCTTCATTAGGGTTTTCGTCGAGCAAACGACGTAAAACAAAAGCGCTCGGTGGGAGGCAACCCACTATTTTCTAGTTTTTTTTTTGTGTTTTCCAGTTTTATTTGTTATTTGTAGTCTTGTATAAATTGGTTTTTGATGAAATAAGAGTTTGAATTTGATTTGAATGAAAAATTTTAAGTTTTTCCTGAATTTTGCCTTGGACGCGCGTCTGCTTACTTAAACGCCCGTCTGTCCTTTGAAAATACTGGACGAGCGTCCATTTTGCTTGAACGCCCGTCTGCGCAATTCCCTCCAACTCTGTTCTCTTTTTGAACAGCTGGACGAGCGTCTGAATATCTGGACGCCCGTCCAGTTCATACTCAACCCAGTGGACGTCCGTCCATGTAACTGGACGCCCGTCCAATCCTGCTGCTATAAATACCCTTGCTTCCCAATTTTTATTCGCATCAGAAAATTCAAATAGCAAACCCGACTTTTCGACCCCTTTTGCCCTAAATTCTTTGTTTCTAAACCAAATTGGGCGATTCAAAGTCCTACAAACAGCTCCCAATCCCTTCTCTTTGATTCTTCAAACCAAATCCTCCAACAAACTACCGTTATTTCGATTCAATGACCTAGCTAGTGTGTTTTCTTTGAAGAAAAATCTGATTTTTGGGTTCGATTGTTCACTGTTAGGACTTCTAGTCATCATTATCATCATCCCTTCAACGTACTTGGTAAGATTCTATAAGCTTTTCTTAGATTATTGCACGTTCTTTTTGAGTTCGATCTTCGAGTCGACTCTTTTACATGAAATTTACCTTATTGGTTTTTTCTTCTTGTTTTGTTTCTCTTTCTTCCGTTGTTGGTGATCTGGGATGGTAATGGATGATAATGGATGGGTTGCATTGTGGTTTTGATGTGGGTTTGGTGTTGAATTGTTTGGGAAATCCCGTTTGGACGATAAACGGGTGGTTTTGTTTGAATTTGGGTTTGGGATTGCTGTTTTTAAAGCCTGAGTTTACGATGGGGCGTAAAGTGGTACAGAAACGGCATGGTAAGGGGGTTGCTAATGAACCTAGTAAGAAGAAGAGGGCTGTATATCCAACTTTAGTAAATCCGAACCAAGGCATCCGTATTGGTGAACGTCGAAATCCTCCTCCGGGTCAACCTAGGGTTCCTTTAAGAGATGAGTCTGAGTCGGGATCTGAAACTGATGATGAGCCATTAGTGAGGAAGAAGACTAGGGTGTCGGAGGCTCAAGTTGAGAGAGATGACAATGAACCTAGGACTAGAACCGAGGAAGCAACTGAGAGAGTGGAGCCGGCTAGACAGAATGTGAGACCCCCTATCCCTATTCCATTGGCTCGTAGGTTCATTAATCCTAAGGCTTTTGAGGTGTATAATAAGCATTATGTTACGAGGACTATGTTGATCGAGAGAGCCGTCCTTGAGCCCAAGGTTGATCCCTCTTTTGTTAAACTGTTAAAGGATAGGAAGTGGGGGGCATTGATGAGAACCCCGAGGACTCCAGTCAATGCTACGTTAGTCCGGGAGTTTTATGCAAATTGTTCGGAAACGAATTTGGAAACCGGAGTTGTGATGGTTAGGGGAGTAAAGGTGCCGTTTACGCCTAAGGTTATAAACGAGAAGTACAACTTGGCACCTTTTGAGGGGTTCGACTATAAAGAAGCAATCAAAGCTAAGCAGGATGCGGGAGAGGATCCGTTGGAGGATTTAAGATTGTTAGTGTGCCCGGATGTGCCGTGGACATTCAGACCGGGCAGAGATAGAAAGGAGTTGGTCACAACAAGTTGGACGGAGGATTGGAAGGTCCAATGTCGTTTTATTCAGAACAGGTTGTTACCTAAGAACAACCTGACTCATTTTCACATTGGTGACCTCGGGATGTTGTATGCGTTAAACTTCAAGCTGAATGTTGATGTAGGACAAGCAATTTTTGACGAGATAGGAACGAATCAGAAAGTGTACGCAAGATGTTTGATATGTCCGCATTTGATCCACAGTTTATGCTTAGATGCTGTAGTTCCCGAGTATAAGACGGATCACAAGCCGAGAAATCCTAGGTACTTGCTGTCTCGGATTTTATGCAAAGCAAAATATAACAAGTAATAAAATAAATCCGGTTTACCCCAAGTGCAGGGATCGTAGTATAGCGATTAAAAAACGGAGTCGATCCACAGGGAATCGAGGTTGGTCTAGTTCTTAATTTTTCTAAAAGTGTCACGAGAAATAAAAACTAAAAACGAAAACAAATAACTGGACAGACGGTTGTCAATCCAAAGCCAGGAAAGATAATTACGAACCGAGCTAACTAAGTTGTACCTATTTTATAACTAAAACTACAATAAACTTACTACGGTTACTACGATGAAAACGAAGCAAAACAACACAAACGATTTTTCTCAATTAATTTAACAACGAACAAGCAATGATCCACCGATTCCCGCAACCCTCAATTTCGACTCTAGATTATCTTGTGGTGATTTAACGAAAATTGTGATTCACCTATCGAAGGTATGAACTCCTAATCTCTTAGAAAAGTTCGCCTATCAATCTTTTATCTTTCGATTTTAAAGATTAACGCTTTCATAACAAAGGTGTGAAATCTCTCAATTTTGCAATCTAGATATTCAACCTAACAACTCTCGTTAATTAGATTAAAAATAATCTTCACTATGGTGATCTAAAGTTTAACAACGACTCTCGTCAACCGTTAAACATCAAATAGCAACAATCCATCGATATAAATTGCATAACAACAATAAAAACACAGAAAAGATTTAGCTACTCATTATGGTTAATATATATAGATATCAGACTCTGTCAAAATGTCATGGATTAAAAACGGCGGAAAGTTTTACATAATATCCTTCTGTCAATAAATTGTTGTATAATTCCATTTGTAAATGATATGATACAAAATTTACGCCAGAATTCTATTAAAACCAAATTAAAACCTTAATCCAATCAATTGCCGATTCTCATATATATATATATATATATATATATATATATATATATATATATATATATATATATATATATATATATACTATTATATATATACTTATATTTATATATATATATATATATATATATATATATATATATATATATATATATATATATATATATATATATATATATATATATATATATAACTATATATCTAATGATAACAACAATAAAACACAGGAAAGATACAACTTTTATTAAAACTCACAAGATAATCCAAATTAAATCGAGATAATGCTAAAAATCGGCTTCACAAGGCTTGTTCCACGTGCTTTAGCTTCTCATCATCGTTTTATTACAACTGTTGATTCATAGGTTGTATTCTCCGGAAATAACAACGACTTCAACAACACCGAACTTCCGATAATTACCCGAGCATTACAACAATACTACGATAGTATTATTTTGGCGGCTAAATTACAATTTTGGTCCTCTAACTAGCCCGTTTTTCGATTTTGGTCCTTGTTTTTCTCCGGCGATAATTTTAGTCCTGTAAGTGTTTTTTTTTTTTGCAAAAATAGTCCTAAACGCCGGAAAGACCACTTACAGGACTAAAATTGTTGCCGGAAAGACCACTTACAGGACTAAAATTGTCGCCGGAAAAGGCCAATTTTAGTCCTGTAAGTGGTATTTCCGGCGTTCAGGACTATTTTTGCAAAAAAAAGACCACTTACAGGACTAAAATTGTCGTCGGAGAAAAACCAGGATCAAAATCGAAAAACATGTCTAGTTAGAGGACCAAAATTGTAATTTAACCTTATTTTGGCATAAGGCCTTATTTACAACCTAAAAACTAAAGAAAATAAGAAGGAAATATATATATATATATATATATATACGCTATGTATATATATAATGGTGCACCCGTTCTGCTCGCATCTGAAGCTCATTATATAGGTGAAATTCTCCCAGGCCGGACTGGGCCAGGTAAGGGCCGGACCAGGCCGGAATCATCATAACATTCATCCCCCTAAATTCCGGATAAAAATTTATATTTTGGAATAAAACTTTAAAAATTCATATCTTGAGTTCTGGATCTCCAAATGATATGATTCAAGATGCATTGGAAAGCTCGTTGAAAAATATACAACTTTCATGAAGGACTCTTCTTCAGAAAATGTCTTTTTGATGGGCCATTCGCTCGTCGAAGATATTTCTCGATTTCCACTAAATCGAATCGATTAGCCACTTGACCACTTGACTTAATGATACTTGAGTTGTAGAAGTCCGATTGACGTGACTCAAAATGCATTGGAAAGCTCTTTCAAAGATCTACAACTTTCATTAAGGAAACTTCTTCAGAAAATGCCGTTTTAATGAGCCATTTGTTCGTCGAAGATATAATTCGTTAGTGGTACCACTAACCACTGAGCCACTTAACCACTTAAGTTAGTGGCACACTCTTATATCCCTAAAAATACCTCCTTCAGGCCTCAAAACGTGTCATTACTCGGGATTTTGGTCAACCTATAATTCTGCAATAAACCACCAAAATACCAAACGTAAATCCGACACGACACTCCGGTTACTAAACCAGTACAAAAACTAATAAAAACACATAAAAACACGATATTTTATAAAATATTCATGACTTATATATTTTTATGAAATTTAGGAATTAAAGACTCGAAATGATACAAAAGTGCTCAAAATGATATCAGAAACGGGGTGAAAAGTTATAAAAATAACAGTGAATTTTTCCGTCATCACTTGCAGCGGGAGAAAGTACGATCTTCAGGACAATCTGAGGGTACAGAGGCACATGCGCCTGGCTCCGCTTCGGTACCGCCTCTGAGTTCTTCCCTTCCTTCTTTATCTCCCTCAGTCCGGATGAGGTTGAGCATGGCTAATAGTCTACGGGAATGGATGGAGGATATTAGGACTTCACAGTACAATATCTTGTCTATTTTGCGTTGTATGAGTGAGGGCCGTCCTCCGAGGGTCGACAGAGTCTTCAATTCGAGTACTATGGGTTATGTTTTCTCCGACGAGATCGAGCAGGCCATTGCGGATGTTCTTCATAATGAGTCGTCTTCGGATGAGGAGCAGATTGACACGGCAGGGAGGACTACCACTGCACAAGCTGGACCTTCTACTACTCCTACGGGTGGAGCACCTCCTGCTGGTGATTCTACAGCACCGGGGCAGACCTGATTCTTATATTTCTGATTCTAGCTTCTGTATTTTTGAGGAGATGCTTGTATTTTCCTACTACTTTTCCTTCCTTGATTCATTGTACTTTTCATGTTAGCTACTGTCGGTTCTCGTTGCTATATTTTTCTCGATGAATCATGTAAGCCTTAAGGCATTTCGTACTTTCATTTGTATTTGACATTACTATGCTTTCAATTTTCATGGTATTGAATGTTTTATCTTTTGATCTAATTCGATTTTACCTTATCCTTTCGTTATCTTTCATTTTTTATATGATATAATCCCCATTTTCCCCGAGATTCTCCCGTGTTTGTCGAGTAGTGCAGGAATATTTCTAGCTGTGTTGTCGAGCTAGCTTTTACATCGTGCTGATACGAGTTCTATTTGTCACTACGAGCATTTGTCTTTTCATGCTCCGGCCTGACCAACGATTCGAGTATCTGTTACAATCAGCTAAGTACTTTATTTCTTTTTAAATTCTGCACAACCTGAGGACATGTTGTCGTTTAAGTGTGGGGGAGGGGAATGGTTTTGTGTATCTATCATTTGCTTATATTATGATTCTATGCTGAAATGAGCTAAAATTTTAAAATTTTTGTTTTGTCCCGAGTGAGCAAATGCATATTTTTGTTCGGTTTTAATATTCATGGATGCTGTATACCGTATGTTTAGTAAGTTAGAGGTTTCACTCGACATACATTTCACGAGCCATATTGAACGATGAGCTAATTTATAAAGCTATACCCATTTAGATTAGTAATGTTTGATTATCTTATAAGTATCTTGTGCTTAGTGCTAATGTATGTATCGTGAGAATTATAATAATTTGTGTTTATAGCCAGAGTATGACATACTGTGAATATCTTAGGTTTGAATGTGATAAGCGAAACGTAACTATTGTGCTTTTGGAAAAGTTGTTTTAAAAAAATAAAAAATAAAAACTTGAAATAATTGGGTGTGTCGGAAGCTGGTCGATGATTGGAGTGAGGTAGGGCATATATCGAATGTCCTATACCACTTTGATGACCAAAAGCTCACGACAGTCAGAAGGAGCTGCCTTAGGATTTGAGTAAGGTGGGGTATATCTCGAATGTCCTATTCTACTATGACGGGCAATAGCTCATTCTGATGTGCGTATAAGTGTGAATGATGATTAAATCAACTTACGAAGAGTGTTGGTATAAATTGATGTAAGACTTAGTTATCGTCCACCTTATCCCCAGTATAAACTGACAGATATGTTGTAAGGATTGTCCTCTGAGTATGTCAGAAAGGTCCTAAATACCTTCTATCATCCTTTTCGGGATATGTTACGTTTTTGAGGGTGCATGTTATAAGTGTCAATTATTTCTAGTTTGAATGGGATATTGGCTAGTTGATTTGAATAAATTTCAAGTTGGGACTTAGTGGAAGTTTGGTATGGCTATGCACACACACGTGGGTGAACCTCTAATTTATTGACTATGCGTTATATTTGCTGAAGTATCTATCTTTTCCGAGCATTTATCTTGTTTTGTTTTGCTCGGGACGAGCAAAAGATAAGTGTGGGGGAGTTGTTTAGGGTGATTTTATGTGATTTATATCGTTACATTTTGTAACAATTTTCTCCATATTCATATAATTCGCATAGAAATTAAGTGTTTATTTGGTTTATTGAGCAAGTGAGGGTTTAAATGATTTATTCGCAAAGTTAGTGGATTTATGTGTTTTATTGTTGATGTTCTATTGATTTGAATGATATTACACTTTGCAATGTTTTTATTATCTTGTAGATACACGAAATTGGTTCAAAAGAGGATTAAAAGATGTTAAGGATCGGATTAATATGAAGAAAAAGAGATAAAGATGAAGTCGGTTGGAGATAGAGATGAAAATCGGATTTGAAGTCATTCTGAACGAGCGTTCGAACTAGCGTCCATGCGGACGGGCGTCTGAAGAGTGGACGGGCGTCCAGAAGAGATAATTAGATTCAGAGTTTTGACAAAATTGATGAACGAGCGTCTATTTTTACAAAGGACGGGCGTTTGATCCAGCTCGGCCCGACTCGAAGTTTTTATGCATGACTGGACGGGCGTTCACTCTTTTGAACGGGCGTTCAAGCGCCGCCTTTGCTGAAACCGACTTATTTTCTTATAAATAGTCGCGTTTTTCACAACATTTAGACCCTAATTTTATCTAGGCGGCCACAAGAACCTTAAGGGGCGATTTCCTTGTGGTTTGCACATTTTTTCTTCAATTTTTGTGCTTTTTAATTCTTAGATTAGATCCATTACTTTTATGCACTACATAGAAGCAATTCGAGTTGTTCAAGTGATGTTTAGAGGCTAAAGGCTTTTGGAACAAGCATTGTGAAGCCATCCTATCAACAATTCAGTTTCGTTTCTTGATTATCTTGTGAGTTTTTAATTAAAGTTGTACCTTTATTATCGTTTTGTTCGTTTTTATGCAATTACATCGAGAGATCGTTGCATGTTTGATTGTTTAATTTTGATGAGAATCATGTTAAACCTTAGATCACCATGATAAAGGTTAGATCTTTAACCTAAAAAATAACGAGAGTTGATTAGGCTGAATTTCTAGGTTAGGAATTGAGAGATTTCACACCTTTGATTTGGAAGCATTAATCTTTAGTATCGAAAGATAAAAGATTGATAGGCGAACTTTTCTAAGAGATTAGGAGTTCATACCTTTGTTAGGTGAATCACAACTTGGTTAAAAATCACGAGATAATCTAGATAGAAATTGATTGTTGTAGGATTGGTGGATCAAAAGCTTGGTTAAAAATCTCAAGAACCAAGCATATTGATGTGAGACATCATTTTATAAGAGATCATGTAGAAAAGAAAGATGTGGTGGTTCTTTACATCCCTACTGAAGATCAACTTGCTGATATATTCACAAAACCATTGGATAGTGAAAGATTTGCTAAGTTAAGGACTGAGCTTGGAATTATAAGAGTTGACTGATACACCTTTGATCAGCAATGTACTAGAATTCACCAAGGGGATTAGTCTTTTCTATGCTGGGTGAGCTCACTTAGCCGATTAGTCATTGGTATCAACAATTCCATGTACTTATTTATGTGTTTGGACAACTGAGCAAATGAAATTGCCAAGGGGATTGGTCGTTGTCCTGTTGGGTGAGCTCACTTGACAGATCAGTCATTGGTATTAAACTTCATCTTGTATTATCAGTTGGACAAAACAAGAGGTATTGAAGATCAGCAGAGTAACTTTGTCAGCAGGCTGCTGAGGCATCTTTATCAACAGGCTGTTGAGCCAATTCTACTGATGACAAAAGCTGTTGAAGCATACGCTACCCAGTCTTTCTTCATGGTATCGGGATATTTATCTTATCTTTATAACCGCAGTTACACGATCAAACGGTTACAACTCTTTATGGATCAGTTATGGGACACATGGCAAGATCTCATTCATTCCAATTTAATCGTGGTTAATGCTACAGTACGTGTATAGTACTTTATCTGACAGTTTCAACCACCTCTCTCTATATATACAGATGCATACACAAGAGTATTTAACATACAACATTCAGATTGATTTTCTCTGAGATTACACCGTGTGAACACAGATTTGAAAGCTTTTTCTCCATTCCTTCATTTCTAATGGCGGATAAAGCTGATGTTCATATTGGAACTAGTCAAAGTGTGAGAGGGTACATTACTGACTGTCATACCACTTAGTTAGCCATTAACATTGGAAGAAGAATCAGAAGGGTTGCTGGTTTGGAAAATGTTATCAATAGAAGATTGGAAAGAATTTCATATGTCAATTTTTTGTAGTTCTGGAAGAACATGGTCATACATGAAGGTAGAGAATCCTTCACTACATCGGTTAATGGCAGAGAGATTGAAATCACTTCAGATCTACTGAGAGAAGTATTTCATTTTGGACCTGGAAATGGAGCCCCTACCAATAACCTGCCAAGAATAAAGTTTGTTGATGCAATAAAGACAAATGAATCCATACCATCATCTCTAGGCATTAATGTGAGGCACATTGGATTTGAGTATAATCTGCTGAGCAAGATTGTTGCCAAGAACATTCTGGGATTCAGTGAGAGTCTAGATACACTTTCTGGACCTAAGATAGACCTACTAATCATCATCTGCAGAAGTGTAAAGTTTGATTGGGCTGGATTCTTTATACATTATATGAAGAAGGTGTTTACTGAAGATAGAGATGGTATAAGGAAGTCCAAATCCAAGGCTCTAGGTCTACTGATTCAGACCTTATTGAATCATTTTCAGATACCTAATGTTGCATATGAGAAAATCAATAAATCCATATACAAGCCAGAAGTTGCTACCCCTATTCCTGGATTAGATGATGATGAAGATGAAGATGATGAAGCAACTGAGAGTGACAATGATGGAGATGATGATGCTGGTGGTGAGCAAGTTAAGGAAGTTGTAATTAAAGTCTGTGATGTCGGGTCAAGTAATAAAATACTCGATACCAAAATAACCAACTAGCAAGAGAACTAGGTTCAATCGTAAGCAAGATAGAGTCGAGGTCGATCCCACAGAGACTCGGCTTAAACAAGTACAACATTATTAAACTAAAAATAGATTAAAGGGCGGTCTAAGACAAACTATAACGTAGAGATAAAGGCTGACACGATAGAAAACACAAAAACTAACAATACGACACAAATACTAAAACACTTATTTTAAGGTTTTATAAGACTCTAACAAACGGTATTGATTACGCTAGTAGTAATTACTCCCCCATATATGTATATCTAAGCCGAGATAGAAAAGACATTAAGGTTGATTATATTCTGGCTACGGGAGCCATCCCCTAAACTGGATCCAATTCGTGAACGGATAGAATATCCCTATGCTTAATTATGAATCCTTCATTGGACATGATAGAACATCATTTAACAAGCTTGCTATATCAAACTAGGGATGCCGATCTAAAATTGTCACCTCGTCTAGCCAACCACCGTGGACAGGTCGGCACACCTCCTAAACGATCGGCTAACTAATGTCCTATTTAACTTAGCAATTTTCACAATGTATCATATTAATTTACGAGAACGATGTAACAAATTGGCCAGATCTATTACATGTTTATATGAAAAACAGAAAGCACGACGTAGCCGAAGTCGTTCACAGAAAATTACTAGAATCTTGATGGCTAGATCTAACCATATAGACCGTGGTAGATCTAGACCGGTGACTCTAGAATTTTCTCATAAAACGCCTTCGTACGGCTTAGATCTACATGAATATGGGTTTTTTAATTAACTACATCACGAAATCAATACACAAACGACTACTCCATAACGAAAAAAATAGATCTACGAATAAAAACAACATATTCGGATAGACATTACCCTCGTAGGCTGAGGGTCCTCTGATCCTTCAATGCAATCTCTAATCGATGAATCCATCACCTCCGTGATGAAGAAACATAATATAAAATAAGAAGAACTATATTGATAAACTAAAAGTATTGTAATATTGTGTTTCTAGAGTGGTCGTAATGAAATTCGTGGCTGCTCCTTTATATAGAGGCTTAGGCTGAACTAAAGATAGATTTGAAAACCCTAAAACATGTAGAGATAACCCTCAGAAAATCCTCAGTCTGCCCCTGACTCGCCCCCAACGAACTCATAGCTCGCTGCCAGTGAGCCTGCTTGCATCTGATTGGCTCACTGGCAGTTCTTGCTCCTTACTCCACGTTTCGTGCTACGTCAATCTCGATCTTTTAATGAATCCGATTCTACTCCGATTTATCTTGAGATTTACTTCCTTTGTCGGTAGATATCCTCCGATTCACCGTAATCTATAAAATCAATAATTATCACACAGTAAATCGTATTTAAATAATAAAAATAGATAAATACCAAATTATATTCTATAAATCACATAACATTAAATAAACACTATAAACATGTGATTTAATATAAAGTATCACTACAAGAAATTTGGGTTTTAACGTCAGGAAAACTGGTCATTAAATGTCAATTTCCCATCATTAAAGACGTTTAATGACAGGAAATTTCCCGTCATGGCCCGTCACCATTGCCTTCCTAGCTAAAAGTAATTAATGACCGCAAAGTGTCCTGTCATTATTGTTGTTATATTATTAATGACAATGTTATACTCTCACTAATGTTCATATTAATGAAGTTAATTTCCATCATTTTTGCTTAAATCTCCCCTCATTAAATACAATTACTAACAATGTACCCCATCATTATATTATCAATCTTTCCATCACTATAAGTCCTTTTACCGCCAATATTTAATTGTCATCAATTATTAATTATACCGGAATTAGTCCGTGGTTATAAATTTATTTCTGCAATACTATGATATTCCATCAAAGCATTAAATACCATTCTGTATTTATATATATTTGAAAACCATAAATATAGATACACAAAATTAAAGCAATTGCATATTTTATTGAAATAAACATTAACATGATATTCATGGTACTTTCAAATACTCAATCATCTAAGAAACGAGTTCAACCTCAAAGGACACACTAAATCAAATGTAATACTAATTAACAAAGATATGAATACACAACACCACTGAAACACCAAAACGTAGCATTATCACATTTAGCGAATTTGAAAATGTGAGAAGAAGTGGAACTAAGTAGGCTCTTCAGGTATCTAAGATAACAAAACTAGGGGCTGCTACTTCGAATTTTTTTCCAAACATCAGAAGCAATCAGTTTCGTGTTGAAATGATAGTCATGAAATCACCTCATCTTGATCTTCAGCAATACAGTCGTACAACCACCAAATACAAGCCTACAAGTGTAAAGAATTTACCATAATATAAGCAATGGAACAAACCTTGATATATTTCAATGGTAACTAAGATCATACAGATTGATTTTTAGATCATATGGTACCAAACAACTCGCGTTGCACGGATCCTTTGACCTGTCAAGAGCATAAAAGTGTTGTCATTAATATTTTTACAATCATTTTTACTTTCTTTCAATAAACATTCAAAAGCAGGAACTTCCTAGTTGCTTTCATGGCTGAAAATAAATGGAAGGAAAACATCTATCAAGTTTATACAATGCAGAAGACAATTTCCATCAATAAAATGCATACTTCCTTATTTTGTATCTTTAGCTTAAGAGTTATGCAACACAAGATTTTAATAGTTACCGTAATGTAACCTCGTATCACATGAAGATACAGAGAATAGTAGTGCCCAAAGTTCCTTCACCATATAACTACTATCCAACACCATAATTAACCTTTGAGTATATATCCTGCCACGTCCAACCCTTCCCATACACAATTAAGAGGCATTGATGCATCTAAATCCTCAGCTAAACATGAAAATACCTATGAATCTCACTTTAGCAGTCTGGAACAAATTCAAATCGATGTTGTGCCAAGCCTAAACAAGAAAGTTAATTTGAACTAAAGCCTCACTAAATTTCCTTTTCAAAGAAAAACAGTACCATAAGGCAAAATGCACTTTTAAGTACATATTACCATTCTTCCTTGTGTATATATTTAATAACCGGCCTTCAATATTTACTTTACTTGTACCACTTCCTATTAATTTACTACAACATAATGTCTAAGCTACGATAAGCTTCACACCATAACCTTTACGGTAATTTGGTAACGGCATGTAAACAATAAAAATATCTGACTAAAACATAACTTAAAAAACTCCTCTTCTATACCTGCTGTACATAAGTTTTCAAATGTTTTCTCCGGAGAATTCGACACATTTAGGATTACAAGAAGATGTAATAGTCACATGAAAACTCCCATTAAAATTTTTATTCTTTCCAAAGAAGTCACAATCCAGAACAAACTATGAATATATATACACTTACCAAAATAACAATAAAATCCTAATTCAAAAATGCACACAAAAGAAAAAAGATAGCATTTCAAATAAAGTTAAACATCCATACAACTTACCTAACAAAGCAGAGAAAGCAGTTCAGAATTCATTAAACCTACAATTCTGCACCAAAGATCTGCAAAAAAAGAACATTTAAATATATAATAACAGAAGCAAACTAGCTTGAGCTAAAAAATCTAACTCACAAACAATGATACTGATGGAAGATTAGGATAAAACATCACCAGTACCAAATCAGCATCGCAACATCAGCACAATCTAGTCAGAAGCAGTAAATGAAATTCATAAATAGCATTCGTACTCCAATCAAGTTGATACACAACATCAAATATTTAATCAAACGAAAAAAATTCACAACCCAAAGTAGTAAACTGATTTCCCCTATCAATTTTGAAAGATGGCCCTTATCAGCACATTCCTAAAGCCATACTTTTGTTCCTGAATATAACCAGAATGAATGGAAGAAATTATCATGAATGAATGCACAGCATGTCAAGGCATTCCATTTTGTAGGAGTCAGGACACAATAAAATGGTCATAGACGACAGAAAAAAATTGGACACAAATAATATTAATGAGCGACAACAAAAATAAAAACCTAAAAATAGCTAAGCAGTACCAAAAAAACCACTTACAATGTCAGAATGAAGCATTTTGCATAAGTCTTGAATCTTGAGAATTTCATTGCCACTTCAACTTGAAGTTGATTGAGATCCAGTCCAAACTATATTAGAAACTTCCATAAATTCAACCGTTTTAGCGAAATAATGTATGTTACGGAAAACATATATTGTAAACTAGATTTACAAGCCAGAAAAATGTTTGACCGACAGAGTGAAATATATTTTGGCAAAACCCAACCAGAAAAAGGGATAATACAAAAGACATTGTAATTCATTAAGGCATTCAGTTAATGAGACACATAATAAATATTTGGAGAGAAGAAACCGGTTTACCAACAATCAATTTGGATGTTTTATGTAATGGAACAATCTATGTTATCCACATTCTAAGAAAAATAACAGAGAAATGCCGAGAGAAGCACTAGTAATTGCACATGGTGTTCGGTAAGCTTAGCAAGAGATATGATAGATTTCTTATAGAATTTCAGATAAGTCTTGGCTCGGGAATTATTGCATCCTATACTCAGCGGCACAAAAATAATTGCAAAATAAGAAATTAGATTCTATTTGTGAAGCACTGTATTTAAAACTTGTATACTGGAAGTCATAATTTTCTATAGGCAATATCTCAATACCATTTGTATAATTACAGCTATGAGAAATGTAATGCACATAGAGAACTCATAGGGGAATTCAAAGACATGATAATTGTGTATACCCAAAATTTAAAGCAAGAATGGCTCCAAGAAACCAAAACAAATGTCAGAACTAAACTAGCCTATTGTATATAACAAACAACTATCAACAAATGTTCTAAAAGGATGCCCTATTGGAGTGGGAAAACTTACTTCAACACAGTCAGTTTGGTCAAACTACCGAGTCCAACAATTTCACTCAAACTGGGAAACACAGATGGTTTTAAAGGCACCCTACTATGCTCAAGCTCCTTCAAAACCTGCAATTTCCCCAAATCAAAACCACTAAATTTTGGGGCCTCCAGCACCATCACTTGCAAGCTCTCCAACTCAGGCATACTATCAAAGCCCAATTCCCAAAGGAAACAAACTCAATTCATTGCAAAAAAAAATAAAAAAAATCAGTTTCTTCAAGCCCCCAGCATCCCCTGGAATCAAATTGAAAATGTTCTTTTACATACATAGCATCTCTTCCGCATAGTCTATTCTATCAAATAATGAAAAATAAAAACTTTAACTGGTAACATTCATAATCTCGATTCATCCGATTTCTCGCTCAAATCATCATCAGAACCCTTCCCGTCTTCGGATTCTTACAAAAGCTCGTTTGGGCTTTTCTTCAATTCCCCAGTAGCGCCCAATCCTTTAATCGACATCCTTTCCCTTTCAATCAACAAAAATCGATTCCACCAGCACCAACCCTCATGAAAACCCAGAATACCTAACTCAAAATTTTTCACTAATCAGTGCGAATTGACTCTCAACACTTACCGGAATCTTCGGCCTCAAGACCCATTAGCTGGTAAAAAATATATACCGAGCTTCAATTCCAGGACGGAGTGGATAAAAGAGGGGGGATGATGGCTGGCGACAGAAGAAAATGGTTGCGACGGAGGCAAATAATGATGGCGACAGAGGCAGAGAAGGGTGGCCGCAGGAATATCACATGGGGATGACAGCGACGATGCAAATAACTTCCGAGGAGATTCTTTGACCTATTAATTGATCGACTAATTAGAAGCTACGATTAAGGGTGTTTATTGCCAATTAAACAAATTTTTTTATTTATTCATAATGATGGGATTAGTAAAAGATAATAACGGGATTTGAAAATTTGTCATTAAAATAGTAGTCTTTTAGTTAGGATTTTTTTTACGGTCATTAAAACTACAATTTAATGACGGGTATTACCACCCGTCATTAAGTTTAGGTCACTAAAAGCTTGTTTTTAGTAGTGTATATATAATAAGCTCGATTTAAGGATAATATTGATGACTTTACTAGGTATAATTCGACCGTCATCAACTACCCCCCACTTAGACTTTGATCGTCCCAAACAAAGCATCAATAAGTCATTCCCCAAGACAACATTTTCCATGGTCAAATCATACTTACGTA
This sequence comes from Gentiana dahurica var. dahurica, assembly GCA_024500145.1. NCBI lineage: Eukaryota > Viridiplantae > Streptophyta > Magnoliopsida > Gentianales > Gentianaceae > Gentiana > Gentiana dahurica. The sequence goes on from CM044903.1 coordinate 1,837,079, forward strand.
AGAAACTCGAGTCAACTCATACCATTCATGCTCATAAGGTATCCATTATTCACTACTCGCTATGAATCGCAGTGATGTGTGCATGTGCATTCAGTTTTATATAATCGTGGCAAGATTAAAGTTTATGCTAACTTCGCAGTCTTAACCTACCAATATCCGCATTCCCACTTCTTAAGCCTTGCAATGGGTAAAGACATGGTGCAATAAACAAGAGCATTATCGAGAAGGTTTTTGGCCTCGGAGACCGAGAAATACTCAAAGCCTCTTAAAAAGTTGAATTTCTTCACATTTTCATAATTTCAAGTATTAACACCTATCAAGAAAGAAACTTGCTTTAAAAGTAAAGTATACATTGCAAGAATCCCCCTCTCACGGATTAGTCAATAGCATTGAATATTACCACAAGCTCGGGGCTACTTTGGTAATGTTGCTACAAGCCCTGTGTTTAACGCATTGTTAAAACACAGATAATTCTCAAGCTTATTACTCCGCTTTGATGGCGAGAATATAGGAATACATCAGAAGATAAATATCGACACTAAGCTTACATAACCAATCATCTACGCAATGAACACAAAATTCTTCCACTTATTATTATTCGTACGATAATAGTCGATTCAAAATTGAGTACTCGAATAATAAATAACTACTTGCAACAGTCGGCATGAATATCCTTAAATTTACATTCACATAAGTATAAAATGATAACGTACTCATGCAACTTGGTTCCTTTCTTATCAATTCCATGTTTAAGAACTCACAATTCTAAGGGTACGAGATACTTAATTTGGCATTTGTTCAATTTTTTTTTTTTCATTTTTTCACCGTTTCATTCAATTGTTCAATTATAACACGTCATAGCTAAGTCTCCTACCCCCCACTTAAAATTGGCATTGTCCCCAATGACAAAGAAAAAGGAGAATTTAAGAAAAAAGATTTAGCTCTGGAAACAGCTCTTAAGTAAATGCAGAATATAGTAGTAGTCCAAGCACGTCATGGAGAAGCAAACGAAAACCTGTTTAAGCAAACCAAACAGAAACTCCACGAAACCGTTAATAACATGTCAATGGAAGTTATAAAATAACGTGGCAGTAATTAGATATAGATTATCCAAAAACAAATTAAGCCACTTTAGTTCATACAATCAATGACAAGGAAAACCAAAGAGTTAAAACTATAAAACTCACATGGCGGATATCAAGGAAAAAACCTCGTTTATTCCGAACTAAGACTCGGAACATGGCGAGATGAAAAAAAAACCTTAACAGTCTCATGCTACTTTATTAAAAGCAAAAACAAAAACAAATCAAAAATATAGTTTTAAGAAATAGTTCTATGGTTATAGTCGTTAGCTCGACTGTACACACATGATGGTCTAGTTGTAACTAGGATTTCCTAGAGTAAGTACTTCTTCCTCTCTATCAAAATGGTTCCCGAGGTAATGCTTTAATTGGTGACCATTTACCATAAAAGTTTTTCGATCATCCAGGTGACTTACCTCTGCAGCTCCGGAAGGAAATACTTTACTCACTTTATAAGGATTAAACCATCTTGATTTTAACTTGCCCGGGAAGAGTTTCAAGCGCGAATTGTAAACAAGAACCATATCACCCACCTTAAAGGTGCGGTCAAGGATCTTTTTATCATGAAATCTCTTAGGGCGCTCTTTATAGATCCGAGCATTCTTGTAATCTTCAATGCGAAACTCTCCTAGGCAAGTTAATTCCAACAATCTCTTTTCTCCGGCTAAATTTTCATCTAAATTCAACATACGAGTAGCCCATAAGGCATGGTGCTCAAGTTCAACCGGTAGATGACACGCTTTCCCAAAAACGCTGGTACGGGGACATACCTATGGAAGTCTTATACGCTGTCCGATAAGCCCATAAAGCGTCATCTAAATTCAACGACCAATCTTTTCTTGTTGGGTTCACAGTTTCTTCCAGGATGCGCTTAATCTCTCGGTTCGTGACCTCAACTTGACCACTTGTTTGAGGATGATAAGCGGTAGCTAACTTATGTCTCACCCCGTACTTGGCCATTAACTTCTCAAACAGCTTATTACAGAAATGACTTCCATTATCACAAATGATGGCACGAGGGATTCCAAACCGCGTGAAGATATTTTTCTTTAAAAACCTTAGTACAACATTTCCATCATTGGTAGGTGAAGCAATAGCCTCAACCCATTTAGACACATAGTCGACCGCCACCAAAATATAGCGGTTTGAAACAGACAAAGTGAACGGTCCCACAAAATCAATTCCCCATACATCAAAGAGTTATGGTTCTAGGATACTCCTCAGTGGCTTTTCATTTCTCTTGGAGATATTTCCCGTCATTTGGCATGAATGACAGGATCTAGCATATTCGTGCGCAGTTTTGTAAAGATTGGGCCAGTAAAAACCACATTGGAGAACTTTAGCAGCAGTCTTGTCCCCTCCATAGTGTCCTCCTGCTTCATAAGTATGGCAATGTTTAAGTATATCGAGGAATTCACTCTCAGGAACACATCTGCTAAAGATGTTGTCTGAGCAACGCTTAAAAAGATAGGGTTCATCCCAGTAATAGTGTTTGAGGTCCGCAAAGAACTTCTTCTTTTGCTGCTGGTTCAGTTCTGGTGGCAAATATCTCCCGGATAAATAATTCACATAATCTTTAAACCATGGTTGTTGCTTGTCAGCCTTAACAACCTCACTTCGCGAAGATATTTCGGCGCAATCACTATTCCCTAAAATGGTAGAGATGGAGGAAAATTGCTCATCGGGGGGCTTTTCTAAGTAGGTTTGTTCAGTTCCAAAGGGTGTAAATGTCTCCTCAGGATCTTTCTCATCATCCCTAAAATCTTCTAGATTTTCCTTGTTCTTTGGGATTGGTGGGGTAAGCTCCTTTCAAATTCTAGTCATTATCGCATTCACATCCCTAGGGTTCCTATTAGTGTTGCTGGGGAATCCCTCAGGAGGTCTAGTTGACAGTTGTTCAGCTAATTGTCCTATTTGATGAGAGAGATTCTGGACTAAGGCTTCTTGGTTTGTGACTTTGGCATCATTATTTTGATAGTAATGGTGAAAGTTTGTAGCCAAGTCAGTAATGGAATTTTCTAATTGATTCACAGTGTCAGACATTGTGTTACTCATCTTTTCAAGTGCAACTTCCCAACCGTAAGTTTGAGCTTGTGATAGCAAAATAACTAACTGCTAACTTTAACCGACAGAGTATCGGGTCAACAGTAGTATAATGGTAACAAGGTCGAATCCACAGAGAACAGCGTTTAAGTACCAAAGTCGACGTAGGACTTAGTTCAGGTCAAGATTATGGTGGAGAGATATTACACTAAGGCAAAAGTAAAGATTAACTAATGGTTGTACTTCTAGTTATTAAAAGGTATATCCGAATTATGATCCAACGAGCTAATTTTACCCCTAAGGGAAGACTTGACAGGGAGCGTGTATTAACCAACCTACCTTTCCACAGTAATTTAACGACATCCACGGGTGCCAACTCCTAATTCTGGTGTTAAGGTCTGAACAACTCTTGCTCAACACCCTATGTGAAGTTAATTAATTTTCCCTTTACAAAACCGATTAACCTAACATGATTACGCTCTTAGAGTCGCTCGAACAACGATGACAAAACTCTGTATTGGAAACGGACCTAACAACTAGGCCGAATCTACGCAACGATCCCAAAACCCCTTATCCCACATCTCACCGCAAAATACATCTATAGGTTCGATATGTGTGACAGTGAACTAGGTGATCAATCTAATTCAAAGACGTTTAAAATAAGTTTTAGGACGTGGATTAATCGTTAAAACATAAAATTACGCGCTACACAACTCCCTTTTAATCCCCCTTAGGGCGTTTCACCCGTTTTCACATAATTCGACTATGCAAAGATTTAGCTACTCATGATTATGATAACAACGGAATAATTAAAGGAAATTATACTAAAGACGATAAGAGAATTCATTATCATATTAATAATCGTTACACTAATAAAACAGTAAATAAGTGCATAATAATATAGTACTAATATAGATATATAGTTAATATATAGTTAATATATATATAGATACATATATACATATATAAGTACTAATATGGTAAATATATATATATATATATATATATATATATATATATATATATATGACAAAGAAAGAAACAAAAGAAAAAACAAGAGAAGATATTACAAAAGGGAAATGATATTACAACGATAATTATTCAAATATTACAACGATAACTACATATATATATATATATATATATATATATATATATATATATATATATATATATATATAGGCCCAAAGTAAAAGAAATAAAAAGAAAAAGGTAGAGGAAAAAATATATATAGATGTATATATATATATATATTGGGACATTTTGAACAAATGGATCGAGCTGAGTATTTATAGAGGTGACGGACCGGCGCGTGCCGGCCCTATCCCGGCGCGTGCCGGTGCTACAGTGCAGATTCCTTTGTCAGACTCCCATGTGCTTGAAATGATGAAGATTCCAGCGCGTGCCGGCTTTATTCCGGTTCGTGCCGAACTGTCAAAATATCAGCTGTTCGGTAAAATACCCATCTTGAGTTGTAGACCTTTGATTGACGTGATTCAAAGTGCGTTGGAAAGCTCATTTGAAGATCTAAAACTCTCATTAAGAAGTATTCCCCAGAAAATGCCTTTAGGTTGGGTCAAATGTCCGTCGAAGATAGGTTACGGTAGAAGCACTTAGGACAATTGATCCGTTTGAACTCGTAAGCTTATGGCACAATATTCTATCCCTCAAAAGATATGTTTTTGGGCTTAAAACGTGTCGTCACTTGGGATCTTGGTCAATCTATAATTCTGCAATAAAACACCAAAATACCAAGCGTAAATCCGACACGACACTCAGGTTACTAAACCGGTACAAAACCTAGTAAAAACACGATATTTTATATAATAATTACTACTTACCTATTTAGATAAAACCTAGTAATTAATGACTTGAATTTATACAAAAATGCTCAAAATGGTATCAGAAGTGGGGTAAAATGTCATCATAATCAGTGTGAATTTGTCTGTCATCACAACCCCCCACATAGCTTTTGGTCGTCCTCGAGCAAAACAAGCGATAAAACAAACTGAATGAGGGACAAATTCATGAAAAGATAAGATGTAAGGGACAACCAGATGATGCAACCAATCGAATCATAACCACACGTTAACCTCAATATAAATGTATAACAGAGTGTGTGTGTAAATAACCTCTTCAAAATTATTATCAAGCAATTAATCATGAAATCATGTATGCAAAACTTGTAGTTGCAAACCATAGGCTTAAGAATGATACCAATCTCCACTAATCGAGACATTTGGAGTCAAGAAGTTAGATCAGGTAGGACTTGAAGGGTTATAATGTTAGGCCAGGGTAATTTCGGTTAATCGAAAAGGATATTTTGGGAACTGGAGAAAAAGAAGTACGAGTGAACCTAATCAACCCATGTATCACCTCATCTCTACCATACAAACCACTCAAACTCCTTTTTGATTATTTTTAACATTTTGGGAACCATAGGATACTAACGCACCCGATCTCATTGCCAAACTCGACTATATTTCAAGCGTCATGAGGTGAGATCAAACACATTAGTACCTATCTAACTATCCCAACTCTAACATCATAAAAATTAACTTTTGAGCTCATCACTTTGACTCCAACCCTTTATTTCTATATACATCCAAACTTTTATTCATTGGGAACTTCTCAAATTATTTTGAACTTTTTTCTCTTTGTTTTTTCTTTTTTTTGGCCCAAAACCGAACACCAGGCCCAAACGAGCTCCTCCTCTCCTTATAGCTCAAAACCGAGAAACAACAACCCAATTAGAAACATCATTTCCCCCACCCCACACTCGTTTTAGCAAATGTGGTCCAACAAAAGACTAAGTCCACTCGTAGGGTTAAAATGAAGGAAATGTGACCATAATTAGGGCTCAAGGGTAGGTTTCCGACTAAGTAACAAAACGGATATAAAGCGAATGGTGGACAGACCATTCTATCAAGGCTGAGAGAGGCTACGAAGGTCAAATGTTCGGGTTAAGTCTTATTTGGCTATGGTAGGGTCAAAGAGACGCCATGACCGTCATCCCTAACTTCGATTCCAAACATCTTTCTATTTCGCCTCGAAAGGATATCAAGCCTAAGTTCTAGTTGCTATAAAAGCATACTTACATGATATCATACAAAAGTTGCATGTTAACAAAAAATTGAGATTATACGTTCGCAGAATTCATGTTACACAAATAGATTTAGGGTTACAGTGCACTTACGGTTTAAATTGGTTATACACATCCAAATTGATCATTACATCTTCAAATCCATGAAATATATACCTTGTACAATTTATTTTAATCAGCTAAATAATGCTCGAAAAAGAATCAAAAACTAAAGAATTAAACACTTAATACCATTGCTAAACCAACCATGACTCTACCCCCCACTTACAAACTTGCATTGCCCTCAATGCATAGTGAGGGTAAATAAAAGTGGTTGGTCTAATAATGGTGTATCAAAACAAGTCCAAATAATTTCCAGGATACGATAGAAGGGTGGGTGGGCGGGTCAAAAAGTAGATAAACATACCACATTAACTTCTATTGATTTAAAACACACAACGTTACATAGTAGTTAACTAATACATAAAAAGAAAAATATGTCACACATTATTTGAAATATGAAACAGACTAGATCATAAAATGAAATGTGGACAAAGTAATGACTGCGAGTCTTTTATCCCCAGATCCTCAAGGGTTCTTTCAAAGCATTCTAACAGCCTAAGTCCAAGAAATGATGCAATTGAATTTTCTCTTTGTTCTCCATCGGGATTTTCGGATAACCACCTAATCGTTCCCATCTTAATGACATTCAAACATTCATCCTGAGACTTGGTTGTGATTTGTGCTCATCTTTTGTTGTGATCATTCTTTCCATAGATTCTACATTTCATTAAGACTAGTCTTATCCATATTATTATTATTATTAACGGGCTGCCTCCCGGTAGCGCTTTTGTTTAACGTCGTTTGCTCGACAGAGACTCAGAAACGATTTATCAAGGCTCGGGATCAGTCAAATGCACAATTTTGAGAGCCTCATCGAATGGTAACTTATTATACTTTTTTAGACGAAGGCCGTTCGTGATGAACGTCCCGTGCTTCGGATGCGTTACCTCAATGGCTCCTGAGTCGAAAACTCGCAATACCATATATGGTCCTGACCACCTCGACTTAAGTTTGCCTTGAAACAAATGGAGGCGAGTGTTATAGAAAAGGACCTCATCACCTACGTTGAAAATACGCGGTTTGATCAACTTATCGTGAAGAAACTTGGTCTTTGCCTTATATTTTGCTGAACAATCGTAAGCTTGAAGGCAAAAATCATCTAACTCGTTCAACTGGGCCATCCTTCTTTCACTGATTAATGCGTCATCCATATTTAGATTCTTTATCGCCCAATAGGCCTTATGCTCTACCTCTACGGGGAGATGGCAAGCCTTGCCAAAAACAAGCATGTAGGGTGACATACCTATGGGTGTCTGAACGCAGTTCGGTGTGCCCAAAGCGCATCATCTAACTTCTTTGACCAATCCTTAAGGTTGGAATTTACTGTCTTCTCCAGGATTCTTTTGATTCCCCGATTGGACACCTCTACTTGGCCACAAGTTTGGGGATGGTAGGCAGTGCCTAACTTATGAGTGACCCCATACTTCATTAAGAGCTTATTGAAATCTCTATTTGCAAAGTGACTTCCATTGTCACTGATTATCGCTCGAGGTATTCCAAACCGAGATAGAATATGTTTCTTAAGAAATCGTATGACTACATGTTTATCGTTAGTAGGCGAAGCAGTTGCCTCAACCCACTTTGAAACGTAATCACATGCGACAAGAATGTATTTATTCCCGAAAGAAGACGGATATGGTCCCATGAAGTCTAATCCCCATATATCAAACACTTCACACACTATTATCGGTTTCTGGGGCATCTCATTTCCCTTGGAAATCCTCCGAGAGAGTTGACAGGCATCACATGTCTTAACATATGCATGTGCATCCTTGAAAATGGTGGGCCAGTAGAACCCACTTTGTAACACCTTCAATGCTGTTCTCTCGCCCGAGAAGTGGCCACCGGCCTCTATATCATGGCAGAACGAGAGAATACTCAATATCTCACTGTCATCAACACATCTCCTCAGGATTCCATCTGCACATAGCCTATAAAGTAAGGGGTCTTCCCACACATATCGGTTTACCTCACTGTAGAACTTCTTCTTCTGGTTCTCATCAAACTCAGGATCTACGAATCCACACTCGTGATAATTAACAAAAGGTGCATACCAAGGGTTCCCTTTCTTCCCTCTCTACAGGAAATTTCCTCGCTTAACCGGGAGCATCGTATCCACTACGAACAACTGCTCATCCTGAAAGTGATCGTCAATTTCAACTTTAATAGAGTGTTTCTTGTCTTCCTGTTCCATCCTACTGAGGTGGTCAGCTACTACGTTCTCACACCCCTTTCAATTCTTAATTTCTACATCGAACTCTTGAAGAAGCAAGATCCACCTCAACAAGCGTGGTTTTGCATCCTTCTTGGCAAAAAGATATCGCAACGCAGCATGGTCAGTGTGAACTATGACTTTCGATCCAACCAAGTATGACCGGAACTTGTCGAAAGCAAAAACAACAGCTAAAAGTTCCTTTTCAGTTGTGGCGTATTTTTGTTGAGCCGAGTTCAAGGTCTGACTCGCATAGTAGATAGGTCAAAACAGCTTGTCGACCTTCTGACCTAGGACAGCTCCTATGGTATAATCACTCGCATCACACATCACTTCGAACTCTTTGGACCAATCAGGTGCTACCAAGATAGGAGCCGAAGTAAGAAGTTTCTTAAGAGTTCGAAAAGCATCTAGGCATGTAGCATAAAAAACACAAGGAGCACCCTTCATCAATTGAAGAGTAAGAGGTCTAGCAATTTGTGAAAAACCCGGAATGAATCTACGATAAAAACCTGCATGACCCAAGAATGACCGTAGAGTCTTCAGATTCATAGGCATAGGAAGCTTAGAAATTGCCTCTATCTTTGCTCTATCGACCTCTATTCCTTTCCCAGACACCTTATGTCCTAAAACAATTCCCTCAGTTACCATGAAATGACACTTTTCCCAATTTAAAACCAAGTTTGTCTCCTCACAACGTGCAAGCACCTTATCAATGTTCGACAAACACTCATCAAAAGTATCACCAAAAACGCTAAAGTCATCCATAAAAACTTCCATGAAACGCTCTATCATATCAGCAAAGATGGCCATCATGCATCGCTGGAATGTCGCGGGTGCATTACACAACCCAAACGGCATTCTTCTGAATGCAAAGGTGCCATACGGACACGTGAATGTAGTCTTATCCTGGTCATGTATATCGATGTGAATTTGATAATAGCCACTAAAACCATCCAAAAAGCAGTAAAATGCATGACCACTCAGACGCTCTAGCATTTGATTAATAAAGGGGAAGGGAAAATGATCTTTCCTAGTCTTATCATTCAGCATGTGGAAATCAATACAAACTTTGTGACCAGTAACTAAACGAGTAGGAATGAGCTCACCTTTTTCATTAAGCTCAACTGTGATACCTCTTTTCTTAGGCACAACTTGCATGGGGCTCACCCATTCACTGTCGGAGATTGCGTAGATTATCCCTAACTCAAGCATCTTTACCACGTCTTTCCTCACCACTTCTTGCATATGTGGGTTTAGCCGTCTCTGAAATTGCCTAACCGGCTTGGCACCTTCTTCCAGGATGATCTTGTGCTTGCAGATATCAGTACTAATCCCTTTTATGTCAACCATCTTCCATCCGAAGGCCTTTTTGTGTTTCTTCAAGACGTGGATCAACTTAGCTTCCTGCAAAATGGTTAGTGCAGACGAAACAATAAGAGGAAGTAATTCATCAGGTTCTAAAAACACATACTTTAAATGCTTAGGAAGTGGCTTCAGCTCCAGATCAGTAGGTGGTTCCTCGATTTATGGCTTTGGCAGCTTGCCAGTCAAACCGAGCTCTAGCTTCTTGTTCCAGCCTGCATCGACAAAAGGAGTTGCCTCCAAATGATATACCTGAACCCTCATTTGTGGATCATCATCTTCCGCGGTGCTTGACTTCATCAAGCATTCTTCCATTGGTTCTTGGTACCCCTGCAGGTTAGTGTGCTCCAAAATACAAGGATATATAGCATCAACAGAAAAACAATCACTCTTTTCATCATCAGGATGCTTCATTGCATATACACATTTATGGCTACACTCTCTTTCCCGACTCGTAGTATGATCTCTCCCCTCTTAACGTCTATCAAGGTCTCTCATGTGTTTAAGAAAGGCCGACCTAATAAAAGTGGGGCTTTAGTATCAATATCCATATCTAAGACTACAAAGTCAACGGGAAAAACAAACTTGTCTACCTGTACCAACACATCTTCAGCTACCCCTAGAGGTTTTCTAACAGACCTATCTGCCATCTGTAAGGTCATTCCTGTTGGCTCTAATGCTCCTAATCCCAACTTCTCATAAACTTCTTTAGGCATTAGGCTCACAGAAGCCCCTAGATCACATAGCACATTTTTAAACACAGTTTCTCCAATGGTAATTGGGATGGTAAAACTACCTCTATCTTGCAACTTGGGGGGTATCCTATTCTCAAAGATTACAGAACATTCCTCACTTAAATGTACCATCTGTTGCATCTTTTCTTTACTCGACAACATTCCTTTCAAAAATTTAAAATATGGGGGAATGCTCGAAATTGCCTCTAATAGGGGAATATTCACCTCTACCTTTCTTAAGAGATTCAGAAATTTTGCCTGACCTTGGGTCAGTATGTCCTTTCTGGGTCCCTTAGGAGGAATGGGTAAAGTATGAACATCAAAATCAGGGGGAGGAGGAGGAATTCTGTTTTTCTTACCTCTTTCTTTAGGCGGCGAGGCTTCTTCTTCTTTGATGTCCAAGACCACATAGTCTTTCTTCGGTGCTGCCCCTTCCAATGCTTTCTTATTTGCCTCAGCCAAAACTTTTTTCGTGGCTTCCAATTCTTTCCTCATTGCCTCCATTCTTTGCTCGACATTGACAGTCTCCAGATCTTCGATCTCGACTTCACCATACATAGCTCCTTCACAGTCAACTGCTTTCTCTTTCTCAGCTTTCTCAGTTTCTGCTTCTTCGGCCCATAATTCTTTCTTCTTATTACCCAGCCCGATCTCTTTACCACTTCGTGTGAACACAGCATTCACACCCTTTGGGTTCCTTTCAGTGTTACTTGGGAGTCCACCACTTAGATTTGTCCTCAGAGTGTCGGTTATTTGACCCACTTGGGTCTCCAAGTTCCGAATAGCAGAATGTGTGGCCACTTTTTGCTCTACAACATTCTTGTTTATCTCAGAGACAGTCTTGTCTAATCTCTCCAGGAGTATCTCAGTGGCTGTCTTCTGAACACCAGAATTATTTGATTGCTGATTGCTTTGATTGTTCTGGTGCAGATGAGCGTTCGGATGCTGATAGGTGCCATAATTATTACTTCTCAAAGATGGATGGCTCACTTGCTGATTCTGATTGTTTTGCTGACCCTGATTCTGATTCCAGCCTTGATTTTGGTTCCAATATGACCTCTGATTCTACTGTTGTTCTTGTGACTGAGACTGCGGATTCTGACTATTCTGATAGTAGCCTCGGTTTTGATTCTGGTATGAACTCTGATTCTGGGGATTCTGATTCCAAGGTCGGTTGTATGAGCTTTGGTTCTGCCTAAAATCTTGGTTTTGATTATTGTTCCGATTCCAATTCTGATTCTGCCCCTGGTTCCAACCTTGTCCAATATAATTCACATCATATTGTTGTGAACCATCACCCATACCATAATCCATTTGTGGCCCTTACTGATTATTAAAGTTCTGATTCCACTATTGCTGGCCAAACTCTCGCTGATTCATATCTATTTGCCCCATCGCATAGACATTCATTCGCTATTGGTCATTCTGATTGCCAGACTGTTGTTGTACTGGAGTAGGTGTCAACTGTTGTGGATAAGTGGATTTTTTTAATGATGCACATTCTATGGCAGAATGTCCACCTCCACAAAGTTGGCATTGCTGTGCCTTATTTCTTTCTAACTCCATTCGGTCCATCTTTAGTACCATTTCTTGCATCTTGTCGTGCGTAGCAGATTCTCGATCGAGTTGCTCTTTCAGCGACTGTACACTTTCCATTGGGGCTTTCTTCTTCTTTCTACTCGATCCCCATTGTCCTTCTCCATCTTCCGCATTCTCTATCTGTCTCATGGCTTGTTCTGGCGGCAGATTCATAACATCTCCGCCGCTTGCGGCATTCAGCTTGTTTTGGTCCATTGGTTCTAAGGCCCTGAATAATATAATAACTTGCTCCACCGTAGAAAAACCGTGTGGGGGGTACCTTTTTAGCAGCCATCTAAATCTCTCATAAGTCTCTTTTAGTGTCTCTCCCTCGAGACCATCAAACGAAGAGATTTCTTCTTTCAGATCTAAAATCTTTGCCGGAGGAAAGTACTTTTTCAGAAACACCCTCGTTACATCAGCCCATGTATGTAACGAATCATTTAGTAAATAGTCATACCAATCTTTAGTAGCTCCTCTTAATGCAAACGGAAAAACTATTAATTTTACCGCCTCGTTACTAACCCTGTTATATTTCATTGTTCCACAAATCTGGAGAAAGTGATCCAGAAAGCTATTCGGGTTCTCAGTCGATTTCCCGTGGAACAAGGCGTGTCCCCCAACATGTTCAGAATATTTTTCTTAATATCCATATTATTCGCATTAATTGGGGGCATTCTAATTGGGTTATGCCCTATAACTTCTTGTGGGGTAGTGACATAATCTCGACAAACCCTCAGTCCCTGTACTTGCTGAGCCATCTGTTGCTGATAAAACGGCTGCTGAGGAGGTTGATCATTCGGGTTATACGGGTTTTGAAAACCCTGTTGATTTCCTTGATTCTCTAGCATCTGTAGTACTCGATTTACTGTCTCTTGGTCTACTTCGGGTCTGCAGTTCTGCGTATTCTGAGCATCTTGTCCTCCTCTGTACTGTCCAATCCCTGGCCTCTGTGCAGTTCCCAACTGACGCAACACTGTGTTATCCTCACTTAATGGTTCATGACGAAGGGTCCTCGGTGGGGTTTGCAAAGGTACTGTTGCATTACCACCAGTAGTGGTTGAGGTTTGCCCCTGTAGAGTTTGTTCATCAATGGGATCTTTACCGTTTCGTCTAGTTATTATATCGTCCATTTCTGTAGAGGAATTAGAAAGTGATCTTTCTAATGTCCCTTTTTCTTCAAACAAAGGGTTCGGACTAGCGACCAGGATTTCTCCTCGGCGCTGACTGTTTCTATGACGTGCGTAAGCTTCGATTTCTTGGATTGGCTCTATGAGAGGTTCTTTAGAACTTCGAGTCATTCACAAGAAACAACACGAAAACAAAATGAAAACGACCTAAGCCCAAGCTTTCGGTCAACTTACAAGATATCGAACGTCGGCTCCCCGGCAACGGCGCCAAAAAGCTTGATAGCAAAATAACTAACTGCTAACTTTAACCGACAGAGTATCGGGTCAACAGTAGTATAATGGTAACAAGGTCGAATCCATAGGGAACATCGTTTAAGTACCAAAGTTGACGTAGGACTTAGTTCAGGTCAAAATTATGGTGGAGAGATATTACACTAATGCAAAAGTAAAGATTAACTAATGGTTGTACTTCTGGTTATTAAAAGGTATATCCGAATTATGATCCAACGAGCTACTTTTACCCCTAAGGGAAGACTTGACAGGGAGCGTGTATTAACCAACCTACCTTTTCCACAGTAATTTAACGACATCCACGGGTGCCAACTCCTAATTCTGGTGTTAAGGTCTGAACAACTCTCGCTCAACACCCTATGTGAAGTTAATTAATTTTCCCTTTAGAAAACCGATTAACCTAACATGATTACGCTCTTAGAGTCGCTCGAACAACGATGACAAACCTCTGTATTGGAAAGGGACCTAACAACTAGGCCGAATCTATGCAACGATCCCAAAACCCCTTATCCCACATCTTACCGCAAAATACATCTATAGGTTCGATATGTGTGACGGTGAACTAGGTGATCAATCTAATTCAAAGACGTTTAAAATAAGTTTTAGGACGTGGATTAATCGTTAAAACATAAAATTACGCGCTACACAACTCCCTTTTAATCCCCCTTAGGGCGTTTCACCCGTTTTCACATAATTCGACTATACAAAGATTTAGCTACTCATGATTATGAAAACAATGGAATAATTAAAGGAAATTATACTAAAGGCGATAAGAGAATTCATTATCATATTAATAATCGTTAGACTAATAAAACAGTAAATAAGTGCATAATAATATAGTACTAATATAGATATATAGTTAATATATAGTTAGTATATATATAGCTACATATATACATATATAAGTACTAATATGGTAAATACATATATATATGGATACGTATAGATATATATATAGATGTAGATATGTATAGATATATATATGACAAAGAAAGAAACAAAAGAAAAAACAAGAGAAGATATTACAAAAGGGAAATGATATTACAACGATAACTACATATATATACAACTATATATATATATATATATATATATATATATATATATATATATATATATATATATATTGGGACATTTTGAACAAATGGATCGAGCTGAGTATTTATAGAGGTGACGGACCGGCGCGTGCCGGCCCTATCCCGGCGTGTGCGGTGCTATAGTGCAGATTCCTTTGTCAGACTCCCATGTGCTTGAAATGATGAAGATTCCGGCGCGTGCCGGCTTATTCCGGTTCGTGCCGAACTGTCAAAATATCAGATGTTCGGTAAAATACCCATCTTGAGTTGTAGACCTTTGATTGACGTGATTCAAAGTGCGTTGAAGATCTAAAACTCTCATTAAGAAGTATTCCCCAGAAAATGCCTTTAGGTTGGGTCAAATGTCCGTTGAAGTTAGGTTACGGTAGAAGCACTTAGGACAATTGATCCGTTTGAACTCGTAAGCTTATGGCACAATCTTCTATCCCTCAAAAGATATGTTTTTGGGCTTAAAACGTGTCGTCACTTGGGATATTGGTCAATCTATAATTCTGCAATAAAACACCAAAATACCAAGCGTAAATCCGACACGACACTCCGGTTACTAAACCGGTACAAAACCTAGTAAAAACACGATATTTTATATAATAATTACTACTTACCTATTTAGATAAAACTTAGTAATTAATGACTTGAATTTATACAAAAATGCTCAAAATGGTATCAGAAGTGGGGTAAAATGTCATCATAATGAGTGTGAATTTGTTTGTCATCAGCTTGCTGAGGTACATAAGTGTTGTCTTGTTTTACCCATTCAATTCGATTCATCCCTCGGAATTCAGGGTGTTCATGATTTTGTTTGTAACCGCCATATTGATTCTCCTGTCTCCCAATGTAATTGGCTTCTTTAGTACCCACATTCTCTAGTTGATTAATCGTTTCCGTCCCTTTTCCAGTCTCCACTCGTTGAATCCTCTCATGCATACCATCCACCTTATCATTTATGATCAATAGAGTATGTAGGATCTTATGTGATACATCCTTCTCAAATAAATTACCGGCCATCTTCACAGTTGCTATTTCACCACCTCCCCGTTGGCTATTCATTTCTATTTGCTCCATCTTTCCTCGTGCCCCCTCAGGAGATAAAAGAACAAACGCTCCATTGCTGGAGGCATCTACTATTATCTTCTCCGTATCTCTCAATCCATGGTAAAAGGTTTGCATTAAAAGCCATAGAGGGATATCATGATGAGGGCACTTCCTCATGGACTCCAAAAAACGTTCCCAAGCTTGATCAAAACTCTCCCCAGGTTGCTGCTTGAACCCCAAGAAATCTTGGCGTAACTTAAAGGTCTTTCCTAAAGGAAAGTACTTATTCATGAACTTTTGCAGCAGTTCCTCCCAGGTCGTGATTGATCTAGCCTCTAAAGAGAAAAGCCATTGCTTAGCTTTATCTTTCAAAGTGAAAGGGAAAATTTTTAGCTTAATGTTATCCTCAGGAACCAGTTCTGGCTTCACGGTACTAACGATCTCTAAGAAATTCATCACGTGAATGCCAGGATCTTCATTCAGGATACCATGAAAAGTGGAATAGTTTGCCACCATTTGAATGACATTAGGTTTCGGGTGATAAACTTCAGCAGCATTTTCAGGTACTACGATAGCAGGAATGAATTGTTCAATGGTAGGCGTTGCATAGCTTTGTAAAGTATGCCTTTCCCATGCAGCCACAGCTTGGTTAGCAAAATTTGCATTATTAAAATTATTTCCATTTACCTGGTTGGCTTCATTCAATAATCCTTCCATGTCTGAGTCAGATTGATGTGCTCCTTCAGATTTTTCCTCGCCTTGCTCTTCGTTTGGATCCTTAGAAATCCAGGTATCTTGTTTGTTTTTTTTATTATTATTTGCAAGAAAAAACACCAATAAACAATTAAAATACGCCAAGGCTACTGCCTTTGGCGAGACTCAAAAATAAAATGGACTCTATATGAAACAGAACAATAAAACAATTAAAAACATTAAAGGCTATGCCTTTAACTAGACTCAGTAAACAAAAACTAAACTATATCAGTCTCTAAAAATATGAGAAATACACAAACACAAATCAAAAACTGTGTAAAACAAAACAGAACAGAAACTGCCCAGAAAAACTGGCTGGCTCCCAGCGAACTGCCTGCTCGCTGCCAGCGAGCCTGCTTGATTCTGGGAATCTGCCCAGATTTGTTTTACGACTCTTACAGGTTAATTCTATGTTATAAAAACTAATTAAACAGACACTATTTACACTATTTACGAATCTACTTTTAATAAAATAAGCTATACTTAATTTAATGACACGAGCCCCCGGAAACGGCGCCAAAAACTTAATGTCGGGTCAAGTAATAAAATACTCGATACCTAAATAACTAACTAGCAATAGAACTAGGTTCAATCGTAGTATAGCTAGATAGAGTCGAGGTCGATCCCATAGAGACTCGACTTAAACAAGTACAACATTATTAAACTAAAAATAGATTAAAGGGCGGTCTACGACCAACTATAACGTAGAGATAAAGGTTGACACGATAGAAAACACAGAAACTAACAATACGACACAAATACTAAAACACTTATTTTTAAGGTTTTATAAGACTCTAACAAACGATATTGATTATTCTATTAGTAATTACTCCCCAATATATGTATATCTAAGCCGAGACAGAAAAGACATTAAGGTTGATTATATTCTGGCTACGGGAGCCATCCCCTAAACTGGATACAATTCATGAACAGATAGAAGATCCCTATGCTTAATTATGAATCCTTCATTGGACAGGACAGAACATCATATAACAAGCATGCTATACCAAACTAGGGATGCCGATCTAAAATCGTCACCTCGTCTAGGCAACCACCGTGGACGGGTCGGCACACCTCCTAAACGATCGGCTAACTAATGTCCTATTTAACTTGGTAATTTTCACAATGTATCATGTTAATTTATGAGAATGATGTAACAAATTGGCTAGATCTATTACATGTTTATATGAAAAACAGAAAGCACGACGTAGCCGAAGTCGTTCACAGAACATTACTAGAATCTTGATGGCTAGATCTAACCATATAGACCATGGTAGATCTAGACAGGTGACTCTAGAATTTGCTCGTAAAACGCCTTCGTACGGCTTAGATCTACATGAATATGGGTTTGTTAATTAACTACATCACGAAATCAATACACAAACGACTACTCAATAACAAAATAAAATAGATCTACGAATAAAAACAACATATTCGGATAGACATTACCCTCGTAGGCGGAGGGTCCTCCGATCCTTCAATGCAATCTCTAATCGATGAATCCATCGCCTCCGTGATGAAGAAACATAATATAAAATAAGAAGAACTATATTGATAAACTAAAAGTATTGTAATATTGTGTTTCTAGAGTGGTCGTAATGAAATTTGTGGCTGCTCCTTTATATAGAGGCTTAGGCTGACCTAAAGATAGATTTGAAAACCCTAAAACTTGTAGAGATAACCCTCAGGAAATCCTCAGTCTGCCCTAGATTCGCCCCCAGCGAACTCATAGCTCGCTGCCAGCGAGCCTGCTTGCTTCTGATTGGCTCGCTGGCAGTTCTTGCTCCTTACTCCACGTTTTGTGCTACGTCAATCTCGATCTTTTAATGAATCCGATTCTGCTCCGATTTATCTTGAGATTTACTTCCGTTGTCGGTAGATATCCTCCGATTCACCGTAATCTATAAAATCAATAATTATCACACAGTAAATCGTATTTAAATAATAAAAATAGATAAATACCAAATTATATTCTATAAATCACATAACATTAAATAAACACTATAAGCATGTGATTGAATATAAAGTATATATAATAAGCTCGATTTAAGGATAGTATTGATGACTTTACTAGGTATAATTCGACCGTCATCAGTCTGCTGCACCTAAGAAAGTTGCTGAAAAGAGAAAGGCTACTGATACTAGAAAAATCACTGAGATGTTAAAGCCAAGGAAAACAAGGAAGCAATCAGTAGAGACTACTGAGTCTACTAAGGGTCCAGTTGAAATTGAAGTTACTGACCCTGCTGAAGTTATAAAGAAGAAGTCTGCTGCTGAAATCTTAAAAGAGCAACAGAAGGCCGATAGTAGAAAGAGGAAAGCTGCTGAGAGTGCAACTGAACAACCTTCAAAAAGAATGAAGGAAATTGTGCAGAAAAAGAAACATGGAAAAGGAAAGGAATTGAGAGTCTTAGAAGAATAAAGGGAAGAAGAAGAAGAAGAGGGTATTGAGCCTACTACTGATGTTGGTGTTGTTATTGAGCAACACATTGAAGAACAATAGCAGACTGCTGCACTTGAGCCTGCTGTAGAAGTTATTGAATCCACACCTCTAAAGGCTGCTGAGCCTACTGAAGCTGCAGAGGTTGTTGTTGAGCAACTTACTGAAGAGACACAACCGTCTACTAAATCTGCACCTGCTGTGGAAATTGATACATCGGTACAAGACCCTGCCATCTCTACAATAGTTCAGGGGGAAGAGCAATTTGTTGCTAACCCTGCTGATGAGCATGTAATTCAGGGGGAACCAAGTGTGGAACAGATGGAGGTGGTAGGTAAAAATTTACAACCAGAAGAACCTACTGACATTGAAGCATCTATTGAGGAAACATTAAATCTGCTTGTTGAGACCTTTGGAGTACAACAAGTTCAAAAACCAGCTGCTATAAAGCCTTCAATGCCATTCGAAAGGAAGAAAAAGAAAAGAAAAGAAGGATATGTTGATCCCAAACTTAAGCTGGTTGCTGATTACTTTCAATCGAATTTTGGATATTATAAGAAACAAAAATCAGCTGCTGAGCCAATGACAGATTTTGAAGAATGGGCTATTGAAAAGTTAGAGGTGGAAAACCTACTTGACCTGGTTGATACCTCCTTGATGGAAATGAGGTTGATGGAAATCATTGACAGAGAAAAGGGAAAAGGAAGTATCATGTTTAAGGATCCTAGGGAAGGACCAGATAGTGATGATTCATCATCATCTGATTCTGATGATGATCATCCCCCACATCAAGGAGAAGCCAGTGGAAGTGCATTATCATCTGAACCAAGAGTAGAACAGTCTACTGGTGCTTGTAAGTCTATTGAGGGCCAGCAACCTGACCAAATGGATGAAGATCTGGAAGATCTTACTATAGATGATTTGGAGGCTCTAATTAATGATGGGATAAATTTTGGAGATAACAGGATGGTTGGCATATCTGATACATTCATGGTTGCGGAGTCTGATGTGAATCCTGATGATCAGCGGACTAAAGATCTGGATGAGGAGACTGTTATTGAACATAGTGAGTCTGATATCAGTTTTGAAGATTTAGCTCAGTATCAAGAGTGGATTGATACTCAGGGCACTCTATCCATATCTGCCAACACTCTACAGAAGATTGCTGATGACAGAGGATTTCTAGAAGAAAATTTGGCAAATTTTTCTTTTATTTTTATGGAAGAGAGAGTCCTACTCACTGAGGAACAAACAGTGATTGGACAGAGATTGGACATGGTGATGGGGTTGGAAGGATCACCCACACATTCTGAGGAGGTACAGGTTGCTGAGGATCAGACATCACCTGGACAAAGGTTGGAACTTACAATTGTTGAAATACAGCCTACTAGGGTAAAGGCTACTGCAGGAAAAGATAGTCAGCAGACTGCTGTTCGGTAAAAACGAGTTTTACAATTTATAACCGAAACACCCCAAGTATAAGGATCGTAGTATAGGATGTTTACGGGTCGTCCTAAGGGAGTGGAACGTTTATCGAATTCAAATATAAATCTATATCAATTATGTCACGATTATTAACTAAACTACTAAACTAAGGCTGAAACTAACTAAAACCTAAACCTAAGAATTAAAACTAAAACAGGAAATAAAAACAAGCAGAAAATAAGAAAACAGAAATGCGGACGAGCGTTCACTAAAGTGAACGAGCGTCTGGAAACTAAATCTACTGGACGGGCGTCTGCTATTGCGGACGAGCGTCTGATTATGAACTGAAGCAGAAAAGTTGCAGGAAATCTAAAGGTTTAAAAACTAAAACTTAAACTAAACTTAATCTAAACGACTTGATTAAAACAATTAAAGGAAAACACAGCAAGGCGACTAGATTCCACCTATCAACCAACAATCCCAACTAGATGGTGATTAAAAAGACATAGTTTTTAGTAGTGATTTTTCACGGATTCAATTAGATATCTCTAACCAAATTCTAGGGTTTCGTTTATCCTTTCAAACAAACTAAACATGCAATCAACACGAAATCACGAGATTGTTTCCAAGCTCTTACTCAACTAATCATGCATAATCTCTTAAAACACAATTAGATGCATTACTTTGAATAAAAGAGAACTTAAATAAACATACTTTCATAAATTTATTCAAGCATAAATTAAACATAGATCGTTTCATCAAATCTTAATTCAATAAAACTTAAACAATACAAAACAGATCCAAAGTAATGAAAAACTATGAAATAAACTCACTAAACTTAAGCATCGAACTCTCTAGTTGGTTTGTTGTTGATAGGCTTCCTCCGTCGACTCACTGCAAGGCTTTTAGCCAAAAATCATGTTGAAGATGATTGTTGGGTTGGAGAAGTTCATCTCTATGGAATTAGGGTTCTGGCCGCAGCTTTTTGGTGTAAAATTGCGATCTCAATTATGTGGTATCCATTAGGGTTAAGAGGCTACTGCTATATATAGATTTTTGAGTCGGTTATGACTAAGTCGGCAACGGACGCTCGTCTGGTCTCGTGGACGCCCGTCTGGTGGATCTTGACTTTGCTCTAGACGTCCGTCCATGCTGCGTCCAAACTCTCTGTATGTGATTTCCTCTCCTGGACGCTCGTCCATGAAATCAACCGCCCGTCCGGTGGACGGGATGCAGACGCTCGGCTGGATTGCTTTGAGGTCGGATTTCATCATCTTTATCCAATTTCTTCAAGCCAATTCCAACTCTATCTCTTATAATTCGACTTGAGCTTCATTTATCCTCATTATATGCACGAAAATTAACTCCTACATGATAAATAAACAATGCAAAAATGTAATAAAATCCAAATAATAATAATTCCATTAAATCAACACTTAAAATCATCAATTTTGCATACAACCCTCTTAAAATCATCTTTATTAAATAATTACACTTAAACCCTTAATTCTTATGTAAATTATGCAAATGTGGGGAAAATAATAATGAAATAAACCTTTAATAATCATATAAATATGGCCTTAACAACTCCCCCACACTTAACTTTTTGTACGTCCTCGGACAAAACAATCAAAACTATAGCTCAACTTAATAAATAATCCACATAGATCTCTAACTCACGTAACAAAAGATACAACAACTATAGCAAACAATACCATCACAGAGATAGATTCGGTGTATGTGTGACAAGCCGTTCTCAATCTTAACAAGCCTTTCAAAGAAATATCCTCTCAAAAATTCCAATGACTATCCTAGGTACAGACAGTAATAGCTCCACTCAAAGCCTTCCCACGCACTCAGTAGGATAATCCCTACAACATATCATGCGGTTCTACTGGGTATAAGATTCATGATAACAAAGACTTTACTTTATTTTTATTCATCATTTTTCAAAAATTTCAAATTTGACGCATATCAGAATAAGCTCTTACCCATCATAGTAGAATAGGATGTTTCGTGATAACACCCTACCTTACTCAAATCATAAGGTAGCTTCTTCTAACTGTCGTGAGCTTTTGGTCATCATAGTGGTATAGGACATTTCGAGATAATGCCCTACCGCACTCAAATCATAAACCAGCTTCCGACAAACGTATTTATTAATAATTGCTCACTCACTTTATTTATTCACTTTTCAAAGTCATAAGTTACATCTCACTTATCACATTCAAACTTTATGATATTCACAGCACACGGTCTAACTTAGGTGTAACTATACTGACCTTCCTAAGATAAATCACTAAAAATAATGAAAGGATATAGTTCAAAAGTCATGCTTCAAAATCAAAGGCTCTCGTGAGTGAAAAACGAAACTATCTCCATAAAAGTAAAACATGCTATAATTATCTCACTAAGTCACATACTATCATCGTTAGAAAACTACAACTAGCAAGCATCTAGTTCCAATTATATGCTCGAGACTCACAAAAAATTTTAAATTTCGCTTCAAATTTAACATTCACTCATATTTCAAAGGATATAGCATAAAAACATACCCAAAGTTAGCTTGTGCAAAATAAAAGAAAAAGAAAACTTAGCTTGTTTCAACAGTGGTTGTCGGATGAAAGTTGGCAGAGGTCAGGCCGGAGCATGAATATACCGCTGCAACTCGAATAGACAGCACTGGACAGTAGTAACTCGAAAACCTGCTCAAAAGTATCTGCAACACTCGACATACCATATAATCTCGGGGTACACGGGATATATGAGCAACACATAACACAAAACACTTACAATGAATGTAGGAGGAATAACCATCAACACAAAATCAACTAAAGTATTATTTCTAACACAATAAAACAAAACAACCTAAGAAAAGAAAACAAACAAAGAAAACTAGGTTGCCTCCTAGGAGCGCTCTTTTAACGTCAATAGCTTGACACAGATTCCAAAAGATCAACCCGGATCGGGCCACTTTGGTCTAACCGCCGCCACCTCAGTATCGGAATCAGGAGTATTGGGGCGGAAATGATTTTCACCACAACAACAAGTCAAGTGTGCTATAAGATCATTAAACTTTTCTCTCCAAACTACACTGACTCTCTTCTTCTTGTTCTTGCGCACGATAGGCATAGACATAGTGGCATGATCAGAAGTTTCAGCAGAAGGTACCTCACGGGTGGATATAGGAACGTCATCATCATCTGACTCAAAGAAATAAGATGGAATCTCCTCACAAATCAGGACATCTGTACTCTCATCTCTTCTTTGGAAATAAAGAACCTCGGGCTTTTCCTTTGGTTGCCCAAAATATTTCTTAAGTCGATGGCCATTCACTTTAAAAGCTTGATTACCATACCCGTTCAAAGTAATTACTCCACTTGGATTAACCTCGAGAATCTCAAAGGGACCGGACCATCTAGACTTTAGCTTACCTGGAAACAGGTGAAGTCTAGTATTATAGAGTAAAGCCATTTCACCAACTTTGAATTCTCGGTCCTTGATCTTAGCGTCATGGAGTATCTTAGTTCTCTCCTTGCTGAGTTTAGCATTCTCGTATGCTCTGAGTCTGAATTCGTCGAGCTCGTTCAACTGTAATAACCGTTTCTCCCCACAGAGTTGGCTATCAAAATTTAAGAATTTAATTGCCCAGAAAGCTCTGTGTTCAAGTTCGACAGGTAAATGACAAGCTTTGCCATAGACCATTTGGAAGGGTGACGTGCCCATCGGGGTCTTAAATGCAGTACGATAAGCCCACAACGCGTCATCCAACTTAAGACTCCAATTAGATCGATTATTGTTCACGGTCTTCTCCAAAATTCTTTTCAAGCTCTGGTTGCTTACATCGACTTGGCCACTAGTTTGAGGATGATATGGTGTACCAATCTTATGTTTGACACCATACTTCTCAAGGATCTTGTCAAGCGGCGCATTGCAAAAGTGAGTACCTTCATCACTAATGAGTGCTCTCGGACAGCCGAATCTAGTAAAGATATTCTTTTGCAAGAATTTCTTTACAACCTTGTGATCATTAGTTTGGGTGGCTATGGCCTCGACCCACTTTGAAACATAATCCACACAGACGAGGATATACTTATTACCACATGAGGATGGAAAGGGTCCCATAAAATCTATGCCCCATACATCGAAAACTTCGCATTCAAGAATGGGCTTAAGTGGCATTTCCATCCGACTACTCTGCCGTCCTGTTCTCTGGCACCTATCACAACCTTTACAAAAGGCTTCTGCATCTTTAAACAGAGTCGGCCAGTAGAATCCAGCTTGAAGGATCTTTGCAACCGTCTTCGGTGTTCCATAGTGACCTCCGGTAGGACCGCTGTGGCATTGTTCTAGGATATCCCACTGATCATGCTCAGGAACACACCGTCGAAGCAACCCGTCTTTACAGACTCTGAACAAATAAGGATCTTCCCATACGAGATATTTGAGATCAGAAAAGAACTTTTTCTTCTCCTGATACGTCATGTCCTCTAAATGACCACTCGCTAAATAGTTGACGTAGTCAGCATACCACGGCCTAACCGTTTCAAGCTTCATCAATTGCTCGGTTGGAAAATCAATGCCTATATCATTGTGATTTTCTGCACCCTCATTTACTAAGCGAGATAAATGATCAGCCACAATATTCTCACTACCTTTCTTATCTTTAATCACAAGGTCAAACTCTTGTAGAATTAAAATCCATCTAAGTAACCTTGGTTTGGCATCTGCTTTATCCATAAGGTAGCGTAAAGCTGCATGATCTGTCCATACAATCACTTGAGACCCGAGAAGATAGCTTCTAAACTTGTCAATGGCAAAGACGACGGCTAAGAATTCCTTCTCAGTCGTAGTATAATTGCATTGAGCCGGGTTCAAGGTACGACTCGCATAATAGATGGGCCTGAACCTTTTATCAACTCTTTGTCCTAAAACTGCGCCTACGGCATAATTAGAGGCATCGCACATCAACTCGAAAGGCTTGGTCCAGTCAGGTGCAACTAAAATAGGGGCACTGATAAGCTTATCTTTCAAACAATTGAAAGCTTCTTTGCACTTCGCATCGAACAAGAAATCGACATCCTCTTTCAAGAGATTTGATAAAGGCTTGGCAATCGTAGAAAAGTCTCTAATGAAACGCCGGTAGAAGCCAACATGTCCTAGAAAACCTCGTACCTCTTTCACTGTTTTTGGGTACGTCATCTTTTCAATGGCTTCAACCTTAGCCTTATCAACTTGAATGCCAGCATTGGACACCTTGTGTCCCAAAACTATTCCTTCATCAACTAGAAAATGGCATTTTTCCCAGTTAAGCACCAGATTCCTCTCAACGCAACGTTGGAGTACCATATCTAGGTTCTCTAAAATTTCATCAAAACTATCGCCGTAGACTGAGAAGTCATCCATGAAGACTTCCATACATTTCTCCACAAGTCCATCAAAAATGGCCAACATACACCGTTGAAAAGTCACGGGTGCATTGCATAGACCGAATGGCATTCTACGAAAAGCAAAAGTACTAGATGGACACGTAAACGTGGTCTTCTCTTGGTCATTGGGGTCGATGGCTATCTGGAAGTAACCAGAGTATCCATCGAGAAAACAATAATACTTGTGACCACTCAGTCTTTCAATTAGTTGGTCAATGAAGGGTAAGGGAAAGTGGTCCTTGGCAGTAACCTCATTAAGTCTACGATAGTCAATACAGACTCTGTAGCCTGTTACGAGTCGTAAGGCAACTTCCTCCCCTTTTTCATTCTTTTCAACTGTGATTCCGCCCTTCTTTGGCACAACTTGAGTAGGGCTGACCCACTCGCTATCGGCGATTGCATAGATGATTCCCATGTCAAGCCACTTTATAACCTCCTTCTTGACAACCTCTTGCATATGCGGATTCAGCCTTCGCTGAGGTTGTCTTACCTTTTTAGCTCCTTCCTCCGTTCGGATTTTATGCATGCATATGTCTGGGCTGATCCCTCGGATATCACCCACTTGCCAACCGAACGCGAGGATGTTTTTCTTAAGCACTTCTATCAGCTGTGCTTCTTGCTCTTGGTCGAGTTTCGAAGAAATGATCAAAGGCAATTTATCTCCATCCTTAAGAAAGATATACTTGAGGTGTTTCGGAAGCGGTTTGAGCTCTAAATCAGTAGGTGGTTGCTCAATACTAGACTTTAACGGACCACCTTTCTCCTTATGAGCTTGAAGTGGTTGACAGTAGAACACCTCATCTTCCCGAGGCTCAACCCCAGAAAGGTATTGGATCAAATCATCCATCGGAATCCTCCGGTCAACACTTGCTTCCTTTTTCTTGTGATCGATCATTTTTCTTAACTCTTCATCTTTAAGCTCTTCTGCCAGCTCTTCCCAATCATCAACTTCCCAATGAGTAGCTTCTCTCCAAAACTCTACCTCGTCCCAACTACCCATCAGAGCTTCTTCTTCACCAGGGATGAAGTCTTCCTGACTCAGTTCTTTGAAATTATCGTTTGTTGCTGGGCATCTCCATGCTTCTAACTCAATAACAGGCCCAGTGTGAGCGAGTGAAGAGGACTCGTCAATGCCTACGGCTTGAAATGAATTAGAAGATGGTCCGCAGTCAGCCGGATCCTCAATGTCCATGACTTCAAAAACACCTATCTCTGTAAGCTCCATTGCATCCTCATAATAGGCATCTCCGCCGTCCTCATATATGGCTTCGACAAACGATATTTCATCAATTACGGCTCTTTCAGGATGTGTCCCTCGTGTGAAGGTGACAGATGTGTCACCGACTCTAAGAATGATCTGTCCTTTGCAGAAGTCGATGAGAGCGTTAGAAGTGTCTAAAAAGGTTCGGCCTAGAATTAGAGGCATCTCCTTATCAGGTGGATAGTCTAGAATAACCCAGTCGGTAGGGAAGACTAAATGTTCAATTTGAAGAAGAACATTAGCTACACAACCGGCTGCAGTACGACTAGATTTGCCTACCATCTGAAGAGAAATCGGGCGTTCCCGCATCCTTTTATCTAACCCGAGCTTTTTGCATACGTTTAATGGCATCATATTAATAGAGGCCCCTGAGTCGCATAATACATTTTCGAACAAATGGCCTTCGATCTCACAGGAGATTGAAGGTCTGCCAGGGTCACCTCGCTTAACAGCAATTTTCTGTGAAACCATCGCGCAATCCTCGCGAAGCACTTCTTCAGCCATCCCCTGAAGCTTTCTCTTGCTCCCACAGAATTCTTTAAGATACTTAGAGCATTTAGGCATTTCAGTTAATACCTCGGCTAAGGGCATACTAACTTGAGTGTCTCTAAACATCCTCCTCACTCCAGCATACTGCTTGTCGTTAGTGAGGGCTTTCTCTTTCCTTTTTGGTGGATAAGGAAGGGCTTTATCATTCCCTGTAGCTTGATTCTTTATTGCCTCATCCTCCTTATCCTTCCATCTCACAAACTTTTCTTCCTTTTTCTTAGTCAGGGGTACCGCCCCTTGACTTTCCTTTCTTTCCTCGTCATCAGAATTATTTTCATCCTCCGAAGAATTGTCACTACGCTCCTCATCGTTGCTTTCTTCGGCATGTGGTTTCTGATTTCCCCCTCCTGAACTCATGGCGTCAGGAGGGGCTACTCGTTTCCCGACATCTTGCCGGGTCCAGCCTGTTTACCACTTCTCAACGTTACTTCATTCAACTCCTCTTCTTGTCCATACTCCCATTGAGGTGTAATGGCAGTGCAAACATTCACATCAGCTTTCGGATTTCTCTCGGTATAACTCGGAAGTTTACCGTGAGGTCTGCTTGCTTGCTGGTCTGCCATTTGACCAACTTGTCTCTCAATTGCTTTAACACTAGTAGACAGAGTCTTCACCATGTCTACCAGCTCATCGAATTTGTGTTGAGGGACACATGAGGTGGTATGATTGTTGTTCTGAGTTTGATTCCAGCCACCTTGAGGCCTTTGGGAGTTCTTAACTGGCCTTTGATAGTTCGAGTTAAAAGAATTCGAATTTGAAGGGCCAGGTGGTAACTTGTCTTGATTGAAGTTTTGTCTTTGAAATCCTGAATAGTTCTGGTTGAAGTTTCGGAAGGGTTGGTTTTGATTATCCATTAAATTTACTTCTTCCGTCATCTCCGTTCCTACCTGCATTCCCAGATCAGAAGGCTGCGTCTGAAGATTGGCCAGCTGCTTGCTTATCAATTCCATCTGAGCAACCAACAGCTTTGTATCAGAATTGCTTGCAGTACCTTCTTTCTTAACAACATTGGTCTTCTTAGGAGTCGACCACATATTGTTCTTGGCGATGGTCTCAGCCACTCTGTAGGCAGTCTCATCACCTCCCCCTAAGAAGGATCCATGAGCTGTGGAGTCAAGATAGTCTCGATTAGGTTGAGAGACTCCTCTGTAAAATAGTTCCAACAACTCATGTCTATCATATCCGTGATTGGGGCACTTCCTCATCAACAGATTTAATCTCTCCCAAGCCTTGCCAATAGTCTCATCCTCCATCTGCTCAAACGTAGCTATTTCCCGTTTCATCTCCATAATCTTGCCTGGTGAAACCCACTTAAGAGCGAAGGCTCTTTTGACATCATTCCATGTATGGAGGGAATGATGTGCTAACGACTTAAACCATCTGCTTGCTTCACCTTTTAAAGTAAAAGGAAATAGCTTCAACTTTACAATCTCAGAATCAACACCAGGATAATGGCCTGCTTCACAGATTTGTACGAATGTGGACAAGAAGTCGTGTGGATCTTCCTGAGCAGTACCATGGAAAGAGCTATTCTGAACTAGAGCAACTACTCCGTTCTTTAGATCAAATTTCACTCCTCCCATGTCGGGAGGACGAATAGGTCTATGCCCCTCGAGAAAATCTTGATTAAGATATGGAGTGTAGGGGTCCTGGTTCAACTGATTAAGCTGGTTTTGGCGGAATTGTTGAAGTTGTTGATTTATGCCAGCTTGCTGATTCTGCTGTTGCTGCAGAGCTTGCATTTGTTGAAGGAGTAAATTTAATTGAGCTTGGGGGTCAGGATTTGGAATTGGTGGATCTTGATCCGCCATTTTGTCCAAATCAGGGAGAAGCCTTCTTCTAAGGATAGATCGTTCAGGCTCAGGATCAAAGATCAGAAGTCCCTTCTTACTTCTCGTTTGCATAAACCAGAAGAAAGGAAAAGGAAGAAATCAACCCTTCTTTGGGGTTGATTAGAACAGGTTTAGAAAAGATTAGATGGTTTAGAGGGAGAAAAGAAAAGAGAAGAAAAGAGAAGAAAGAAAAGAAGTGATGATTGAACAGACTGAACTGGCGTCCAGTGTTAGTGGACGGTCGTTCAGAACTGAACGCTCGTTCAGTTGAATGAACGTTCGTTCAGAGGACAGAATTGAGGTGGACGGGCGTTCAAGTTGTTGAACGCTCGTTCAGATACGAAAACCTAAAAACTAAGGTTACCAGAAATTAAAAACGAGGTAAAAAATAAAAGCAGAAAAGACTTATAAAATCAAACAAATCTACAATTACGGAAACAGATCTAAGCTATATATAAAAAAAGTAAGGAAAATAATTGAAAGAAAATCAAATAAAATAAAACAGTAATAAATGTAATCCTAAAATTAAACGAAACTGGGAAAGAAACCTACCTACGAAAAGTTTAAAAACAAGAAAAACACTAAGACGGTAAAAAAAAACGTGTTGAAACCTTCTAGGGCCAAAATGGAGGGGAAAACAGTGGATTTTGACCTCGAAAACGCACTGAACGGCCTACGGCGGTTCACCACGTCCCCGGCAACGGCGCCAAAAACTTGTTCGGTAAAAACGAGTTTTACAATTTATAACCGAAACACCCCAAGTATAAGGATCGTAGTATAGGATGTTTACGGGTCGTCCTAAGGGAGTGGAACGTTTATCGAATTCAAATATAAATCTATATCAATTATGTCACGATTATTAACTAAACTACTAAACTAAGGCTGAAACTAACTAAAACCTAAACCTAAGAATTAAAACTAAAACAGGAAATAAAAACAAGCAGAAAATAAGAAAACAGAAATACGGACGAGCGTTCACTAAAGTGAACGAGCGTCTGGAAACTAAATCTACTGGACGGGCGTCTGCTATTGCGGACGAGCGTCTGATTATGAACTGAAGCAGAAAAGTTGCAGGAAATCTAAAGGTTTAAAAACTAAAACTTAAACTAAACTTAATCTAAACGACTTGATTAAAACAATTAAAGGAAAACACAGCAAGGCGACTAGATTCCACCTATCAACCAACAATCCCAACTAGATGGTGATTAAAAAGACATAGTTTTTAGTAGTGATTTATTCACGAATTCAATTAAATATCTTCAATCAAATTCTAGGGTTTCGTTTATCTTTTCAAACAAACTAAACATGCAATCAACACGAAATCACGAGATTGTTTCCAAACTCTTACTCAACTAATCATGCATAATCTCTTAAAACACAATTAGATGCATTACTTTGAATAAAAGAGAACTTAAATAAACATACTTTCATAAATTTATTCAAGCATAAATTAAACATAGATCGTTTCATCAAATCTTAATTCAATAAAACTTAAACAATACAAAACAGATCCAAAGTAATGAAAAACTATGAAATAAACTCACTAAACTTAAGCATCGAACTCTCTAGTTGGTTTTGTTGTTGATAGGCTTCCTCCGTCGACTCACTGCAAGGCTTTTAGCCAACAATCATGTTGAAGATGATTGTTGGGTTGGAGAAGTTCATCTCTATGGAATTAGGGTTCTGGCCGCAGCTTTTTGGTGTAAAATTGCGATCTCAATTATGTGGTATCCATTAGGGTTAAGAGGCTGCTGCTATATATAGAGTTTTGAGTCGGTTATGACTAAGTCGGCAACGGACGCTCGTCTGAATATCCAGACGCCCGTCCAGAATGCCTGGACGCTAAGTAAACGCTCGTTCATCCTCCGTCTGAACTCTCTGAATGTAAAATACGATTCTGGACGCTGCATGGACGCCAGTTCACTTCTGGACGCTCGTTTGAACTGCTGATGATCGGATCTCTTCATCTTTATCCAATTTCTTCAAGCCAATTCCAACTCTATCTCTTATAATTCGACTTGAGCTTCATTTATCCTCATTATATGCACGAAAATTAACTCCTACATGATAAATAAACAATGCAAAAATGTAATAAAATCCAAATAATAATAATTCCATTAAATCAACACTTAAAATCATCAATTTTGCATACAACCCTCTTAAAATCATCTTTATTAAATAATTACACTTAAACCCTTAATTCTTATGTAAATTACGCAAATGTGGGGAAAATAATAATGAAATAAACCTTTAATAATCATATAAATATGGCCTTAACAACTGCTGTTATTGATGAAGATGAACAGCTGCTGGACTATGACTTCAGTGATGAAGAGTTTCAAGTGCCTGAGGAAGAACCTATTGCTACTGAACCACAACAGGCATTTGTACCAATTTTTGAGGAACCAGCACAAGATCCCATTTTGAAAAATATTTTTGGTCCTATTGTTGAAGATGGTCCTGACCCTGCTGGAAGAGATATGAGTTGGGCCATGGTTGTCAGCAGACAGAGGGCACAATACAATGTTGAAGAGCCTGCTGATGAAGCTGCTGGATATATGGTTGGAGGTATGGCTGGTGGAGTACCAGCACATGTGTTGGATGAGTTGAGGGCAGTCAGAAATGACATTACACGGTTAAGAACTCAACTTGACAGTCAAGAGCAAAGATTTGAAGATTTGATGAACCTGGTGGAAAATAGAGGGAGGACTACTGAAACAGTTGCTTCCAACATCACATCCACTCAATTTGCTCTTGATGACCTTACCAAAGATGTGAGAGGCATAAAACTAGGAAATACACTCAAGGATCAGTTCTTGAAAGAACAGTTTGCCTCTATTCATAAGAAGCTTGACAATCTTGCTGAAGCACCCAAACCTGCTATGGCTGACCCTGCTGATGCCACTCAACCTACTGCTTTGGATCCTATGATCACTGAAAGTATCAATCTATTGGACCAAACACTAGAAGGAAGGATCACAGCAGTTAACACAAGAACAGAAATTATGGAAGGTCAATTGAACAATTTGGTGATCACACAGGAGAGTGTTCTTGGCATGATTTCCTGTTTTGTTGATGATGTCAATAAGGGGGAAGAGAGCTAGACAGCAGTAGCAAAAGAGGCTGAAGGGATTTTTGCTAAAAAGAAATGGGAGGCTGATACAAATGCATACAGAGAGCCTGCACCTGGCAGAATTTAGCTGACTGATGATCTCCTCAAAGAATACAAGAAGTTGTATTACAATAAGAGGAGACCTTACCATGACAAGGGTTTCCATGATGGGCATAATTCATTTTTGGGACTTAAGTTTTGGGAAGCTAGAGTTAAATCCTTAAGAACCACACACAGAGGTGGTAGGGGTGGAAGAAGTGGAAGAGGTGGATGAAGTCTACCTACTACTTCAGCAAGAGAATCACTGGAAGAATTCAATCAGTTATACATGCGTCTAGGTTTTAGAATACACCAAATAAATCTAATTCTACCTGAGGCATGGAAATGGTGGAAGGAAGTGAACCCCCAAATTGATTTTTCCCTTATTGAAAATCAATGGATGAGAGAAATGGTCAGAGATATAAGAGAATATCAAGAGCAGCAAGAGAAAGAAAGACAAGAAAGAGAAATGAGGAACTAGATCAGCATACTTACACCTGCCTTTTATTTTTGCTAAATCTAGATGTAATAACTTTTGAAAAAACATGATTATAATGAGAAATGACTGAGTTTGTTCTGTTTTTGTTTTTACTTGGCATCGTCACCAAAAAGGGGGAAATTGTTGGATTTATTTTAAGTTTTAGTGATGAGTGCCAGACTAGTTGTTATAGAGCAAAGGCAAAAAGATGTCTAGATCAAATGTATAGGCTTATTAGAGTTTGATCTTTATATAGGTTTGATCAAACAAGCACTATAAAAGGTCAGATGACTTTCATCAGCAGACCTGTCTAGATCAGTAGGGTGCCTGTGTTAGTAGACTAGTTTAAGAACCTGCTGAAGACTGAAGGCTGAGGGCTCAAACTCAGTTATTGAAGGCTAAGGGATCAAACTTAGTACTTAAAGTCAAGGATATGGAATCAGAATTTAGGGAAGTCTGTGATGACCTAAACTGATTGCATATACCTTGTGTACAAGGTCTAAGTTCCATAAGTTAAGTGGTAATTGGAACTTGGTTATGATCAAAATGGTGTAATCTAACTTCATAATAAAAAGTTAGATATAAGAGAAGTCAGCTGCAATGTTTTATAAACACAGCAACTTTGGTTCAGCTGACTGATATGCATTTCAGCAGACTTACATTCACAAGAACCAGATGAACATATATTTCGATTTAATCAATGGTTACATTGGAAGACTACAAGGATAAGGACAGATAACAACTCTTGATTTTGTCAACAAATCAATGGCTAAGATTAAAGGTGTTAGTAATACCATCCGCAACGGAAGCGATTTAAGGATCTAGATCTATGTATTACACGTAATAAAATAACTAGATCTACATCTACAAGGGGGTTGTAGATCTTACCTCTTGGATCTCAAAATACAAGTAGAAGAACCGCAAGCAAAAGATGGTGTGAAGAGCACCACGATTTTCCGCACGTGTGATCCAAGCAACTCCCGGTGGAAGGAAATCCTCGTCTCGAATCCTTCCGATATGCTACCCGGAAAACCTCCAAGATCTTCCTCTCTCCCATTGGCCGAAAATTTTCTTCTTCTCTGTAAGAGATAGAAGTCGAATTTTATGTGTGTTTTAGGCTTGGGAGAACTCTCTTTATATAGGAGAGTAAATCCTTGTCCTCCAAGGATTTTTATTTTGCAAATAAATAAATCCAATAAATAAAAGATAATCCCAAAATATTCTAGAATAAATCTAGAATAATATTTATCTTTATTTCTTACCATAAATATTTATCTAATAAATATTTTGTGCACATGTCTTATTAATCACAAGAAAACAATTTCTTGTTTCCTAAAACAATGCCATGGCTGAAAATTGTCATTTGTGACCTAGTCACTATGACTTTCGACTAAACACACCAAATTGGGCCAAGATTATGAAAAATATCTTTTTCGCATATTTAATTATTTAGCCAACTAATTTAATAGTCCACTAAACAATTAATTCACATATCGTTTTAATTAAATTCTAATAAGAACTAAATTAATATTATTAGGATTCGACGTCCGAGAATAGCTATGCTATATTGGAAGCACGTCGGGGACCATGGACTAATAATCAGCGGCTCCGATAAATCAAATAAATAATTATATTACGAACAGAATAATTATATTCGATAAATTAATCACAGGAATATGCCACCATAATCCCGTGACTGCACTCCTCCGATTATGAGATTATATTTATCTCCTCACGAGAATAATAATAAGCGTCCATTGATATAATCATTACATATGGATTAATCCTCCATAGACTGTTCATTCTAAATCGGGAAGTTACCGTTAACCCTTTTTAGAAGATCTTATCCTTATTTACCATTAACCCCCTAGTGATCAATTAATTCATACAACTCACTGGTAGCTAATCAGTGTAATATGAACTCGTACGATCGATCAGTTTCTAGGATTAACAAATAAAGGAACTGTCTATCTACTTCCATAAATGGAAGGAATAGATTCCGTATCTGTGATAACACAGACTACTCACTCAATCTAGTACAATGCCAAGATGGGGTAATTCAGATCACAGACTCAGTGTAATCCTTAACCGTCAATTCAAACCTCATACTGATTCAAGCAGTTGACTGTGATCACCTCAGGATTAAGATATATCCATAAATATGATCATCGATTGATTCGATAAGACTTCTCGATTATGGAATTATATCGCAAACTCTAATCAAATCGGTCCAGCCCTATATGATATATCTATCATATACAAATGCCCCACTAGGTTCTCTTAACCGAAAGTCCGGATAAGACAATCACACCTATTGTGTTCTGGGCACATTAATAGCATGTTAAAGGAGAGACCCGATACTCTCGATTAACTTCACTATGGGCTAATTGTATTTTAAGTACATCTTCACTAACTCAATCCTCCCGTGTATATCTCATACACTGAGTTAATTGATTACATAAACGATATACTTTAGGGTTTTCTGTAGTGTAAATACTATTGTCACATCGGTGAATATGAGAATAATAAATATGAATAATAATATCATTTCATTTATTAAATAAAACAATTACAAAATTGTCTTTCGGGCATTACACCTAACAATCTCCCACTTGCACGAAAGCATGTGATTAATTGTTTTAGAGCACACCCTATTATTTGAACTACAGCAAACTACATATCCCACTTGCTCTAAAGCAATGGAGACCCATCCCATGTTCTAGTACCCATTAAGCATATCATAACCATTGTAGATGACAAAATACACTCCGAGTGTGCCGTCGTAGGATAGGTCAGTGACTCGGGGAGTACCTACATCTAAATATCATGGGTCTTAATGATTAGTCAGGTTGTCGGCTCGAGACGATCCGTAGAATTGAAACGTTACCGGTCCTTCTAATCACTTGGTACTTTCCCAATATGCTTTTGACCTTTAGTGATTTTGGAAATCATTATAAGCTACCCCTTCATCATTTGCACAATGATGTGGTATCGGCTTCCAAATCTAGAATCGCTCCCAGACATGAAAAGGAAATCCGTAAGCTATCTCGCCTCCCTAGCCGCTACGAAAAGCCGTTAATTAACCAACTAGTTAAAGTTGAAATGGCGTTACTGGATTTCTCCAGTCAATAGCTTCAACACATGAGCTAAACGCTGAGCTCGAGATCGACTTAACGATCATCCTTAATCTGACTTAAAGTCAGAATCAGCGTATCATACATATCCAAGTTTACACCTGAATATACTCGCATATTATTCCATGTTCTCTCAAGATACTAAAGGACATGCTAAACTTTCTTTGTTAACCGCCGAATCTAAGATTCGATCAAAATTGATGTTCAATAACCTGACCATCTCTTGTCACAAAGAGAATCCATCCCATTTCTCTTTATCCGAAGATTTAGAGAGTCATCCCTGAGGCATAGGGTAGAACTTCCTCGTTGAATGTTGCATACACAGATGCATCATCTTAACCAATAAGATGGATGGGAAGCCAGTGATTGATTCTAGTGAATTTGACCGAATCAAACTCTTTAGAATGTTGTCCAAACTCTGTTGCAGAGAATTATGGCATTGTCAGATTCTGACTTCAGATAACACACCCATGTTGTTGCCAACTGGTGCAGTGTCATCCTTCACAAACACTAATATATATTTATATATGCACTACTGTACTAAAATTGATATCCAGTCAACAAAAGACCTATCAATATTCTGGTCAATGCCACATATTTTAGAAACATGTGACTTATAATGACCAAGTGGTTTCTTGTTATCCACAAAGGACATAAGCCTTGACAGTCATCATGTCATATGTTCATAAAACCCTTCTGTTTTGAATGAATCCAGATTTTGTTCGTTTGGCAAAAAAGTCGCAGGGGGTCACCCCTATTTTCTGCTTTCGAACGAAATCATGCAATACTAAATGGTAAGAGAGTCCAAGGTCTGATTAACTCTCTACTTCTTAGGGAATCAACCCTAGACCACTAAGCATTGCACTGAAATATGAACTTTCCTAATCATTCTTTTCTTTTCCATGTAAATCCAATTACTCCCACTGGGCCTGAGACACTCAGGTGGTTCTACAAGAGTATGAACAGCTCTGGAGTACCAAACTCCATTCACAGGGTTATGGTTTGTAAATCAACCTCTATTATCAGAATCTTATACAGCTCACAAAAGATCCATAGGTCATCAATCGATCATGTAGACCATTAAGTCCTCAGAACCCGCAATGGGTAATGGAGAAACCATACTCCCACTACATTTTGGGTGGATCGACTTTCTGATATAGTTCAGTAGTATTTTAGTGTCAGCACCAACAAAAAATGTTGGATGTGGTCTGATTTTAATCAGTTAGTAACTACCTTGAGTAAACGAACTTCAAGGTTTAAGGTTTTACTGTTCATAGACTCTATCAGAAAGGACGCAACAGTATGACAGTCCCTTCCCGATCTCAAGAATCTTATAACAAACCTTTTTCTCAATGCTACAAAATATATAACGATTGGTCACTGACCGAACGTGTGCGTGAAATTCCCAGACCTACCTTCGAGCACCGTGTGCTAAATGCTTATATTTATGGAAGTGGGGTGAACCGAATCCACACCTTATCCGTAAATTCCAAAGTATTTGCTAGGTAGACTTCTCGGTCTTACACTTCAATGTAAACCGAAATTTTGCTTCTAATATCTTTATTGAGTTAAGCAGTGTATTGTAGCATATCTACAACTATGTAAAGCAATTCAACGGTTTCTCCCTTAGTGAAAGAATTTCACTATGAGGCAGGCCGATCATCAGTCCCTAGGACTATGTTATGGCCTATTTCTGAGTATAGAATACTCCATCTCTGACAAAATCATAGACACCTTAGAATATTTTGGATAAACTTACGGAGTGTTTGAGTAGTTGTCAGACTAGAAGTCACTACTCATAAGCTCCCACTAGCTTGTATAAGACTCCGAAGGTCATCATGAACAAGCGGTGTTACTTCTTTATAACCATTTTCCTTTCCCGATTGAAAGGAAGCTTAGTCATTGAACCTTTGAGACAATATAACCAGACTGGGAGAAAGGAATCACCCTGAGCCAGTCTTCAGGTCTTGTCTTTTAGGGACTATGCACTAACTATGGAATATGAAGAAGCGTTTATCTAAATATAGAAACCAATTTCTTTTAATAGTTCTTAAGATGTGTTATGTATACATATTTCAGCAGTTCTTAGTGGTTTTTGACTTTATCAAACAAAAGTCCGAGTCTTGGATTCGTACTACAAATGGTATATTCACTTTCTATAAGTCAAACAAATTATCGAATAGATTGTGAATCCATTCGTTCAAACGAATTTTGAAAACAGAAAAATAAATCTTCTGCGATATCCAAGGATTGAATCTGAGATTCATTTCCTCATATCACTCCCACTATTTTTGTTAAAATTACTGCCTGTTATCTACTTTATTAATCGTTAAATGCATTGCTACCTTGTTCTTCCAAAGAACTTAGCTCAAAAAATCGCCAAGGATTAATAGGTTGGTGATCTGAAATCACTGTCCTTATCCTAAGATTAATTTTTTGTTTAGCCTTAAAATCAACTCAGTTTTAGATGACTAACACTTTTAGACATACTCTCCATTCTTGACTTTCCCTAAATGGAAACAGTTTTGAACCAGCGGTTCGTTTGAGTAGACACTACTCTTGAACCGTGGGATGTCTATTTCGAGTGTTACTCGTCGGGACTTCTCGGATTTTCTAAAATACCAGAAAAATAACAAATCATAACATTAAAGCTCCCACTGGTTTATCGGTTCCAAATTCCGTCTAACGAGCAATGCTTCATTTTATGATTTTCCAATTTTTCAATTTGAAAATCTCTCGTGTAAACACTTACACAGTTCTAATGTTTCCAGAAAAATACAAATCATAAAAACTCCACTAGTTCCTCGATTCCAAATATCGTCTAACTAGTAACAGTTCATGACTTTCCGATTTTTCAATTAGAATGATTACGTGTGTACTTAGTTACACTTTTCTAATGTTCTAGAAAAAACAACAAATCATAAAGCTCACACTAGTCCATCAATTCCAAATATCGTTCAACTTGTAACACTTCATGATTTTCCGATTTTTCAATTAGAAAATTACTTGTGTGATCACTACACACTCAAAATTCACTAGAAGAATTTTAAAGTCCGAAAGCTATCTTTGATCAAACTAAGATTGTATCTTGTTTAACACGAGTGATGCCAGTGACATACCTATATGTCACTCTAGTTTTAAAAGGCTTAAGAGGAAATATCTCTTCCGAAAATTAATTGCATTATCGATTAAGTAGTTCAACGTCCTAGTTACTTTCCACTTTTTAAAGAAGTCAATACTAGTCAATTATAAATTTTAAGCAATTTAGTAAGGGATATAATGCTGTAAATAAAATGACATGTATTAATTCAAGTTTAACACTACTATATTATTTTATTTTAGGAATTGTAAACTATAAGTAAGTCTACTCTACCATTCCAAGGTTTTAACCTCGCATCTCAGTGCCACCGTAGGGTAGGTCAAAAAGATGACGGTTAAATCGAGACAATCTCATCAATGAATAACTTGTGAGAATCGAACATCCCACGAGAATCGAACATCCCTTTAATCATTGACTACCTTCCTTTTTTAGCCTAGATATTATCAAGAATACCTTTGATGAGTGTGACCTACTATATCGGATCTCTTAGGTACGCCCCGAGTGTGCCGTCGTAGGATAGGTCAGTGACCCGACGAGTACCCGGAAATCCTATCCTTTCGGAGACCAAGCCATGAATGTTGATAGGGGTGAACACCATCCGTAGGGGGAAGAAATCAAAGCGCCGCGAGGCGTCGCCCTTCTCTCACTTACTTGTATCTATAGTAGAGGCCGTGGGGTTGGCTGTCGCCTCCCCCGCTCCCACTCAATATTTTGGAAGTGGTGGTGGGTTAACTAACAACATCTTTTTGATGTTAACATAAAAGCACATCAAATCAAAGATTCCGAATGGTGTCGGTAACGTAGGCAAGCCTACCCGTCCTATTCGTTGGAACATATGTGACAGTCGGACGAAGTCGGGTCAAGAGAGCCCCATTGAGATAAGAAGGAATCACCCCTCCGCTCGCCGGTGTAGCTTAGTCTTGCCGGACCCCCGTGCATACATCACACTAGGAGGGTTAAGTCGGTCGAGCCGAGCTCAGTTGACCACCCAACCTATAGGCGAACCGTTTTTATCCAAAATTTATTGTTCTTTTACCATCATTCAACTCATAGACACTACGAATCGAAAACGTGATCTCGTTTGGGCTTTTAAGGCGGTTCACCGAGAACACACACCGAAAAGGCTTAACGATTTCATAACCCGTCCTCGGATCTTTAATTAGTTACTAAATTAATTAATTACCACGTATTAATTAAATTTCAACTAATTACGCGAGTTTGTATACATGCCTATTTTAATTACCAAAATTAAAATTCTACATGTATGCATGGAGTGGATTTATGATATGATACATGTCATGGCAATTCCGATTTTCTATCTATTTTATGATCAAACACATAAAAAATAAATTGCGGAAAATTTAAACACCGAGATGGATCGTTGGTACCCCCGTATCTAATCTATCCTAGGAAAAAAAAATTAAATTAAATTACAATCTTGTTGTCTTCATGTCTTCGATCTTCGAACCTTGAACCACGAACCGCGAACCCGAAAGAAGAATGGGCCTTTATTTTATAAAATAAAATATAAAAAAAAAAATCGAATTTTTTTTTAATATTAAAACAGCATATTTTTATTCCAGAAAAATAAAAAAAATAAATTTTTTTTTTTTCAAATTGCCGATTTTATATATTAAAAAAATTAGGGTTTGATAAAAAATCAAACCCTAGCCGTGAGTTCCAAAAAAAAATTAACAAAAACTTTTCCGCCCCGACTACTATTCATACCTCGAGTTCCGTCTTCATCTCGTGTTCTTCATCGGTGTTCGTCGTTTTTCTGGAATTACAAAAAAAAAAAATAGCCGAAAATAAAGAATAAAAAAAACAACAACCTTTACATCAATCCTATGCTCAAACGATCTAAATCGAGAGAGCTTACAATAGATCTAACGAGTAAACAGTACCAACCCCAATCCATTTCTTCAAACCACAACAATCGCAACATAAAAAAATGTGCATCGGCCCCAAGAAAAAATTGGGACACAAAAACTACATGTTTTCCACTCCTAGATCTAATATTTTATACGTATAAATATAGATCACCAGTCTCTGATACCACTGTTAGTAATACCATCTGCAACGGAAGCGATTTAAGGATCTAGATTTATGTATTACACGTAATAAAATAACTAGATCTACATCTACAAGGGGGTTGTAGATCATACCTCTTGGATCTCAAAATCCAAGTAGAAGAACCGCAAACAAAAGATGGTGTGAAGAGCACCACGATCTTCCGCACGTGTGATCCAAAAAACTCCCGGTGGAAGGAAATCCTCGTCTCGAATCCTTCCGATATGCTACCCGGAAAACCTCCAAGATCTTCCTCACTCCTATTGGCCGAAAATTTTCTTCTTCTCTCTAAGAGATAGAAGTCGAATTTTATGTGTGTTTTAGGCTTGGGAGAACTCTCTTTATATAGGAGAGTAATCCTTGTCCTCCAAGTTATTTTGCAAATAAATAAATCCAATAAATAAAAGATAATCCCAAAATATTCTAAAACAAATGTAGAATAATCTTTATCTTTATTTCTTACCATAAATATTTATCTAATAAATATTTTGTGCACATGTCTTATTAATCACAAGAAAACAATTTCTTGTTTCCTAAAACAATGCCATGGCCGAAAATTGTCATTTGTGACCTAGTCACTATGACTTTCGACTAAACACACCAAATTGGGCCAAGATTATGAAAAATGTCTTTTTCACGTATTTAATTATTTAGCCCAACTAATTTAATAGTCCACTAAACAATTAATTCACATATCGTTTTAATTAAATTCAATAAGAACTAAATTAATATTATTAGGATTCGACGTCACCCTGCTATCCAGTTTATTTTAAACAAGATAATTGTTCTGAAGCTATCCAGTTTATTATCAAGAAAATCATCCTGCTGGCCCTACTGAACTTAAATCTACTGATCTAGTAAATTCTTCAAGTGTAATCTGTTATGATGCTACAACAAGTTTACACACTTGAAGACTTCAAGCTGCTGATCATTTCATCCTGATCAAGCTGCTGGAAGCTGAATGACTTACTTGATTCAAACATTCTTTTTACAAGAAACCTATTGAAGACAGAGAAGCACTTAGGTGTCAAGAACTGTTGTTTGTGGTGGAGCTGGTGAAGAGGCAATCCTACCCTTCAAGGACCAGTGGAAGACTTTGGAGCAGCAATCCTACCTGTTCTAAGTGTTCAGTTTGTGAAGCCATAGTTATTGGTGAAGGACAGACAACTTAGGGAATTTTGTAACTGCAACCTCAAAGATCTCTAGTGAATTACCTCCAACATCACAGGAGAAGAGTGGACTGACAGGATTACACCACCTGAAACCACTATAAAATCTGCCTACTTACTTTCTGCATTTAGTATATTTAACACATCAACCTACTGAAACTAGCAACTGAATCACACACTTACACTACTA
Source organism: Gentiana dahurica var. dahurica (assembly GCA_024500145.1). Taxonomy (NCBI): domain Eukaryota; kingdom Viridiplantae; phylum Streptophyta; class Magnoliopsida; order Gentianales; family Gentianaceae; genus Gentiana; species Gentiana dahurica. The sequence continues at coordinate 1,879,829 of CM044903.1, forward strand.
AGTATCTAATACTTGGTGTCATATTTTAACAACAATTAATAAGGCTTAACTTGAATATATTCCGCTGCAACACAAATTCAGTAAAATCAACAGTCAGCAGACTACTGAGTGGTCAGCAGACTACTGAGCAGTCAGTAGGCTACTGAACTTGCTGAGTTTGTTAACTCCAAAATTTTTAAGTGTTAAGTTTATTCACCCCCCCACCCCTCTAAACTTAACCAAAGACTTTTAAAGGGACCAACAGAAAGACCTTTAAGTTAATCCAAGATATCTTGGGGTTCAAGCAGCAACTTGAGGTGAATTTTGATCAAGCTTGGGAATGTTTTAAGGAGTCCATGAGGAAGTGCCCTCATCATGATATCCCTCTATGGATTTTAATGCAAACCTTTTACCATGGATTGAGAGATACGGAGAAGATAAGAGAAGATGCCTCCAGCAATGGAGCGTTTGTTCTTTTATCTCCTGAGGAGGCACAAGGAAAGATGGAGCAAATAGCAATGAATAGCCAATGGGGAGGTGGTGAAATAGCAACTGTGAAGATGGCCGATAATTTATTTGAGGAGGATGTATCGCATAAGATCCTGCATACGCTATTGCTCATTAATGATAAGGTGGATGGTATGCATGAGAGGATTCAACGAGTAAAGACTGGAAAAGGGATGGAAACGACTAGGCCATTAGAGAATGCGGGCACTAAAGAAGCCAATTACATTGGGAGACAGGGTAATCACTATGATGGTTACAAACCAAATCATGACCAACCTGAATTCCGATGGAGTGATCCGAATGAAGGGGTAAAACCACACAACACTTATGTACCTCAGCAAGCTCAAACTTTCGGTTGGGAAGTTGCACTTGAAAAGATGAGTAGCACAATTTCTGTGACTGTGACTCAATTATCAGAATCCATTACTGACTTGGCTACAAACTTTCACCAATACTGTCAAAATAATGATGCCAAAGTCACCAACCAAGAAGCCTTAGTCCAGAACCTCTCTCATCAAATAGGACAATTAGCTGAACAACTGTCAACTAGACCTCCTGGGGGATTCCCCAGCAACACTGATAGGAACCCTAGGGATGTGAATGCGATGATGACTAGAATTGGAAATAGCTTACCCCACCAATCCCTAATAACAAGGAAAATCTAGAAGATGTTAGGGATGATGAGAAAGATCCTGAGGAGACATTTACACCATTTGGAACTGAAGAAACATGCTTAGAAAAGCCCCCCGACGAGCAATTATCCTCCAATTTAGGGAATAGTGATTGCGCTGCAGTATCTTCGCAAGGTGAGGTTGTTAAAGATGAGAAGAAACAACCATGGTTTAAAGATTATGTGATTTATTTATCCAGGAGATATTTGGCCCCAGAATTGAACCAGCAGCAAAAGAAGAAGTTCTTTGCGGACCTTAAACACTACTATTGGGATGAACCATATCTTTTCAAGCGATGCTCAGACAATATCATTAGAAGATGTGTTCCAGAGAGTGAATTCCTCGATATACTTATTGTCTCGGATTTTACCTAAGCAAAATAAACAAGTAATAAAAATAAATCCGGTTTACCACAAGTGCAGGGATCGTAGTATAGTAGCTACAACCGGAGTTGAATCACAGGGAATCGAGGTTGGTCTAGTTCTTAATTCTTCTAAATTGTCACGAGAAATAACTAAAAACGAAAACGAAAAACAATAAACTGGACAGAGGGTTGTCAATCCAAAGCCAGGAAAAATGATTACGAACCTAAAATAACAAATTCTATTCTATAAACTAAAACGAAAATAAAATTCTAAGCTAGCAACGAAGAACAAGGCACAATGATTCTTTCAATTAAGTTAACGAGGAACAAGCAATGATCCACCTATCTCGCAACTCTCAATTTCTATCCTAGATCGTTTAATGAAGATTTAATAAAGATGTGGTTCACCTATCAAAGGTATGAATTCCTACTCTCGTAGATAATTCGCCTATTAATCTTTCATCTCTCGATCTTAAAGATTAACGCTTCCATAACCAAGGTGTAAGATTTCTCAATCTAGCAACCTAGAAATTTAACCTAGCAACTCTCGTTATTTTTAGGTTAAAAATCTAATCTTTACTACGGTGATCTAGGTCTAACAACGATTTTCATCAAACGTTAAACATCACAAAGCAACCATCTCTTGATATAAATTGCAAAATCAATACAAAACATAATAAAGAAACAACTTTAAATAAAAACTCACAAAACCAAATCCAAAATCAAAATCAAAACACTGCATGATCGGCTTCACACGCTTGTTCGAATCGCTTAGCCTCTACTCATCTCCAGAAGAACAAACAAAATAAATAAAAATAAATAAAACATGACTCGGTCGACCGAGTGTGCCTCTTCTCGGTTTCTGTGCTGCAGCTTTTCTCCTGGATGAATTGTCTGTTGTTCTGTCGAATGCCTGCTCCTTTTATAACTTGGGTTGCCGACTTAGGGTTTTATTATTAGCAAGTCTAAACCCTAATAAATAAAAATAAAGATAATTCCAAGTATATCCTTTACTCTTCTCCTGAACGCAAATCTGATTGGTTGGACGCCCGTTTAGCTTGTAAATCTTCATTCCAATATCATTTCGCATCTTCCTCCTTCCATTCAAACTCCTTTTACGACATGCTCGTGTACCTACAAAACGACAAAAACATGCAAAATGTAAAATCATACATATAGATAGAAAATACCAACAAAACCACGTAATTAGCTCGATTTTGCATTTTAATGATTTCCATACGCATTCTTTCAATAAATCCATTAAACACCTAATTTTCTATAAAAATTAGTAAAACACGAAGGAAATTGCTACGAAATAATATCATATAAACCGTAAAAATCACCGTTAAAAACTCCCCCACACTTAGCTTTTGCTCGTCCCGAGCAAAACAAAACAAGAAAACCATGGACTTACTTGAACATTGAACCACATAAAATCCCATATTTCAAAGCACAACTGGTCGACTAGCATCAAAAACATACATCCTATGTAATAAACAACTACTCGAATGTGTGGTGTGTGCAAAGCCTTCTTCAACTTCCACTGATTCCACACTTGACAATTAAATTCATGCTAACCAACAAATACCCATTAAAGACAGATAATGAATTACCCTGACTATACATACGCCCTACAAAACTACTCACGTCATGACTAGAGTAATACATGTGTTTTCGAAATCTTTTCAGTTGTAACCAGAGGATATTCCCTACAACATATACCTTGGCCTATACTGGGGATAAGGTAGGCGATAACTAAGTCTTTCACTTATTCATACCACTTTCTTTATGTAAGTTGATTTAATTTATCTTTCACAATTAAACACACATCAGAATGAGCTCTTGCCCGTCATAGTAGAATAGGACATTCGGGGTATGCCCTACCGTACTCAAATCATAAGGCAGCTTCTTCTGACTGTAGTGGCTTTTGGTCATCATAGTGGTATAGGACATTCGAGATATGACCTACCGCACTCAAATCATCGACCAGCTTCCGACACACCCAATTAATTCTTTTTTTTACAACAACTTTTCCAAAGCACAGTATTTACGTTTCATTTATCACATTCAGGCTTCGGTATATTCACGATACTTCCTACTTCAATTCCAACTACGCACATATTACAATTTCCATGACATTAGCACTAAGCGAACAGTCTGATAACCAGAATCAAACATTATCAGTTTAATTGGGTATAGTTTCCTAAGTTCAGCTCGTCATCGAAAAGGCTTACGTGAAAAGAATTCGAGTAAAGGCTTATTTATCAAAGGTCTATGCTAAAATACTAGTCAACTGAGCACAAGTATGGGAATATAACAAGTAAGTAAGCCAAAATAAACTCATGCTCGGGACGGATGTTTTTTTTTAAAAAAAACATGAAATTTTTTTTGAATTTTTGAAAAATAGTGGTAAGCATAATAAGCATAATAAATTAAGCACATTTTGTAGGTACAAACAACCAATCCCTCCCCCACACTTAAATAACAACATGTCCTCATGTTGTGCAGAATAAGAAAACTTAGCTGATTGTATTTCGAATTTGGCAATTTTGGAAGTGGTCATGAGTCAGATCCAGAAATGCTTGAAGAAATCAGTAGACTGTGGACCATCCACCGGAAAACTGATATCATCTAAACGCTCACAATTGCTATCACAAATATCCTGCACACATGAAAAACAAGACAAGATCTCGGGGATAGGGAAATATAACATATTGCGCCGAAAAGTTTGATATAAGCACAGGATATAATTGCTCCGATGGAAAATTTTCACCACACAGGGAAAACACAGGGCATCTAAGCATCAAATATAACCACAGAGGGTTACAAAACAGATATGGTCCAACATGTGCATACAGAAATACCAAACTCCAATTGAAAGTGCAAATGCGCGTTAAGGCTTACAAGATTCATCAGAAAGTAATAGCACGGAAAACCGACAGTAGCTTCAACTAAAGTCCAGATGAATCAAAAACGACAGTAGCTTCCGCTCATGCAAGTTACCTGGCCACAGAAACCGACTCCAAAAACCTAGACGACACAAGACAAAACTAGCCCCCCTTATTCAACAAAAAACAAAATAATATAAAATAATAATAGCAAAAACTTTTCTTACTATTGGGTTGCCTCCCAACAAGCGCCTCTCTTTAGTGTCTTTGGCTAGACACACTTAGCTCACTATCCATTATCAAACGGATACGTCCTTCTCGCATGGTTCTTCAACGAATATTCAGCATACGAGCCATCCAACTCACCTTCATAGGAAATTAATGGAACCATGGCTCGAAGGACCTTTATTGGCTTCAACGGCTCCTCAAATGTGACTTCCTCCGGGTGACTTATCTCTAATTTAGGCACATCGTCCTCTATGTTCTCCAACACCGGGTGTATTTCTTCACCTTCTCGGTGATTAACATCTTCAACCATCTCTGATGTCGGATCCATCATAAGACAACCGTCTTCATCATCATACCATGCAGGAGGGAAGGAAGTTTCTAACCTTTGTAACTTAAGCCGATCCATATCAGGTTCCAGCTCATCAATCATCTCTTGTTGCCAATTGCCTTCATCTTGATCGAACTCAGTCTGGGCCATTTGCTCGATCTGTCTCTCAATATTAGCAAGCATACCAAAAAGAAGTTGGAAATTATCTTTTTGCTCCTTCTGAAAGGATTGGAGCTCCTCCAATTTAGCTTCAAGATCAATAGATTGAGAGGTGCTCTGATAGGAATTCTGAAAGTGTTGTGGAAAAGATGGGCTAGGCCAACTTTGGAACATAGGATTGGGACTATTCTGATTGAACCACTGATATTGATTGGAAGAATTAATATTTGGGTTCTGACTGAAGTTCGGGTTTTGATTGAAATTCCAAGTTTGATTGAAACCCTGATTTTGAAAATCGCCGTGGCCAGAGAACCGATCGTTAAATCCTTGATATTGCTGACCACTGAAAGCATGAACTTCAGCATTCTGTCCATCCATAGGACAGAAACGAGCAGTATGTCCCACATTGTCACATATCTGGCATGTGACTAGACTGAAATTTCCCTGATTATTGACAGTATTAACTTGATACGCAGGAGGGGATAGAAACTGACACTGGCCAACAGCATGGCCAGGTCGACAACACCTTCCACAGAACAGAACTTGTGAGTTCTGTGGAAAACAGTGGTTTTGACCCAAAAGATTACGCGACATTGTAAGGGCTGCCACCTGCTGTTGCAGTATGACGATCTGATCTTGCATAATCCTAGTTGATGACATTTTTTTTTTTTAGAAAGGATAAAGAAACAGAAAAAGAAACGGAAACAGAAACAGAAACATACCTACGACGTGCTTGGATTACTACTATATTCTGCATTTACTTGAGAGCCGTTTCAAGAGCTAAGTCTTTTTCTTAAATTCTCCTTTTTCTTTGTCATTGGGGACAATGCCAAGTTTAAGTGGGGGGGTAGGATACTTAGCTATGATGTGTTATATTTGAACAATTGAATGAAATGGTGAAAACTGAAAAAATTGAACAAATGCCAAATTAAGTATCTCGTACCCTTAGAATTGTGAGTTCTTAAACATGGGATTGATAGGAAAAGAACCAAGTTGCATGAGTACGTGATCATTCTATACTTATGTGAATGTAAATTTAAGGATATTCATGCTGACTGTTGCAAGTGGTTGTTTATTATTCAATTACTCAATTTGAATCGATGAATACCGCACGAATTATAATAACTGAAAGAATTGTGTGTACATTGCGTAGATGATTGGTTATGTAAACTTAGTGTCGATATTTATCTGCTGATGTATTCTTACCTTCTGGCCATTAAAGCGGAGTAATAAGCTTGAGAATTATATGTGTTTTAACAATGCGTTAAACACTGGGCTTGTAGTAACATTACCAAAGTAGCCCCGAGCTTGTAGTAATATTCAATGCTATTGACTAATCCGTGAGAGGGGGATTCTTGCAATGCATACTTTACTTTTAAAGAAAGTTTCTTTCTTGAGAGGTGTTAATACTTGAAATTATGAAAATGCGAAGAAAATCAACTTTTTAAGAGGCTTTGAGTATTTCTCGGTCTCAGAGTCCAAAAACCTTCTAGATAACGCTCTTGCTTATTGCACCATGTCTTTACCCATTGCGAGGCTTAAGAAGTGGGAATGCTGATGTTGGTAGGTTAAGACTGCGAAGTTTACATAAACTTTAATCTTGCCACGAATATATAAAACTGAATGCACGTGCACACATCACTTCGATCCATAGGGAGTAGTGAATAATGGATACCTTATGAGCATCAATGGTATGAGTTGACTCGAGTTTCTTGCGTAAGTATGATTTGACCATGGAAAATGTTGTCTTGGGGAATGACTTATTGATGCTTTGTTCGGGACGATCAAAGTCTAAGCGGGGGATAGTTGATGATGGTCGAATTATACCTAGTAAAGTCATCAATATTATCCTTAAATCGAGCTTAATTATATATACTTTATATTAAATCACATGTTTATAGTGTTTATTTAATGTTATGTGATTTATAAGATATAATTTGGTATTTATCTATTTTTATTATTAAAATATAATTTACTGTGCGATAAGTATTGATTTTATAGATTACGGTGAATCGGAGGATATCTACCGACAAAGGAAATAAATCTCAAGATGAATCGGAGCAGAATCGGATTCATTAAAAGATCAAGATTGACGTAGCACGAAGCGTGGAGTAAGGAACAAGAAAAGCCAGCGAGCCAATCAGAAGGCAGTGAGCTCACTGGCAGCGAGCCCATGATTGGCTGGGGGCGAGTTCGTGAAATCTCGAGGATCGGCTGAGGGTTATCTCTACACATTTTAGGGTTTTCGAATCTATTTTTAGGTCGGCCTAAACTCCTATATAAAGTCCTGAGCACGTATTTTATTAGTGACACTTTTAGAACACCTTAGATTACGCTTTACAAAATACAATACTATATCTTAGCTTTATTATATTATGTTTCTTCATCACGGAGGCGATGGATTCATCAATTAGAGATCGCATTGAAGGAATGGAGGACCCTCCATCCACGAGGGTAATGCCTATCCGAATATGTTGTTTTTATTCGTAGATCTATTTTATTTCGTTATGGAGTAGTCGTTTGTGTATTGATTTCGTGATGTAGTTAATTAACAAACCCATATTCATGTAGCTCTGAGCCGTACGAAGACGTTTTATGAGAGAATCTGGGGCAGTGCTGGTCTCGCTGGCAACGAGCCTATGTCTCGCTGGTAGCCAGCCAGGCCGTTTCCACGATCTCTATGAATGAATTCGGCTACGTCGTGCTTTCTGTTTTTCATATAAACATGTAATAGATCCGGCCAATTTGTTACATCGTTCTCGTAAATTAATATGATATATTGTTAAAATTGTCATGTTACTATGACATTAGTTAGCCGATCGTTTAGGAGGTGTGCCAACCCGTCCACGGTGGTTTCCTAGACGAGGTGAGGATTTTAGATCGGCATCCCTAGTTTGGTATAGCATGCTTGTTATATGATGTTCTATCCTGTCCAAGGAAGGATTCGTAATTAAGCATAGGGATATTCTATCCGTTCACGAATTAGATCCAGTTTAGGGGATGACTCCCGTAGTCAAAATTTAATCAATCCTAATGTCTTTTCTGTCTCGGCTTATATATACATATATGAGGGAGTAATTATTACTAGCGTAATCAATACCGTTTGTTAGAGTCTTATAAAACCTTATAAATAAGTGTTTTAGTATTTGTGTCATATTGTTAGTTTCTGTGTTTTCTATCGTGTCAACATTTATCTCTACGTTATAGTTGGTCGTAGACCGCCCTTTAATCTATTTTTAGTTTAATAACGTTGTACTTGTTTAAGCCGAGTCTCTGTGGGATCGACATCGACTCTATATTGCAATAGTACGATTGAACCTAGTTCTCTTGCTAGTTGGTTATTTAGGTATCGAGTATTTTATTATTTGACCCGACATCAAAGTCCCACATTCAGTTCCACTTATATATATATTATCACACTATTTGACACTACCAATTGACATTGTAATACTATGTGACACTACCATTTGACATTGTTATACCTATGTAACACTACTATTTGACACTACCATTTGAATTGTGATACTATGTGACACTACGATTTGGCATTGTTATACTATGTGACACTATCATTTGACATTATCATACTATGTGACGCTACTATTTGACATTGTAATATATATATATATATATATATATATATATATATATATATATATATATATATATATATATATATATATATATATATATATATATATATATATATATATAATGCGAACATGAGTTGATGGCAGGTAATGTGTGGTTTTTCTTTTTTTTTCTTCTTTTTATGAGCATTAGTAAATAGAGGGGCAACATTGTATAAATACATAATATTTTGTCCTTTTTAATAAAATGCAAATATTTCTTTCCCTATTTTAATATTCAAATTTTGGAATAAAAAAAGAACTAAAAGTGGCGTAGCCACTATATATTAGGGCAATTTTCTATCAAGGTTTTGAAGACTATTGTGTGCGCATCCTTCGTATGGGAGTGCCGCCGAATTTTTGTCTACGTTTTTTAGTAGAATCATCATCATATTTTGAATCATTCTATTTTACGGTGAATTCTTAATTTATTTTCTTTTTGGTTAATTTATTATTGAAGCTTCGATTGATGCAATTGTGAGACCGAATTGAGTTTATTTCTCGTTTATTTGTTGGTATTTCTTCATCTTTTGATTTATTTGTCTATACGATTAATGATTATGTTGGTTATTTTTGCGAGATAATTAATTTAATCATTCGACCGTCTGTTAGTTTAAATGACAAATCCGTAATCGTTTGTGAATTTCATAAAAGTACCACATGATATGAGTTTTTCGGTTCGCAGCTGGGAAAATCCGCTATCATAAAGATGAATAATCTTAATCAAAATTAACCCGCGTGTGCGTTAATGTTCAGAACTTGGGTCTCTCAGATTATAATGCTGCTGGAACACCAAACTCCTATGACCATGTCTAGGGGTGTCTTTCGGTTAGATGGTAATTAGTGATCGTGTCCTGATTACCAAAATTATCAGATATTTTTTACTTGGTGCGTGTCGGTAACTATAACCAGTTTATCAATGAATTAACGAGTCATCTATGCATCAATGACCAGTTGAATAAATCGAGGTGGATATAATGATTTAACTGGAATATTTCTTTACATATTTTCATATTTTTAGTTTATTTTTACACTTAGGAAGTAGTTATAAAAACCCAAATATCTTTAATTTTTTTTGTCGATTTTATGCGAAATAAATCCACCGCTCCCTATGGCGACGATCCTTCTCACCCTATACTCGTTTTTGGAAGTTGGTAATTTATCTTTGGCGGTTTGACACCTGCTAGATATCCATTCTTATTCTATGATCAATTTTACAAATGCAGATATGTCATCGTTGAATGCTCGAATGTGGATTTTGATAATCAGTAGAGAGAATTTCCATATGGCTATGACGACTTAATTGATTGACATCAATCTGAGAATCCAACCCAGAAATGTTGACTTTTTTTTAAACGACTTCTTTCTTTATTCTTTTATCATTTTCCTTTTCCTAATCCGATTCTTATATGAGACGACATGCCGGCGAGTACTTGAAGATAGTTGTCTCGATCATGTTTGTGTTTAAGGTAGTTAGGCATAGCAATTTTTTTTGAAGATTTTATTTTTTATGCTGCAAATCGACGCACTATCACTATCGATCCTTTCAAACAATTTGTAGCAATTTCTTTAGATCACAGATTTGCAAACTTTAGAATTTATTGCAGTCTCGCTTTCGGTTCAAGTCCGATTTATGTTGTTCCATGCACATTTGCTTCATTGGATTTTCTTTATTTATATTCCTTTCCTTTTTAGAGAGCATCTTACGGCCATATTTTTTGATGAACGATGTTCTGAATACTTAATTTGTTTTGATGGACCACTTCATCAACTCTGATGCATATATATATATATATATATATATATATATATATATATATATATCTATATATATCTAGTCAATAACCCGTGCATTGTACGGGGATGTATAATAATGTGATTACATTCAAATATGCATAACATGTACTACAAAACAAAGACCCTTTAAACTTACTGTAATGCTAGCTATTAAAATTTTTTTATTTAAGATTAGTATTCGTTTAGATAGAGTCAAAAGCAGACAACACAAAATGTCCAAAAGTTATACAGATGCCGATAATTGTCGTTATATTTCCGCTTTTAGCATTTCACGGGAGAACATATATTTTGAAAGAATAATTTTTTTGAATGATGAAAAGAAGATTTTATTGGCATGTTTGTTACGCAGGAATGAAATTGAATGAGAATAAACTAATATGAACGAAATGGAATGTAATGAAATAAATTAATTCTCTTACTGCGTTTGGAATATGCAAAATTGAAATGAAATAAATTATACAAAAAATGACACATTGAGTGATGTATAGAGCATTGTCGTGAATTAAGGTTGAGTGGAGTAGGGCATGGTATGGTTCATAAGGTAGGATATAGACGAAGGGGGTGGGGTAGCCCTACGCCATACCCCATTGCACCATAACTCTCTTCTCACCTAACTCTACCCACCGCTACCATACCCTACCCACCACCCTATCCTACCCTACCTAATATCACTATATCTTACCATCGACATCATACCTACCTTACCCATTACCTACTCTACTCCGTTATCACCCACCCCTACCTTACCCATCATATCACCCTACTTTACCCACCACCCCACCCTTCTCCATCCTACCCTACCCACCACCCCACATATTATTATACCATATTCACCATTACACTCTACCCTATCTTACCCACCACACCTCCTACCTTACCTTACATACTACCCCAACCTATCCTATCATACTCTACCCTACCATACCATACATCTCTTCTCACCCAACCCTACCCACCGTTTCCATACCCTACCCACCACCCTATTCTACCCTACCCAATATCACCATATCTTACCCTCGACATCATACCTACCTTACCCATTACCTACTCTACTCCACTATATATCACCCACCCCTACCTTACCCTACCTTACCTTACCCCTCATACCACCCTACCTTACCCACCACCCCAACCTTACCCTACCCTATCCACCATTCCACTCTACCCTATCTTACCCACCACACCACCCTACCTTACCTTACCTACTACCCCAACCTACCCTACTATACCCTACCCTACCCTACCAACCCTACCCCTCAACCCTACCTTACCCCTTCCCTACTTTACCCAACATTCCACTCTACCCTAGCTTACCCTCCATACCACCCTACCTTACCTTACCCACTACCCCAACCTACCCTACTATACCCTACCATACCCTACCATACCCTACCCTCTCAACACTACCTTACCTTACCTTACCTACTACCTTAACATATCCTACCCTACCCTACCCTACCAACCCTACACTACCAACCACTTCACCTTACCTTACCCTTCCCTACTCTACCCAACATTCCACTCTACCTTATCTTACCCACCATACCATCATACCTTACCTTACCCACTACCCCAACCACCTACCCTACTCTACCCTACCATACCCTACCCTAGCAACACTACCTTTCCCACCACTTCACCTTACCTACCCCACCATACCCTACCCACTACCACCACCCTGCCCTACCCAACCCACCACCCACCCTACCTTCCCCACCACCTTACCATAGCCTACCCACAACCTCATCATACCCCACCTTATTCAAATACGCTTCTTACCTACCATACCCATCACAACATTAAATGAGGTGGCTTATGCGTAGCAGATGACCTAATTTAAGAATATCTTGTATTAATTGGCATATTTGAATTTAGTTATTTTCAAAATGTAATTTAATTTCTGAATATTTTATATCAATGGATGACTTTAATTTGTACATAATGATTTTTTCTTAACATATTTGAATTTATTTATGATCAATATAATTAATTTAAAATAGTTTTTTAGAGGATTATTATCTTTTGACATATTTGAAATCGATTTTTTTTTTCAAAATGTAATTTAATGTAAGAATATTTCACGTTGAATGACATAGTTATTTAATCTAAAAACATTCTCATTACACCGCAAACATTTGAAGTAAGTTATTCTTGAAAATATAATTGATTGTATGAATATTTGGCATTAAATGGAGTGGCTATTTTGCAGGGAATAACTTTAATGTAAGAATATTTCGAATTAATTGGCAATCTTGAATATAGTTATTTTTTAAAATATAATTTAATGAAAAAATATTTGACATTGTAATTTAATGTTGGAATTATATTGCATTAATTGGTATAATTGAATTTATCATTTTTCACAAATTATAATTTAATGTAAAAATTTGTCGCATTAAATTCCATTTTTGAATTTAGGGATTTTTGAAATTTTAATTTAATGTAATAATATTTGGTATTAATTGGGGTGTCTAATTTATATGAGATGTATTTAATGTAAGAATATTTCCTATTAAATAACATAAAGCCGCAAAAACAAAACCGGAAATTAATTCAAAAAATATAAAAAAATTCGTTGCAATGTTAAAACAAAGAATTTAATGTAAGAATATTTAGTATTATATGGTAAGGCTAATTTGTGGGGAATGAAATTAATGTAAGAATATTTTTCAATTATTGACAAAATTTAATATAGTTGTCTATAGAAACGTAATTTACTGTAAGAATATATGACATTAATTAATTGGTTGGTAAATTTGAATAAAGTTATTTTTGAAAATGTAATTTAATGTAAGAATATTTGGTATTAACTGGGATGACTTATTTGCAATGAATGACTTTAATGTAAAAATATTTCGCATGAATTGATAAATTTGAATAAAGTTATTTTGAAAATGTAATTTAATGTAAGAAAACCCGACATTAATGTGGTGACCATTTTGCAAGGGATTATTTGAATGTAAGAACATTTCGTATTAATTGGAAAAGTTGACTACAGTTATTTTTTAAAATGTAACTTAATATAAGAATATTTAACATTAAATGAAGTGACTAATTTGTATGGGATGAATTAATTTAAGAATATTTCGTATTAATTAGTTTAGAGGATTATTTTTGTTTAATAAAATCAATAATATTTAGTTTAGAGGATTATTTTTCTTAGGCATTTTTTTTCAAAAAGTAATTTATTGTAAGAATATTTTACTATGACCGACATTGTTGTTTAATGTTGAAATATTTCCCATTAAATGACACAATTGAATCTAGTTATTGTTGAAAATATAATTGAATGTAAGAATATTTGGCATTAAATATTTCGTATATTGGAAATGTTGAATACATTCACTTTTTTAAATGTAATTCAATTCAAGAATATTTGTCATTAAATGAGGTGGCTAATTTATAGGAGATGAATTAATATAAGAATATTTCGTATTAATTATCATATTTGAATTTTTTTTCGCATAACTATTTGAATTTACTTATCATTCAAAATGTGATTTAGTTTGATTGGAGAGAGAGGTTATTTTGTGATTGGAGAGATAAGTTTTTTATTAGACAAATTAATTTTGATAATGTCAAATTTCGTAATAAGTGTAAACTGTAAATATTGTCATTTGAGAGAGAGGTTATTGATTACGAAAAAAAAATAAAATTTTATAAAATTCAAATTTTGTAATTATTGTGAAGTGTAAGTAGTGTGATTGGGGTGGGAGGATATTTAGTAGAAAATCAAATTTCGTATATTACTTTTTAAATATTATAATTTAATGAAAAAATATTTCGCATTAAGTGACATAAATTAAAGAATATTTGACATTATTCTGGGATGGATAATTTATAAGGGATGCATTTAATGTCACAATATTTGTATTCAATGACATATTTGAGTTTATATATTTATCAAAATGTTATTTAATGTTAGAATATTTTTTATTGATTAGTAAAATTAAATGTATCATTTAGTAAATATTATAACCTAGTGTGACATTCAAAAATAACTTAGACTATTTTATAAGGATGTATTTAATATGAGAATATTTTGTATTAAATGACATATTCGTTCTATATTTTTAAATTATTCCAATAAATGTCAAATTTTATAATTATTGTGAAGTGTAAGTAGGGTGATTGGCGTGAGAGGTTATTTAGAAGAAAATCAAATTTTGTAATTAGGGCTTGTTTGAGTTTTTTTTATATTTAATTTTTTTCGTATTTTTCTATTAATTATGATTCATTCTTATTTCAATCAAATATTGTATACTATAAATATCATTATTGTCGTATTTGTCTATTAATGGTTCTATATAATTGGAAAATCAAATTTTTGAAAGTCAATTTTTTTAATTCGTGTGAACCATAATTAGTGTGATTGGAGAGAGATGTTATTTATTATAAAATTTTAAATTTTGTAATTAGTGTGATTGCAGAAAGAAAGGATTTATTCGAAAAATCATTTTTGATAAAGGCGAATTTTCTAATAGGTGCGAATTGTAAATATTGTCATTAAATAGTGTCATTTGAGAGAGATGTTATTTATTAGGAGAATCAAATTTTAAAAAGTCTAATTTTGTAATTATTGTGAAGTGTAAGTAGTGTGATTGGAGTAAGATGATATTTAGTAAAAAATCAAATTTCGTATATTACTTTTTAAATATTATACTTTAATAAAAAAAATATTTCGCATTAAGTGTCATAAATTTAAGAATATTTGACATTATTTTGGTATAAATAATTTATAAGGGATGTTTTTAATGTCCCATTTGTATTAAATGACATATTTGAGTTTTTATATTTATCAAAATGTTATTTAATGATAGAATATTTTTCATTGATTGGTAAACTTAAATTTATCATTTAGTAAATATGATAACCTAATGTGACATTCAAAAAAAAACTTAATGTGATATTTCGCATTAAGTGCCATGAATTTAAGAATATTTTATATTAATTATGATGAATAAATTATAAGGATGTATTTAATATGAGAATATTTTGTATTAAATGGCATATTCAGTCTGCATTTCAAATTATTCTAATTTTTCTTTGAACAAATATTGTATCATGTTTGGTTGATAATTTTTTTTCATTTTTCTATTTATTATGATGCATTCTGATTTTAATCAACTGTTGTATTATACCCTAAGATTTTGTAATTATTGTGAAGTGTAAGTATTAATTTGTTATTGTATATTTAGTAATAGTGTGAATTGTAAGTAGTTATTTTGAGGTAATATATTTTTACATTTTTCTGTATTTGTCTAATAATTATGATTGATTGTGATTTTAATCAATTATTATATACTATATTCTTCCCTAATTTAAAAAAATTAAAACAAATAACACTAATTGCCTCAGTATACTATTTTCCCTAAATTCCTAAAAAATAACAAAAATATGCACAAATAAAATTAAAACACAATTTAAAAAATTTGTACCTTGTACGGAGCTAGATGTCTGCACAAATCAAATACATATAAAGAATAACAAAAGAAAATAAATAAAATAAATCCGCCATTTTTTTTTGAAAAAAATAACAAAATATTAATACCAGCCTAAACCCTTAAAAAATTAGCCTAAAACCTAACAATATGATTTTCAGCTTAAACCTTAAAAAAATAACAAAAATATATACAAATCAAATTAAAACGCAAATCTAAAAATTCGTACCTTGCACGGAGCTAGATGTTTGCACAAATCAATTACATATAAATAATGACAACAGAAAAAAAATTAAAATCCGACATTTTTTATTTGAAAAAATAACAAAATATGAATATCAGCCTAAACCCTTTAAGAGTTAGCCTAAACCTTAAAATTATGAAGTTCAGATTAAACCATAAAAAAGTAACAAAAATATGCACAAATAAAAATAAAACACAAATTCAAAAATCCATACCTTTCATGGGGCTAAATATCTGCACAAATCAAATACATATAAATAATGACATATGAAAAAATATTAAAAAAATCCGCCATTTTTTATTTGAAAAAAATAACAAAATATGAATATCAGCAGCCTAAACCCTTTAAATATTAGCCTAAACCATAAAATTATGAATTTCAGATTAAACCCTAAAAAAGTAACAAAAATCTGCACAAATAAAATTAAAACACAAATTCAAAAATGCATACCTTTCACGGAGCTAGATGTCTGCACAAAGGGATGAATCAATTAATGCGTTGCACGAAGCTAAATGTGTACAAATGGATGAATCAAGTGAGATGTATAGATTATTCGAATGAGATGAATGAGCATTATAAAAAAATTAGACAGTGTAATGTAAAAGCTTAGAATGCCAATGGAAATGATGAATAGGTGAATGTGAAACGAGATGAATATTAGCTAGAAAAAGATTGGGAAAGATAGAGTATTTATTAGGGAAATCAAATTTTAATTGATTTTTCTAATTATGGTAGCCGAATTTTCTAGTTATGGTATGTTTGATTTTCTTTTTTTCATATTTTACGGGTTTGGGTCGGGTATGGAGCGGGTCAATCGGGTAAATGGGTTAAATTGGCTCCTCTATATATTATATATAGATATGTTGGAAAATGATGGTTAAAATGGATATGTTAAATGATATATCATATTGGGCCTATTGGGCCTAAGTGGTGAATGGAAAGTGTTAGTAATAAAGGAAAAATTGGAGAAACCAATTTCTCCCACATTGGAAGGAAGGAAGGAAAAGAGCCAGCATATATATGATGTTGTATTATTGTAGTGGTAAGAATTTAACAACTTTATACACTGTTCTCTACGCGCGGGCGCAGGGGGTGCAAATCCATCAGGATTTCGGCTTGAATGCAATAACAACATAGGTAGATCCTTTTTCTGAGCCGATTTGAGCTTAAAAAAAGGTAATATCGATTGATTTCTTCTTCCTGACTTAATATATATGGCTAGGTGTAAGTTCCTTAATTTTTTGACTACTTCAATGGTAGAGCACCAATTACGGCTGCTCATGGGGTACGTTCAGTTCACTCTTTGCTTTTTAATCGTTGCCGAGTATGCACATGAATGGACAAAGTGTAAATGATATGCAGGAGGACCTTGAAATTTGCAAATTTTTGCCACCGATAGAAAAGAAACTAATTTGATTGGAAAGGGTTGGGAAGGGGTGATGTTTTTAGAGATGTTTTTCGTGTCAAGGCGCGCAGTGATATACTTGAGGTTAGTTGAATTTTTCTTTTCTTTTTGTACCGTTTATGTTTGTGTTATTCATGTTTAATTACTTGGTATTGCTTGCTAATGTGTTTGAGATGCGTCATGTTATCCAGGAACTATAACATATGGTTTACACCCAGGGATATTGCAGTACAGATGGTGTGCAATCAGATGTCCTGGTCAATTGTTTGGAATCATAATATAGAGGTGTTATCACCGACTCATTCATTTTTTTTTTTTTTTTTTTTTTTTAACGCAAA
The DNA here is from genome assembly GCA_024500145.1 of Gentiana dahurica var. dahurica. Lineage (NCBI taxonomy): Eukaryota > Viridiplantae > Streptophyta > Magnoliopsida > Gentianales > Gentianaceae > Gentiana > Gentiana dahurica. Next base: position 1,897,807 of record CM044903.1, read on the forward strand.
TTATTTGTCATTTTACTTGATTGATCTTCTTAGTCAATAAGAGCGATGCATAAGGATCACATGCTGTTTTTCTTTATAAAATTTATAGAAGTGTTGAATCATCGACATAATGATTTTTAATATCTATGACCCTCAATTCCTATAATCCTATTTTCTTTATTTTGGTTTTTGGTTCGAGCACGAAATATCACAAGGTCGATATTTGCCATACAGGCCGGGATATATTGTCATGAGGGCGGTTATTTTTTATTGAGGCCGGACTAACATAAAACGTCCTGAGCAACTTTTCTTGATGGACTAAAATATGTAGGACGGGAATTTTTAGCCTGGTCGAGTGAGAAAAGTTGCTCAGTACGTGTTATTTTAATCCGAGCTCAATGAAAAATAATCCGGCCTCATGACAATATATCCAATATCAAATTGCCCGTCCTAGGTATTTTGATGGGTTATGCTTGTAAAAATTAAAAATAGTGATACAAAACAAACTATTTTTAGCCAAATGTATATATTATGAATATTCGTCTTACTTATTGGTCTTTTGTTATTTCGTGTGATGTAGAGTCTTTTAGATGTTTGACTGGATACGGATAATAAGCATGTTGATTCCGATTATATAATGCAATTCGAAGGACCTTTCTTTGTATATAATGTATTTTTAAATTCATTTAAGTATATGATTTTATATTATCATGTGCATAGCATGGGTATTTAGCTAGTATATATACCATATAATATATATATATATATATATATATATATATATATATATATATATATATATATATATATATTTTTTTTTTTTTATTTTTTTTTTAAAACATAAAGGAAAATTATTATTAAGAAGAGTCTGCTAAAGAGCAGATAAGACAAAAGGAGGAGGATTTTCTCCCCAACTATGACTACCTCTAGTAGTTAGTCCTTCCTTAGCAAGAAGATTAGCAGGGGCATTCCCCTCCTTCGAATGAAAGAAAAAGAAATATTCGAAAAGCAAGGGATAAGTTTGAAGCAGTCTTCGATGATGCAACCCAAGGGGGAAAAGTCTTCTGAAGGGGAAACCATTTTGTGATAGGCCACCTGTGAATCTCCTTCAAATATGATGTTGAAAAAACCCCATGTTATCGCATGACAGAGTACGGCGTAAAGGCCACGGGCTTCGCTATACTATATATTTTTGAAAGCAACAATAAAATTGATCACCCTCAATTTACCCAATAACCCGCTTCGGACCCAACTTATACCCGGTCATCATTTATTGATTTTTTTAATTTATGTTATTTTATAAATGATAACAACAAACACGTTCTTTTTCCGGCCGAGACAAACACGGGATTCACGATCATATCCGTCTCAATTTCCGCTGGACTCAACCCAGTCAAAATCCCTTCAGTTTTCGGTTCAGATCCCATTAACAATTTCCTTTCTAATCAAATAATTTCTGTTTCTGATTGATATTAATCATTTGAATCTTATCTACCCCTTTGATTTCCATCCAAAAACCTCATTCGCGACTATGCTGGGATCCTTTAAAGATATGTTCAAGCCTTGGTGATGTGGACATATACTTCTCCAGTCTGAAGGCAAAATTAGGATTTTAGTCCTGTAACTTGGCCTATTTTGGATTTTAGTCCTGCTCCTGCTCCGATGAGGAAAATGGTCCTCTAACTTGTTTTTTTTTTTTTTGGAAAATAGTCCTATCTGCCGGAAATAGTTGACTAGGCACCAGAATCTTTAAAAAACGCTTACGTGACAGCCACTAGGCTGCCACATTGAATCCTATGTGGCTGTGGATCCCATTTTACTTTAAAAAAATGATTTCACCTTCCAACTTCCCCCAATTTCATCCTTCCGAACCTAATTCCTAATTTACTACTTTGCATCTCCCGTCTAATTTTTCATCTTCATCTCTTTATTTATTTTTTTATATATTAAATTCTCTGTGATTTGTTTTTAGGCTTCTCCTCCTCAATTGAAAACATCATCGCCAGAAACAAAAGAGATTAAGGTAGTGGCGCCGCAAGTGAGCACAATCCAGTTGGTTGAACTTGCTTCTGATGTTGATGCTGTGAGTTTTGGTGGTCTTGCCTTTGATCATTGATTTTATTCGATCCCACCGGAAACGTAATGACCCGATGGGTGGTAGTAAATGGAGGAAGAAGATGGAAGAGGATTAGACGGGAGATGCAAAGTAGTAAATTAGGAATTAGATTTGGATGGATGAAATTGGAAGGAGAAATCCTTTTTTTAAAGTAAAATGGGGTCCATAGCCACGTAGGATTCAATGTGGCAGCCTAGTGGCTGCCACGTAAGCGTCTTTTAAAAATTCCGGTGCCCAATAAGTTATTTCCGGTAGATAGGACTATTTTTCAAAAAAATAGACAAGTTAGAGGACTATTTTCCTCACCGGAGCAGGAGCAGGACTAAAATCCTAATTTTGCCCCAGTCTGAAACTGTTGACATGCGATTGGAAGTATCTAGCTTCTTCATGTTTAAATCGTTGCTGAGCATCATATTTATAGGTCATGATTTTCTTTCAATCCTCATAGAGTTTTGGTGTGCCAATTAGCTACGTAGAGATTGTTGCTGAGCATCATCTTTATAGGTCATGATTTTTTTTTTCAATCCTCATGGAGTCATGGTGTGCCAATCAGCTACGTAGAGGATGCGGGCGATCCCTATAAAGCTCAGATGGAGGAGTACATATTATTTATAATGCAAGAGATCAAAGCTAGAGCACCAGGTATATTATTTATAATGATTTTTTTTTCAATCCTCATGGAGTATTGGTGTGCCAATCGGCTACGGCGATCGCTATAAAGCTCAGATGGAGGAGTGCAAATTATTTATAATGCAAGAGATCAAAGCTAGAGAAGTAAATAATGACTAGGTATATTTACTCTTTTGCTTTACTATATTGTGGACCTCAATGGGAAAAAAATTGTTACTGCTTTCCTAGTCCAAGACACACTTCCGTTGGATGTCAAGCTTGCAATGCAAGTGGTTTTCTCAATACATAACTTAAAATGATTGGGTAGTTAGACCTATGGATGGATCAGACTAAGATTTATTCTGTATTTCTTGGTATTTTCCATAGCCGAGTAGGACCTGTACAATGGTTGAAACCTTACGCTGATCATCAGTTATTGTAGAGCTTGGTCAAAAGTGTATGAAATCATTGCTGCCTTTTCCTATGAGGTAATGCTTCTCAAATGTATGGCACATTTTTTCCTTCTACCCTCTTTCCAATCCATTTTTTCCATCTGTCAAGTTTGAAATAAACATCTTATCTTTTGTGATGATTTTTGTTTCAGATTTGTTTAATGCACTTTCACTTTATCGGCGGACGATTTTGAAGCGGAGAGAGAGCACAGAGAATTACGTTTTAGGTTATCGGGACACTAAAGTTTCAGGTATTTTTACAAAACGTAACGATTTTTGTTGTCCATGATGACTATTGATGTTTTGTTTTTGTTTTTTTTTCCAATAAGGGATGGAGATTATTGACTGGATTGCTCTAACATGAACATCTTAGGTGAGTTGTCATCCAATTTTCAAACTTTTTCTTCTCATGGAACTTTTTTGGGTACTTGATAGGAGCATAAATTATTGGTATTTCATCACAATTTCGAGATTATTTTCTATTGAGATACGTGCTTTTATGGTTTGTTTGTTGTTGTTTTGCAGATTTGATGAAAATAAGCATTGAAATAGTGTTGTGGTAGAATCTATTATAAAGGATGTGAATGGAAGTAAAAGTAAAAGATGGTATGATCAGACCATTACATTACAGTGAGGCTGGTAGTAAGTTGCTAAAAGATGAATTTTGCAAGATCGTTTCCTATTGGTCTTGGAAAAAAAATTCCATTCAGCAAATAAAAAGGAGGATTAGTTATGGAATTACGTCAGTCGAATTAGAGAGAGAGTCACTCTCCCGGCGATTGGGGTTTCCTCTTTAGCCGATTTCGATTCACAAGCTCATTGAATGCGTTCTATCAATCTTCTTACACAAAATTTACTCTTGTTGACTGTATTAAATTCGCTGAATATTTTAGGGATTTTGGTTCATTTTGCTCTCCGTAATGGGGCAAAAATCGAAGAAGAAGACGGCTGCAAATTCCTCCGGAAAAAAGAAGGATTCAGAGGATAGCAAGGTTGTTCTAGGTCTTGATGCTGTTATTGATGATGCTTCGAAGGTCCCTGCAACTGCTGAGGCCACCGGAGATGATGGCCGGAAAGGAAATGTAGCAGCGGTGACTAAAATATCGGGTATTCAAGTTGATATTTCTGGAATTGTGGCCGGAGATAGCTCTGGGCTGCCATTGAAGCTACCTACTTCGAACTCTTCAAATGAACAGGTTGGAGATGCCTCTACAACCATTGAAACTGCCCTTTCCCGCCAATAGAAGCTCCGGTGGTCATGAAACCGATTTCGACCAACCGGAAAGTGTTAATTGAAGCCCAGAACTTGAAGACAGCTGCAAAATCGGTTTCCTTTCCTGATAATGTTCGAATCTGGATCGAGAAGACCATTCTCTTGCAATTTCAAGTTCTGAACTTTCTGGGCAATCGGGTACAAGCAATGTTGAAGCTGAAAAAGCTGGAAATCCATCCAAGTCAACGCAGCTTGCTGTCAACATGGTTCAGGGGCATTCTAGCTCTGAAAATGCTCAAAGCCTTTCCATTAACAGCAAGGTAATATCTACAACTCTCTTGGTTGTGTCAGGGGCTATTTCTTTATCAACTTCTGTTGATGGGGAGCCCACGGCAGGTAGTGAAACTGCCACAGCAATAGTAGATAGTGAAGCTGCCATTGTTGAGTCTTTAATTTCTGTTGATGGTTCTATAGTCATTGGGCCTGGAGTAGGCATGACTACGGGTGTGGAGCAGCCTTTGGTCAGTGTAAATAAGGCTTCAAATGGTACTCAAAACTCAGGAAATGAAACAAGGTCTACTGGGGATGTTTTAGGGTCTGCTGGTAATGATATTGCATCTGCTGGGGTGTCTATGAACTTAGAAAACTTGGCTGGAAGCTCTGGTAATTCTGGTGAGGGTTCAGCTCAGGCTTCTGGGGACAGTGCAGTGGACAAAGGTAAGACTGTTGAAGGGGTGCTCTTATAGCTCCTACAGATCAGAATGCTGGAAATAAAGCAGCTCCTTGGTATGGAATGTTTGCAAAAAATAGGCAGCCAGCAAGGATGTCTAAGCTAGTGGAAGACATTTCCATTGTCAAGCCAAGTGAAGTCTATTTTGTGGGCAGGTGATGAGACTGTATTTTGTGGTGCCTCTTTTATATCTATTTGTCGGGAGATGCTCTTTTTCGGGTATGTGTTGATGATTTTCAGGTTTTAAGATCCCGGAAGAGACGATGGAGGAATTTTGGACGATAGAGCAATGCTCGAATGTTTTGTTGGAGAAGGGAGGAACATGCCATTTAAAGAATCGTGAATTTCAGTTTTCGCCTATGTCGGGATCCCGACATGTTGAAGAGAAGACAGATCCTATTAAAACCAATCATGAATTTTCGATCTTTTATTCACATCGGGCTTTTACTACTAAAAAGACCCCGCTATTATTATTATTATTATTATTATTATTATTATTATTATTATTATTAAATAAGGCTTTCAAGACATTAGGATTAAAAAGTTGGGCTTGGCCCGATTTACATTCTGCACTCATTTTATGTATGCAGTACGGGAGCAAAAAGAGGGGGGGAGAGGATAGAAAATTAGGAGATTAGGTTTTATATTGGAATGAGGCAAGAATAGTTGGGAACGGAGCGCATCTCCTGTGTACGTTGCCGGCAATTTTCTTTCATGGAATAATGGTACTATTGTACTCTCTTTTTGATGTAGATTATATTTTTATTGTATGAGTAGTTAATTTTTATATTCCAGTTGATTGATTATTCAACCCTCGATTTTATGCGGTTGTGAGGTCTAATCATTTTTCTTCTCGTTTGATTATCAATATTTGTCTATTTTCTGATTCAAATATAGGATTAGAATTGATCGTTTAATTGTTGGCGCGCGATAATTACGCGGTTATTTTGATCTAGCACCAAAATCGATCTTAGGCGGTTGCCAGAAAAGATAGGGTTTTAGTGGTAAACAACACATTACCTGCTGGTTCGTAGCCCGTAGGATCCCCTGTTGTGGAAATAGATAACCTAGGTTAAAATTAGTCCGGTTGGATTAATACCTTGAATCGGGTCTCTCAAGCCTTAATGCTTCCAGGATTCCAAACACCTATGACCGTGTCTAGGGGTGTCTTCCGGTTAGAGAATAATTAACGACCGTGTCTTGATTATCGAATTTAGGAGAGATTGGTCACTTGGCGGTTGTCGGTGACTATAACCAATTTATTAATAATTTAACGAGTCATCATAGAATCGATGATCAATCGTAGGAATTGAGGGGGAAACGGTCAATTGACTGGAACTTTTGAATTTGATTTTGTTTTTATTCTTAGGAAGTAGTTATAAATATCCAGATATCTTTTGTTGTTACAAATTTTAGGAGAAATAAATCTACCGTTCCCTGTGGGTTCGACCCCTGCTTCCGCTATACTAGCTATAGAGGTTGTAGGTGATTTATCTTTGGTGGTTTGACGACCCACCAGCAGGACAGTGGAAGAGGATGAGGTTCAGAAAGTCAGCTTGGTTGGATATTTTTCAGCTAGATTTCCTGGAAAAGAAGCAGTTCAGAAGATGGTGAACACTTGGCCTATGAAATGCAAGTTTTATCAGCATACTTCAGGGTGGATAGTGTTTTCTTTTGAAACAGTAAATGACATTGATAGAGTGTTGCATGGGGCCTTACTATGCTTATGGTAAATCCATTCTCTTGAAAAAGATGCCTAGAATGTTCAACTATGGAAAAGAGGAATTCTCTATTGTTCCAGTTTGGATCCAGTTGCCAAGTTTGCCGCTTGAGTTTTGGAAGCCAGAACACCTCAGTCCTATCTGCTCTTTCATTGGAGTGCCTTTATACACTGATCATCTTACTATTACTAAGGATATGATTAGTTTTGCAGGGTGCGTGGTGGAAATTGATGTCAAGTGTGATTTGCCTAAGTACATTCCCATCAGAACTCCTGAAGGGAAATTATTGAATCAGCCTGTTTTATATGAAGATTTGCCCAAGTTTTGTGATGCTTGTAAGATGTTGGGACATGCTCAAGCTAGTTGCAATGGTCAGAGGAAGGTTGAACCTCAGCTGTATGTGGTGAGAAAGCCAAGAAAGCCAGGGGTTCCTAACAAAGCTGCTGCTGCATCAGCCCCTGCAACAAATACCAATGAACCTGCTGTTAGGAAATCTACGCGGGAACGCAGCGGAATTCAAAAATTTGATTTCCTTTTACCCAAGATCGACTTCGTTTAAGCAATAAACAAACAAGTAGTAGACGGTGGTTACCTTGGTTGATCTAAAAGATCGACGCTTTGACCGTCTAAGGAGAGTAGTTCTGCATAGAGCCGCCCAAGTGTTCGGCCTCTACCGCTAGTCCACACGAACAGCCCGCCGGAATCCCATCATGGATTGCTATTGGAAAACTCCGGTTGCTAGACCGGCCCTTTTCCCTCTCTCCAACTCTCTATAGGATGCTCTCTAATTTACACAAGAACTATTAGCTCTTGGAATTATGATGTACAAAAGAGCTTGACACCCACCTCCTATTTATAGTGGTTGGGGCGCCCCTACTAGTGTGGAGGAGAAGAAAACCTTTTTCCAATAAAATAAGGAAAATATAATTGATTGATTTATCTCATTTATTATAATATCTCATATTAAATAAATCTAGGATTTTGTCAATATCTCATATTGAATATTTCCAAGATATTGTCAATATCTTATATTGACAATATTTACCTTTATTATATTACCATAAATCAATTTACACATGTGTATGTATATATCACATATATATATATATATATTACACAAAATAAATCTATATATGTATATACATTTGGTGCGCACATGCACATCATATGTGCAAGTCACGTATGAGTGCATATATATATAAATATTAATATCTAATATTAATATATGGTAATATCATTAATTAAATTGCACAAACCAAATGTATCCAATATACAAAAAAAACATGCGCCACTTTATGATCCAATTCACGTGTGTCATACACACACAAATTTTAGACATATATATTTAATTAATAATATAATACTATGATTAATTAATTTGCAAAATCCATGTATATCATATATCATTAATTTCGAAAATCATATGTATCAATATACATATTTAATTAATCATCATAATTAATATCTCGTATTTAATTTATTCATAATAAATAAATACCACAATATTAATTTACCACTATAATCTTTATAGTCTCGAGATAAACTTTCCTTATTTGGTTATCATCTATAACCACATTTTAATCCGGCTAGATGTTCTTATGTGTGTGACCCGATAGGCTTCCGAATATGTTGGCCGTAGACACAAAGTGCAAATTACGAAAATGCCCTTCATGCCTAACGATCACGGGATAGCGTCTAGCAACACACCGTGACCCCCAATAATCGGAAGAGTCAAATGCAATGACTACTACCTTTCATGTGAAACAGTTACCGTGTAACTTACAATCCTATCGCTGTAATAATATCCACACGGTCGTTAGTCGAGTGTCAAAACATCAACAACCGTATCTTATAATCTGGATATCATGCTCTCTCAAGTAACTCGTTTACTCCCACTTTGCAAAGATTCACGAGAGTAAGACATTCCTTATAAGAAGGCCATTTCGGATATTCGATCCCAATCATAGGATACGCGATTCCTGGACGACCAATCATGTATACTCCGCATGCTTCAATGTATCACACCCAATCACTACCGCATGATCGCCCGTGGCTGGGGAAACCTCAATAGTGTCAAAGCATGACAATCCACACCGTGATGCCATGAAGACTCCGGTCCTAAGGATAATTACACAACCGCCACATAGTGTGACACTTATTCGTGTAAGTGGGTCAGTCTAACGTACGCATTCTCTAATACACGTCCACGTACAGTCCAAGTGTCTCTACACTTCGATAGACGAGATCTATCCCCGCCCTTAAAGACGAAAGACATCTAATACGTGCTAGTCTGTTTATACTATCAATGCCCTGCTTAATAGTACATCAGCCTAGAGACATTTAAGTATCAAACTTATTAAAGTGATTAGAGATCTCATCAACCATAATCGCCTATCATGGTTTCTCTATCACGGTTTATAATACTAAGGACGTTATCATATAACAATTCATAATTGGTTCTTTAAAAGAACATATATATGACAACATAAAAGCCATTTTATATATGTATAAACATAAAGAAATAGTAGAAATGATCCGACCCGGTCGGATCCGGTCCAACCCGATTGGGTTTAGGACACTATTTCAACAATCTCCCACTTGGCCTAAAACCAATCACTCGCACACACAAGACCAAGTTGAAACACAAGAATCTCATGCAATACTCGCAACTAGCCCTAGCCATAAACGGATCGCTATCCGTGGGGACTCAAACTATCTTCATATCACGTTCCAAATAACCAAGTCAAAAGGAACCGCCTCAACACACACACGAATCTCTGACGAGACCCTGGTCCTTGCTTCAAGCAATGAATCCACTTACTATATCAGCTATATAGAAAAGGTGGAAGAACCGCACAAGGTTCAGGAATGAACCTTCTAGATCCATGTACTGCTCCCGTTGCGCCTCTAAGGCACTACTGTGTTTTGGCCTAGTTGTAGAGTTTATAGTGACCCATAGGCTAGAACATTTCCAGCTCACTGTATCACTTAATCAAAGTGATTGCAAACCCAACTGTAGCTCCCACCCGCCTTCATAAGGCTCAGGATTTACGTTTGTATAACTATATTTATCTAACTCCAAGTTTCGATAAACAAGGAATTCTCCTTAACTTGTTTAAGGATATTCTCGACATTTTCTAGATTTACTTTCATACTTGCTCATGACTATTCATGGACTATGAACATCCGGCATTACCTATAAGATGGTTCCTATCGCAGAGCGAAGGAAACCTTCCATAAGCATCATCTTTCACCTTATCTTTAGGACTAACGTCCTAACATAGATAGATCTTGAGAACACCGGCTAGCAGTATCTCTCATGATCTATGCTAAACTTCTTTTAGCATCACATCTATATAGGTAAACTATAATCTAATAGCAGTTAAATCTATCACTATAGATTCTTATTTCTAAAATAAGAACTGCTAATCCAAGTGCTTTCATAAAGAACTTGAACTACCAAACATTAATTGACTGTGACATGGGGTGATAATTCTCGAGAGATATCCAATACCTTACTCAAAAATAGTAACACACTCCCACTATCCATCTTGCACATTGGGCATATCCTTCTTTGACTAAATCAAACTCCTTTGATTATCAAACAAAGAAATCGTCTAGAGAAACTTGTTTGAGTCCATAGATGGATCTCATGGGCTTACATATCATGTTATTGTCTATGAACATCGAGCTTTCCGCCCAACATCTTCAACACTATCATATAGTCATGATACGAAGTTATAACAAGTATTATCCGAATAGAACTGGGCTCAGCTTACAGGGACATTCCTCCAGGTAAGACAGACTAGGTTCATAACCTGGTTATCACTGAAGGAATCTAATTCAGATATTATGGCTCCTAGCCATATCTCTCAATCTTGCCTTTCAAACATTCTTTCATAAGTCGTGAGACATTCATTCTTCAAGATGAACATACCAACAGCCCTTTTGGGCTTGAGGTTATCCACAGACTTACAGAACTTTTGTGTGCACTGAGCAGTGATCTACACCTCATCGCTATGTGGCGTCCGCTCACGTTCCTATGGTTGAATATATCTTTGTGGATCTCAAACTGTTTTGAGATCTGATTCACTCCCACTGTTTCTTTTGGAAGAAACACTTCCTCTAGAAGACAGCATGTTTGGAGACAAACATTTTGCTCCGCGGACAAGTAAATAATATCTAGCGTACTTGCTAAGATATTCCACAAAGTTGCATATGCCGTACTAGGCTCCAAGCCCTTCTGACTTTGCCTATGACAACCTCAAATCATCAGTTAAGATAGATTCGACATTATCCTCTTTCCATATCTAATATGGACTTTATTCAACCTTTCATCTTAGGAACTCGGTTAAGTATAAGGGCACTATCCTGCAACAGATAAGGGATACTTCGCATGGCTTGCGTCACACTTTTATCATATAAGGTGTTGTTTCCATTTTGGGAACACAATCTAATTGCTTGTCCCAAAGATGGTATCCTTCAAGGGAGAATCTTATTCCTTTTCAGACGACTTCTGAAACACCCTTCAGGTATTAATTACTTCAATCCAATTGAAGATTAATTCCTAAGTAGCTCGTCAATCTCATATTCGTACTAGCTCGAACTTTTCGGGCTTTCTGAATTATGCACTTCACTGAGTACACTTGACTATTTCTAAAAATAGTCATAGAGATTAACAAACAATTATTTGTAGCATTAATTGTCATAAGCCAACAAACATCGGTATGTTTAGGCTTTAGACAATTTTCTAGATTTTTATAACCTTTTCATAAAAGGGTATTTTAGTCATCTTTAGATAAGATACGTATTACCTATATGATTCATAATCATATGGTTCAACATCATCAGAATGACGTTTGATTACACGCTTCCCTTCCAGAGAGACTATGTCTAGAACAACCACAAATATTAAGGATAACAGCCATACAAATATTTAGTTGAGATCTCATCACATATATCAACTATATAGTGACATCAATCTAGTATGTTAGATTCAGTGACCATCCAATTTTATCAGAATAACATTTATTCTTTACAATTGAATATGTCTGCTAAATCCTAACAAATAACTGAAAGCATGTTCTTTATAAGAACCGGAACATAATAACATTTATTTAGTTCCCTTATCAGTTTACTAGATCCAGAATATGGTAAGTGTTACAACGTTTGCTTCACCTTCCATATCTGTATTTAATCTTTCTAATTTAATCATACTCGCAAGATATCATATATCTAAGAGTTGACCTGAACTTAGATAGATTTATCTCAACTTACTTGCCTATAATAGAAACTTCAATAAGTTCTCTATTTAAGCACATGCCCTAAAATTTCCTTTTTAATCCTTTAAGCACTTGAGATATGTTTCTTATTGTAGTCTTCATAAGACTTAAGAAAGATCACAAGAGCTAGAAAATCTAAAGTTTATTAAATAGTTTATTTAACCTTTTGAATCGTATTCAAAACATTGACTATTTAATTAACCTTTAAGCAATGGTAGAATTAAGTCGATACTTAAATCTTACAATTTGAAAACATCATTTCCAAAATTCGGTCTAGTCATTCTTATCCAACGTTTGAATAACTCGTCATCGTATGACCGAATGATCATCTTGGATCGTATCCAATATATGACTAATTCGTTGAAACTAATTTTCAAATGATTTAATCATATCATGAGCTTCCGCTTTCATTAATAATTAAAGCCTTGGAGTACTCCATCAAATATGTAGCCTCCTTGTCTCTAACTACCATAACGGGATTGCTCGTGTCATTGCTTATTTTAAAAAGGATTAAAACTACTTAACCATCTTTGAGAACGATTCTCAAAAGGTAACAGTCATGTTTGGTTTTACTAATCGAGAATAAAACATAAATATAGAGTTTGCTAAAACTACAACATAAAAATGAAAATAAAAGAGTGTTGTTGTTTATACACGCAAAATCAAAAATGGTCTTTTGGTTTATGATTTTGCTCCCACTAGTCAACTACTTCCAATTGACTTTCAAGAATTTTTCAAAATTCTTTAGTGGCTGAGATCCAATCTAGTTACCTTGATTCCCGGCGGTGGTCGATCAACCAAGATAATTTCGATAGGTAGGTAACTCTTTACCATTCACATCTCTATGTGATTCTCAGTGGTTGACTAGTCAACTCTTTGGCGATACACATCACTATGTGTTAGTCAACCCCTTGTCTCTAAAGTCAGACGGCCCTGACGGTGGCCAATCACCGAAAGACTCTAGTCAAGTCATAACCCAATATTCACAAGATCTCATACGATCATATCTCAATAACGACGATATACCCGAGGTAGGTCAACTCCCGGCGGTGGTCGATCAGTTGGATCCGAACACAGGCTCTTCACCGTCGTTATAATATTGGGAGACAATATTTCGACTTGATTTTTGTTGTGGAAGTATTTTTCATAAATTAATTCACTTAATTAATTTTAATTTCGGTCTCATCATAAATATGTCTATCTCTATAAACATACATCCTACACATTTATCTAGATCGTGCCTAGTCATGCATCTATCGTATCATATAAAATAAATACAAGCACAAAATAAATAAATGCGTAAAATAACCGGTATGATCATGGACTTTTCCTAGGTGCGGTTTCGAATACAAACCGACGAAACCGCTGGTCACAATCTAAGGGTAGCTGCAACCGCCAATAGGATCTTTAATGCGCCATTCTCCAATGGGATCTTTATTTTCGTCTTTCTTTGGTCTCCATCTTCTGCTCCATTCTTGTTACATTTAATTCTATCTAATAAAATAAATACACCCGCCGCACACGGGGGGAGCTAATGGGAATGGGATAAATGCAGAAAATAAACTAGGTCACGTTCTTCATAACGGCCTAGGACAATTTTTAAACCAACAGAAAAATTAAATCATTCACATCTATCCTATCGGTCGAGTCCATGATCAATCGGGTCCATATAATCATATTATATCTACTATATCTAATCCATACAATAAAATCTTATGAAAAAGATAAAATTAAAAATTAACTACTTGCGTCTTAATTAATCAATTAACATTTAATCTATTAAATAATTTTATCCAATCAATTAACTAATTAACATTTAATTAATTAAATGATTTTAATCGAAATAAAATTAACGATTAATTTTAAACCGATTTTAATTTTAATTTTAATTAATTAGAACTATTCCAAAATAAATCAAAATTAAAATTATTTCTCTTTTGTTTCTTTCCTTTTGATTCGTAATCAAAAGGGATGCATTTGGTTTCCTAAACCAAATTTGGTTTAGGCCTGGCCACTTTCCAAAATCAAAATTTTGGAAGTGGCCTAGGCCTAGGCCTTTTACAAATCAAATATTTGAAAAGGGCCTAGGCCTATTCCAAATCAAATATTTGGAAAGGCCAAATGATTTTGGTTTAGGCCTGGCCACTTTCCAAAATCAAAATTTTGGAAGTGGCCTAGGCCTAGGCCTTTTCCCAAATCAAATATTTGGAAAGGGCCTAGGCCTATTCCAAACAAAGTTTGGAAAGGCCATTATTATTTTAATGGCATGTGGCATCCCAATGGCCAAACTATTTGAACCATTGGTTAGCCACATGACACAACTAAACAAAGGAGATTTTAATCACAACTATGAACCATATTGAATCACAAAATACACAAAACAAAAATTTGGAGATCCGCCAGCATTGACCGGTCAACCGATTGCCGGCAGCAGGTTGCCCTGCTGCCGCCGCCGCCGCCCAGCCGCCGCCGGTGGTGGTGCCGCCGCCAGTCGGCCGAGCACCACCGATCTCCTTTTTTTTTTTTTCTTTTCATGTATCAATTTTGCAAATCAAAATCTTTCATCTTTTAATTACGTGATTTAAACGATAAAATTAACTACGCAAATTAACATGCTTATTGCTTAAGCTCGAAGCTCGCTCCGATACCACTGTTAGGAAATCTACGCGGGAACGCAGCGGAATTCAAAAATTTGATTTCCTTTTACCCAAGATCGACTTCGTTTAAGCAATAAACAAACAAGTAGTAGACGGTGGTTACCTTGGTTGATCTAAAAGATCGACGCTTTGACCGTCTAAGGAGAGTAGTTCTGCATAGAGCCGCCCAAGTGTTCGGCCTCTACCGCTAGTCCACACGAACAGCCCGCCGGAATCCCATCATGGATTGCTATTGGAAAACTCCGGTTGCTAGACCGGCCCTTTTCCCCTCTCTCCAACTCTCTATAGGATGCTCTCTAATTTACACAAGAACTATTAGCTCTTGGAATTATGATGTACAAAAGAGCTTGACACCCACCTCCTATTTATAGTGGTTGGGGCGCCCCATGTAGTGTGGAGGAGAAGAAAACCTTTTTCCAATAAAATAAGGAAAATATAATTGATTGATTTATCTCATTTATTATAATATCTCATATTAAATAAATCTAGGATTTTGTCAATATCTCATATTGAATATTCCCAAGATATTGTCAATATCTTATATTGACAATATTTACCTTTTATTATATTACCATAAATCAATTTACACATGTGTATGTATATATCACATATATATATATATATATATATTACACAAAATAAATCTATATATGTATATACATTTAGTGCGCATGCACATCATATGTGCAAGTCACGTATGAGTGCATATATATATAAATATTAATATCTAATATTAATATATGGTAATATCATTAATTAAATTGCACAAACCAAATGTATCCAATATACAAAAAAACATGCGCCACTTTATGATCCAATTCACGTGTGTCATACACACACAAATTTTAGACATATATATTTAATTAATAATATAATACTATGATTAATTAATTTGCAAAATCCATGTATATCATATATCATTTATTTCGAAAATCATATGTATCAATATACATATTTAATTAATCATCATAATTAATATCTCGTATTTAATTTATTCATAATAAATAAATACCACAATATTAATTTACCACTATAACCTTTATAGTCTCGAGATAAACTTTCCTTATTTGGTTATCATCTATAACCACATTTTAATCCGGCTAGATGTTCTTATGTGTGTGACCCGATAGGCTTCGAATATGTTGGCCGTAGACACAAAGTGCAAATTACGAAAATGCCCTTCATGCCTAACGATCACGGGATAGCGTCTAGCAACACACCGTGACCCCCAATCATCGGAAGAGTCAAATGCAATGACTACTACCTTTCATGTGAAACAGTTTCCGTGTAACTTACAATCCTATCGCTGTAATAATATCCACACGGTCGTTAGTCGAGTGTCAAAACATCAACAACCGTATCTTATAATCTGGATATCATGCTCTCTCGAAGTAACTCATTTACTCCCACTTTGCAAAGATTCACAAGAGTAAGACATTCCTTATAAGAAGGCCATTTCGGATATTCGATCCCAATCATAGGATACGCGATTCCCGGACGACCAATCATGTATACTCCGCATGCTTCAGTATCATACCCAATCACTACTGCATGATCGCCCGTGGCTAGGGGAAACCTCAATAGTGTCAAAGCATGACAATCCACACCGTGATGCCATGAAGACTCCGGTCCTAAGGATAATTACACAACCGCCACATAGTGTGACACTTATCTGTGTAAGTGGGTCAGTCTAACGTACGCATTCTCTAATACACGTCCACGTACAGTCCAAGTGTCTCTACACTTCGATAGACGAGATCTATCCCTGCCCTAAAGACAGAAGACATCCAATACGTGCTAGTCTGTTTATACTATCAATGCCCTGTTTAATAGTACATCAGCCTAGAGACATTTAAGTATCAAACTTATTAAAGTGATTAGAGATCTCATCAACCATAATCGCCTATCATGGTTTCTCTATCAGTTTAATACTAAGGACGTTATCATATAACAATTCATAATTGGTTCTTTAAAAGAACAGATATATGACAACATAAAAGCCATTTTATATATGTATAAACATAAAGAAATAGTAGAAATGATCCGACCCGGTCGGATCCGGTCCAACCCGATTGGGTTTAGGACACTATTCCAACACCTGCTCCTACTAATAAACCAAAAAGGAGAAGGAACAGGAAGAAGAAAGTTAATGATCCAGATTTTGTCTTCCCTGAGGAGACTCCTGTTTCCAATGCTAAATGGGGTCTGGATTTTGAAAATGAGACTGTTACTGATGGAGGTACAGAGACTGAAGGTGGTTTTACTGATGGTGGTTTATCTGAGGCTGATACTGAGGGGATGGAAGATGATGATGGGAGACAGTCTGACAGACCAACAGTGAAAGCTCCTAGGAGACTGAAAAATGGTGGAGCTGAGGCATTTGGAAAAGGGCCTAGGGCTACCAGATCCTCCTAAACACTTGGAGATGTAGAATGGAAAGTTGTTGATGATAAGAAAAAGAAAGCTAGCCAGATCTCTAAGGCAAAAGCAAATGGAAAGGGATATGCTACTCCTGTTAAACCTGTCCAATGAGGCTTCTTGCCTCTTCATAGACCGAAATGATAGGTTTTTGGAACATCAGAGGATTCAACAGAGCTACTAAGCAGGTTGGTGTTGTTACTTATATTAGACAGCATCAGCTTGCACTGTTTGGAATACTAGAAACAAAACTTCCTTTTTCTGCAAGAGACTCTTTGTTAAGATATAGATTGCATGGATGGTCAAGTGCTGACAACTTTGACCTGCACAGAGCACACAAAATCCTCATTGTTTGGGATCCTGGTAGAGTTACTGTGGAGGTCTTTGATGTGGGGGTTCAGTGGTTGCACTATAGGGTGAAGATGTTGGTTTCTGGGGATGAGTTTCTCTCAACTTTTGTCTATGGTCTTCATTCTGTGGGAACTAGAAGACCTCTGTAGGAGAAGTTGGAGGAGTTTTGTGTGTTGCTCAGCCTTGGATAGTTCTTGCTGACTTTAACTGTGTTTTTGCAACCGGTGAAAGGCTTGGTTCTGTTGAGACTTATGAGTATGAGATGCAGGACCACCAGGATTGTTGTTTGACCACAGGTCTGTCCCAACTGAGGTCTGCTGGTCAATTTTTTACCTGGTCAGGACGTGGTGTGGTCTCCAGGATTGACAGAGTTTTGGTGAATGATGCTTGGTTGGACTGGACTCAAAGTGCTCTGATGACGGTCAAATTATACCCGTAAAAGTCATCAACATTGACCTTAAATCGAGATTAATAATATATATTCCATATTAAATCACATGTTTATATTTATTATTTAATGTTAAGTGATTATTAATATGATATTTGGTATTTAGCCGTTTTCATTATTAAAAGCCGATTTATTGTGCGATAAATGCTGATTTTGTAGATCACGACAAATCGGGAGGATTAATGTCATTCAATCAATGAGCTCAAGATAATAGAGGAAGAAAATCGGAGCATTAAATGAAAGATTAATCAGATCAACACGCAAGCGTGCAGTGGGGAGCAAGATAGACGAGAAAAACGATTAACGTGTGCAAAGTTAGGTTCGGTCGACCGAGCCTATAGCTTCGGTCGACCGAGTGGGGAGCTTCGGTTGACCGAGTGTGTCATCTCGGTCACTTAACGGATTTTTTCGTATTTACCTTCTAGATCCTTCATAAGTCGGTAGAAACTCCTATATAAGCAGCAGCTACGAGAAATTGTAAATCATCCCATCATCCCTTCATTCTTTCTTTAATCCTATAATTCATAATACAACTTTGATACAATGTAGCATAAATAATTTGAAGGTTTTTCAGAACTTAGAGGCTGCAAATATGTAAGCCCTTATTTTCTGTTTCTTTTATTTTCAGTAATTAATTCCCCAATTATGCTTTATCGTTTGATTTAGTTAATCATAGCTAGATGATGTAGATCTAGGCTATGACGTTAGGGATGTGGCGACTCCTTGTCTATGAGGATCCCATAACCTACGTCATACACTTAGTATTTATTCATGAATCTGCATTGTTTAATTAATGCGTATCTATGTTAGTTTATATGAATGCTTTACGAATTACTGTTTAATCCGTTGTGTATGATGAAACGCTGAGAGATACGTTCAGGGATGTAATCTGGGGGAAAAAGAACATTCGGTCGACCGAGCCCAGCTATTCGGTCGACCGAGCCCCCTGTTCATCCGTTAGATAGCTACGTCTTTATGGTTAGGTTAACTTAATAGAATTTATTATCTCAGTAGGTATGGCTATGACTACGTTACTCGCTTAGTTTAATTAAAACGTGTAAAAAGGAAATACCATATAAAACTCTTAGGTAGGCTTATGAATTGCTCTTCACGGACGTTCATCGTTATCTAGGTAGTTTTATATTTGGGGATTGCTAGCACCTGATTATACGTACGTCGTAGATTAGCATGAGACTATAACTTGGTAATTGCTAGTTGGACGAGAGCTTGAGTGATCGTTTAGGAAGTACGCCTAACCATAGGAATGTTGCCTAGACGAGGTGTACGGTCAATATCGGCATCCTTAGAGTCGTAAGCGTGTGAGTTATATGAGATGGAGGCACTAAAAAGCGAAGTCACGTAACAATATCACAGTGATTTAGTGACTTACCGGTGCTAAGTCAAGTTAAAGAGGATGACTCCGTAGCCAATCTAAGATCGATACAAACGGATTGACAGTTAATAAGTTCATTTTATTATATAAATTATCTAGGTCCAAACGATAAAGACTATAATTGGGGAGGTTAATTACGTTGTGTCGAGTCGTGTCTTTACCTTTCTTGTCTTATGTTGGTCGTAGACCGCCTCTATGTCCTTGACATGTTTAATTAATTGTTTGTATATAAGATGATCCACAATTGGTTCCCCGTGGGATCGACCTTGATTCACTATAGCTATACTACGATGGGCCTAGTCCTCTTGCTAGTATTGGTTTATGGTGGTCAAGTATATTATAACCTGATTGACCCCAATCAAGTTTTTGGCGCCGTTGCCGGGGAACCAACGGTCAATTTTATATATAAATAATTTTCTTATTCATGTTAAGTTTTCTGTTTTAGAGTCTGTTTTTGAGTCCCTCTGGTTGTCTGCTATGTGTAAAAATTCCAGAATCTGGAACAGCTGGTATCGCTCCCAGCGAGACTGCCTCTCGTTGCCAGCGAGCCTGGTTCTATTTTCTGGAACTTCGCGTGTCTGCTTATCCCCGTATGTTTAATCCGTAGGTCTGATAGCAGCATGGGAAACCATGTTAAAATCAGTCTACGGTCTGTTTTGTTTTTCTTTTGTTTGCAGAAACCAAGGAAGCAAAAATCTGAGTCAGTAACTTTTCAAGGGCGCTGAGAAAACAACCCAGCAACATATGGAATTACTACTCTACGATGGGAAAAGCGATGGAAGCAATACCATTAAAGCACCAAGATGGCTCCGGAAAAAATATATATTTTAAGGCTTAAATTCTTCGTGGTACAATGTTGAAGGCAAGGTACTACCTTTTTTTCTTATGTTTTACTACCTTTTGGTTTTTTGAGCATAAGTTGGCCTATACATGAACCTTAGAATGAATCTTAGCCCGGAGTTGGTTTGTAAGATTAATTTTATTAGTGCCGGAGGTTTTTCCCCATATCTGTCTCATCTAGAGGGAGTAAGAAAACATGTAGTCGTTGAAAGGAAGCAGTGAATAAAGAGTTCCTCGTAGTTCTGTTAAAATCTCATTGTCCTATGCATGAGATTGCTTCTACTGGCCATGGGAGCAACAAATTGTGTAGTTTAAGCATTCACAATCTAAAGAAGACGTTGAGTTTTGAGAGAACACCATCTTCTACTTTCGTTGAGTTTTATGGTGATGGCTTCTCGGTGAACCCACCTTAAACAGAAACGAGATTACGCTTTGGGTGACAATTTAGAAATCGGAGACTCTTAGTACATGGGTTCGGAAATGGTCTAACCATGGCTGGGCGAGTTCAACCGAGCTTCGGCTCAATCGAATCCCCTCCACGTGTGATGTACGTTACAGCAGTTCAACAAGACTTAGCATAGCCGATAAGCCTTCGGGCTAAACGGGGCTTATCTTGACGGATTGGCCTGAACTGTCACATATGTTCCAACGAATAAGACGGTGTAGGCTTGACTACATAACCGACCTTATTCGGAGTACTTTGATTCATTGTTTCTTATTGTCAAGGCCAAAACCGTAATTTTAACTGAGTTTCTTAGAATTCACTAATTCCTAAAACGAGAGCCGAGGTAAGAGCTTTGGATAAATGGTATGGATAAATGTCGTTTCCTAGGTCTCGCAACCAAGGGAAGGGTATTAATCCGCAACAGCGATGAGCCCACCTCTTATAGTGCTCAGAGGGGTCAATATCTAGTGATCCAAGAATAATGACTGACAAGGATATTTTTTGAAAATCGAGCTGAGGACTTTAAACTCAGAACTACTTCTTGAAAACCCTTAGGATTTCTTTTTAGGATTTTCGGTTTTTCTTTCTTTGAGTCCAATAAGAGTAACGTGACATATGTTGAGGTTTTTTATTTTGCCGTACCTGATGGCCATTGGGCTAAGGATGTGCAAAACTTTTTTACTCAATATAGGCCACGTGAAATAGAGTTCCCTAGGAGAGTCAGAAAATTGCTAAAGAAAAGGAAATTTAGCAATCAATCTTAAGATGGAAGCATTAAGAGAGCTTGAGAATTACTGAAAAATGTAACAGAGAATGATTGGTACGAACAAGAACAATTTTGGTCAACTTCCAAAACCTTTTAGAATGGTGATCCAAGTGAAAATCCAAAGTAGTGTGCAATTCATTCTGCAATTATCCTTATCTTTCCCTTTTACACTTTTTCACCTTCAAACTTTTCGATCCTCTCACCAATCTACCCCGAAAGTTCACATTTCTAACCATTCTTTCATCGCCTCTCTTTCTTTCCATCCGTTTCACTCTCCCACCCAATCTCAATGCCTTAACCATTTCAACCCACCCATAAACACAATTTCTTACCCACCCTTTATCTTTTCTTCCCAACCTTATGTGTATCTTTTTCTAAACCCATCATACTCTCAACCTCCATTTTGTTTACAAAATACCTTTGTGGAATTTGAAATATTGCTAAGCTTTAATGATTATAATTTATCATTTTGATTTTCATGATACTAGTTGGGGTAAGTGTAGCTCTGACCCTAGCTAGATTTTAAGAGTTTTTGGTTCAATCAAAGTACAACCTATCCGGAAGTTTTAAATTTCACATTTTTCTGACTATTCCGGCATTTCTAGATGATAAGTTTTGTTCTGAACTATCACACCAATCCGACCTTGTTGATGACGGTTATGACTTTTACGTGATACATTGGGTTATTAGTAATTTCGAGGAGTAGCTACATCTCCCTAAGTTGTTGATATCCAATGCAAGCAAGCAGTTTCTGCGCTAAGTATTCAATTTTATCTTTAGCCTATAGGTCGCATTGCATCTGTTATACCTTACCAAGTTTCTCTTTTATACTGGACTGAATACACAGTGAGCCAGTCCACCTCGTGTTTTCCCACATGGGGTTATGCTTTTTGATCTTTGTCTTATCCACCCGGTTTTTAGATGAAGACTACCATCTTTAGTTGCTTGTTTATTTTTCTTTCTATTTAGTATTTTTCTTGTCTTTGGTTGTATAAAATAAAGTGGCTTAAAATGTTTTTCGGTATTCATACCTAATTACTGCCACATTATTCTATAACTTCCATAGACGTGGTGTTATTAACGGTTTCGTGGAGTTTGTCTGCTTATACAGGTTTTCACTTGCTTCTCCATAACGTGCTGACATTTACTCCGATATTGTTCCTTTACTTGAGAGCCGTTTCCAGAGCTAAGTCTTTTTCTTAAATTCTCATTTATTTTTGTCATTGAGGACAATGCCATGTTTAAGTGGGGGGTAGGAGACTTAGCTATGTTATGTTATGATTGAAAATTGAATGAAACGGCACATGATTGAAAAAATTGAATCAATACCATATTATTTATCTCGTACCCTTAGAATTGTGAGTTCCTAGCTAAGAATTGATAGGAAAGGAACCAAGTTTCATGAGTACGTGATCATTTTATACTTATGTTAAGTAAATTTAAGGATATTCATGCCCGTTTTTGCAAGTAGTTATTTATTATTCAATTACTCAATCTGTGAATCGAATACCGCACGAATGATAATAACTGACGAAAATATTGTATACATTGCGTAGATGATTGGTTATGTAAACTTAGTGTCAATATCTATCTGCTGAGGTATTCTTATATTCTAGCCATTTAAGCGGAGTAATAAGCTTGAGACGTACCTGTGTTTTAGCAAAACGTTAAACACTGGGCTTGTAGTGACATTACCAAAGTAGCCTCGCGCTTGTGGTAATATTCGATGCTATACATGATCTAAGATAGGGGGATACTTTAAAAAGTTTTCTTCCTTGAGATTGATAGTATTTGAAAAATATGAAGATAGGAAAAAAATATTCAACTCTTTAAGAGGCTTTGAGTAGTACTCGGTCTCCAAGTCCAAAATCCCTATAGATACGCTCTTGCTTATTGCTCTAGTGCTCTAACCATTGCGAGGCATAAGAAGTATGAATGCCGAGGTTGGTAGGTTGAGATTGCGATGTTAGCATAAACTCTAATCTTGCCACATTTATATATAAAACCAATGCACATGCACACATCACTTCGATTCATAGTAAGTAGTGAATAATGGATATCTTATGAGCATGACTAGTATGAGTTGACTTGAGTTTCTTGTGTAAGTATGATTTGACATAGAAAATAATGTCTTGGGGAATGACTTATTGATGCTTTGTTCGGGACGATCAAAGTCTAAGTGGGGGGTAGTTGATGACGGTCAAATTATACCCGTAAAAGTCATCAACATTGACCTTAAATCGAGATTAATAATATATATTTCATATTAAATCACATGTTTATATTTATTATTTAATGTTAAGTGATTATTAATATGATATTTGGTATTTAGCCATTTTCATTATTAAAAGCCGATTTATTGTGCGATAAATGCTGATTTTGTAGATCACGACAAATCGGGAGGATTAATGTCATTCAATCAATGAGCTCAAGATAATAGAGGAAGAAAATCGGAGCATTAAATGAAAGATTAATCAGATCAACACGCAAGCGTGCAGTGGGGAGCAAGATAGACGAGAAAAACGATTAACGTGTGCAAAGTTAGGTTCGATCGACCGAGCCTATAGCTTCGGTCGACCGAGTGGGGAGCTTCGGTTGACCGAGTGTGTCATCTCGGTCACTTATCGGATTTTTTCGTATTTACCTTCTAGATCCTTCATAAGTCGGTAGAAACTCCTATATAAGCAGCAGCTACGAGAAATTGTAAATCATCCCATCATCCCTTCATTCTTTCTTTAATCCTATAATTCATAATACAACTTTGATACAATGTAGCATAAATAATTTGAAGGTTTTTCAGAATTTAGAGGCTGCAAATATGTAAGCCCTTATTTTCTGTTTCTTTTATTTTCAGTAATTAATTCCCCAATTACGCTTTATCGTTTGATTTAGTTAATCATAGCTAGATGATGTAGATCTAGGCTATGACGTTAGGGATGTGGCGACTCCTTGTCTATGAGGATCCCATAACCTACGTCATACACTTAGTATTTATTCATGAATCTACTTGTTTAATTAATGCGTATCTATGTTAGTTTATATGAATACTTTACGAATTACTGTTTAATCCGTTGTGTATGATGAAACGCTGAGAGATACGTTCAGGGATGTAATCTGGGGGAAAAAGACCATTCGGTCGACCGAGCCCAGCTATTCGGTCGACCGAGCCCCCTGTTCATCCGTTAGATAGCTACGTCTTTATGGTTAGGTTAACTTAATAGAATTTATTATCTCAGTAGGTATGGCTATGGCTACGTTACTCGCTTAGTTTAATTAAAATGTGTAAAAAGAAAATACCAATATAAAACTCTTAGGTAGGCTTATAAATTGCTCTTCACGGACGTTCAGCGTTATCTAGGTAGTTTTATATTTGGGGATTGCTAGCACCTGATTATACGTACGTCGTAGATTTGCATGAGACTATAACTTGGTAATTGCTAGTTGGACGAGAGCTTGAGTGATCGTTTAGGAAGTACGCCTAACCATAGGAATGTTGCCTAGACGAGGTGTACGGTCAATATCGGTATCCTTAGAGTCGTAAGCGTGTGAGTTATATGAGATGGAGGCACTAAAAGGCGAAGTCACGTAACAATATCACAGTGATTTTGTGACTTACCGGTGCTAAGTCAAGTTAAAGAGGATGACTTCCGTAGCCAATCTAAGATCGATACAAACGGATTGACAGTTAATAAGTTCAGTTTATTATATAAATTATCTAGGTCCAAACGATAAAGACTATAATTGAGGAGGTTAATTACGTTGTGTCGAGTCGTGTCTTTACCTTTCTTGTCTTATGTTGGTCGTAGACCGCCTCTATGTCCTTGACATGTTTAATTAATTGTTTGTATATAAGATGATCCACAATTGGTTCCCTGTGGGATCGACCTTGATTCACTTTAGCTATACTACGATGGGCCTAGTCCTCTTGCTAGTATTGGTTTATGGTGGTCAAGTATATTATAACCTGATTGACCCCGATCATGCTCTTGCCTTCATTGATAGTCCTGGTGTTCACTCTGATCACTCTCCCTGCAGAATTAGTTTCTGGGATCAGGTAGCTGCCAAATGCAGGCCCTTCAAGTACTTTAATATGTGGTCCTCCCATGCCAGTTTTCTAGAAACTGTGCAAGACAGTTGGAATGTGAATGTGAATGGTACTGCTATGTACAGATTATGTAGAACGCTGAAAATCTTGAAAAGGCCTCTTAAATCCCTCACAAGTTGCATTTTGGGCATATCACCTCAAAGGCAGCTGCTGCTTCCCTTGATCTAGATATGGCCCAGTCCTCTTACCTTGTTGAACCTGGAAATGAGGTGTTGGCTGCTGAGGTTGATGAAAAGAAGAGGAGATCTTAGTTTTTGGTTGATGCAGAAAGGAGTTTTCTCTCCCAGAAAGCTAAGGGTCAGTTCCTTGCAAACAGTGATAAAAGTGCCATGTTCTTTCACTCCCTAATCAAAAGCAACAGAGCTAGAAATCATATTAGTACTGTTGAGTTGGGTGATGGCACTTTTACCACCTCTTATGATCAGGTTGTTGAGGAGTTTTTGAGTTTTTATGAGGATGGCAGTGATGGTGTGATGGAGCCCTTGAATCCTGTTGTTCTGGATGAGGGCCTCTTGGTTCCTGAGGACTGTCTGAGGATGTTGACTGCTGAGGTTACTGAGGAGGATATCAAGAAGACTGTGTTTAGTATGGATAATAGCAAGGCTCCTGGTCCTGATGGCTATTCTGCAGGGTTCTTCAAACATTCTTGGAGTGTTGTGGGTGCTGATGTCACTGCCGCTGTTCTTGAGTTTTTCAGACGTGGCAAGTTGTTGATGCAGTTCAATCATGCAGTTATTGCCCTGGTCCCTAAGAGTACTCATGCTTCTTCGGTCAAAGACTACAGACCTATCTCTTGTTGTAATTTGGTGTACAAGGTTATTGCAAAGATCCTTGCAAATTGGTTGGCAGCTGTCTTACCTAGTATCATCAATGAAGCTTAGGCTAGTTTTGTTGAGGGGAGGAGTATGATTGACAACATCTTTTTGTGTCAAGAGCTTTTGAGAGAGTACATCACTACTGAAACCCCTAAGTGCATGATCAAAGTTGACATAAAAAAGGCCTTTGATTCTGTGCACTGGGACTTTTTGAGGTCCATGATGGAGTTTTTGGGGTTCCCTTCTAGGTTCATCTGTTGGATTATGGTTTGTATCACTACTCCCTCTTATTCCATTTCCATGAATAGAGAGATGAATGGGTTTTTTTAGAGGTAAGAGGGGGGTTGAGGCAAGAGGATACTTTGTCTTTTTTCTTGTTTGTTATTGGGATTGAATACCTCTCTAGGTAGTTGAAGATTCTTGGTAGAAACCCCTTCTTCAGACACCACAATAATTGCAAGCAGCTTGGAATTATTCACATGGCTTTTGCGGGTGACCTGATGCTTTTTGCTAGGGCAGAGCCGGTTTCTGTGAAGCTGCTGATGGACTGTTTGGGGGAGTTTGGTATGATTTCTGGGCTGAAGGCTAACCTCAACAAATCTGCGGTTTATTTTGCTGGGATTAGTGAAGACAGAAATAGGGTTTTGTTGGATATTTCTGGTTTGACTGAGGGGGAGATGCCTTTCAGATATCTTGGAATTCATTTGGCTGCTTCTAACTGAGGGTTGCTGATTATGGTCTTCTTTTCTTGAAGCTGGCAGACTATTTTAGGAATTGGAAAGGTTCCACTCTTTCTTATGCTGGCAGACTTGAGCTTATTAGGACTGTCATCCAGGGAGTGCATTGCTTTTGGATGGGAATCTTTCCTATCATTGGAGAGGTTCAGTTGAAGATGAACAGGCCGTGTATGAAATTTCTGCGGGCCGGTTCTACTGAGTCTAAAAGAAGGCCCTTGGTTCCTTGGGAGCAAATCTGTCTTCCAAAGGATGAATGTGGTTTGGGTTTGTTTGATCTAAGGGCTAGAAACCTTGCTCTTCTTTCTAAAAATTTGTGGAACTTTCATGATGAAAAGGATTCTTTGTGGGTGAAATGGGTGAGTCATTTTTATTTCAAAGGTGCTAACATTTGATCCTATGCTCCTAGTGGGAGAGTCTATCCTCTCTTGAGATCTTTCCTTAAAATTAGAGATAGGCTCATTCAGTCTACTGGCTCTGGGGGGGGGGGGGGGTTGTCTTGTTGCTGAGAAGTTGGAAGGTTGGAAATAAAGTGTGTCCAAGGCTGGCATATGAGTTCTTCAGGCCTAGGGGTAGAAAGGTGTGGTGGGTGAATGTGGTCTGGAATAGTTGGGCAACTCCAAAACACTATTTTATTCTATGGCTTGCAACTTTGGGGAAACTGTTGACCAAGGACAGGATGATCTATTTAGTTGATGACCTTACTTGTAGCCTGTGTAGTGATGCTCCAGAATCTGTTCGCCATCTCTTCCTTGATTGCAGGGTGACTAGCAGGGTGTGGGTTGAGATTAGGTCTTGGCTAAGCATTAGCAGGTAGATGACTACCATCTGCAGTGGTTTGAAATGGTTAAAGAGGGAGGCAAGAGGTTCAGGCTTCAGGTCAAGAGCTAGGAGGCTTGTTGTTGCTCCTACTTACTACTACATCAGGAACATTAGGAACAAGAAGATTATGGAAGGTTTGAGGATCCTCAGGCTGCAGTTGTAAAGAATATCAAGACCCATATTTTCTTTATTCTGTATTCTCTCTACCCCTTAGACTGATATACCCCTATTTTGTTGATGTATGGGTATTGGGATGGGTGGAGCAGTAGCATGTGGCTACTTTCTTTTTGCACCTCGATAGCTAGCTGGGATGCTCCCAGGTTTTTCCAATTTTGTTGCATATCTGTGTGCCCCTTGTACTGATTCTATATCCCTCATCTCTGCTAAGTTTGTGCTGGTGGGGGTTGGTAATGTCTTTGGCATTACTGATTTTCTTCCCTGCATGGTGAGGGGCTAAATCAGTCCAGGTGTGTTGGCTATCAGATCTGCCCCCCTTTCTTTTCTGTTTGTTTGTGTGCCCCTTGAACTTTATTATGTCCATTCCTCACCCTTGCTAAGACTATGCTTGTAGGGAGGATAATGCTTAGGCATTGTCGACCCTGCTTGATGAGGGGATAAATCAGTTCAGGTGTGTTGGCTATCAACAAACTTGTTTTAGCTATTAGGTCCCCCGGTATAGCTAGCTGGGGTGCTCCCAGGTTCTCCCAGTTTTGTTTGCATATCTGTGTGCCCCTTGAACTGATTCTATATCCCTCATCTCTGCTAAGTTTGTGCTGGTGGGGGTTGGTAATGTCTCTGGCATTACTAAATTTTCTTCCCTGCATGGTGAGGGGCTGAATCAGTCCAGGTGTGTTGGCTATCAGATTTGCCCCCCTTATTTTTCTTGTTTGCTTGTGTGCCCCTTGAACTTGATTAGGTCCATTCCTCACCTTTGCTAAGTCTGTGCTGGTGGGGGGGTAATGCATACGCATTATTGTCCCTATTTGGTGAGGGGATAAATCAGTCCAGGTGTGTTGGCTATCAATAAACTTGTTTTAGATATTAGGTCCCCCTATATAGCTAGTTTGGATTGCAGCGGCCCTTTTGTTTTGGTGATAGCATGCTGCTAGTTTGCCTGAGGCTTTGAATAACCTCAGGTTGATCTTTTTGGGACATGCTCTTTTAGTGCTTCTCGGCATCTGTTCTCTTTGGGTTTAGATGTTAAGAGGCAATATCATGACCCTTTTATTTTGTTAGGATGGGATATGCTCTATTGTATGCACCTAGTGTAGACAATATGACCCCAGTTTTGTACGTTTTTCACTTAGGGTGTACATATGTGCATACCTTTGGTTAATATAATGTACATTTTAACCAAAAAAATGAGGATTAGTTATGTTTTAAAGAACAGACTGCTGGCGGCACCTTCATCTGCCCTGGCCGTCCCTTTTTCTTTTGATTCTACTATTATGGATTCATTGTATTTTGGATTATGCTATATTATGATGAGTTCTTAATTTATATTCTTTCCAGTTTATTTATTATTGAAACTTCGATCGATGCAACTATGAGATCAAATTGAGTCTTATTCCTCATTTTATTTGTTGGTAATTATTCATCTTTTGATTCAATCGTCTCTATGATTAATGATTAGCTTGGTTATTTTTGCGAGATAATTAATTTAATCATTGAATCGTCTGCTAGTTGAAATAACGAATCCGTATTGTTTATGATTTTCATAATAGTAGCACATGATATGAGTTTTTCGGTACGCAGCTAGGAAAATCTGCTATCATGAAGATGAGTAATCTGAATTAAAATTAACCCGCATGTTCGTTAATATTCAGAATTCGGGTCTCTCAGATTGTAATGCTGCCGGAACACCAAACTTCTATGACCGTGTCTAGGGGTGTCTTTCGGTTAGATGGTAATTAGTGACCGTGTCCTGATTACCAAAATTAGGTGAGATTTGTTACTTGGCGCGTGTCGATAACTATAACTAATTTATCAATGAATTAACGAGTCATCTGTGCATCAGTGATCAGTTGTGTAAATCGAGGTGGATATAATGAATTTAACGTGAATATTTCGTTACATGTTCTCATGTTCTTAGTTTATTTTTATTCTTAGAAAGTAGTTACAAATACCTAAATATCTCTTTTTTTGTCGTTATTAAGAGAAACAAATCCACCATTCCCTTGTGGAGACGATCCTGCTCACCTTATACTCGTTATAGGAAGTAGGTAAATTTATCTTTGGTGGTTGGACGCCCACCAAATTTCGGCTCCGTTACCGGGGAACGGTGTTAAGTGATTTATTTCTTTTGTAGTTTTGTATTTAGTTTTTTTTGTTTTGTTTTGTGTTGCCCTTGTTTGCAAGCATGTCAGGTTACAACTACACAAGTCCTATGGTGAATCAAGATCAGTATGGTAACCGGGTGAACGATTCTTATGACGAGGGATATTATCCTAATGGGCCGAACCATCAAGATTGGGGCTACACTTCTTACTTTCAAAGTACAATCCAAGATGGAATGACCAATTCAATTTCAATTATGGTGTTTCACACACGTCTCAGGATCGGTTTACTTTCCAGCCGCCTAGTGAACAAGGATTGCCAGTTTCAAATTCAGGTGATATTTTGGAAGAACTTATGAAGACTTTTTCTACCCTTATTGCATGGATTATCCAAACTGAAATGATTCCGCTTCAAAGTTGGTACAATAGGCTTCACAGTTCAAAGAAGAGCATTTTTCTTGGGTTCAGAATATGCAAACACAAATTGGTGAGCTGAAAACTGAAGCGGATCGTATTCAGGAACAAAGGTCAAAAACACCCTCTCTTCTTATATGGTATGATGATGAAGATGATTGTCCCATGATTGATCCAACACCACATATTGATGATGATGATGATTACAATAATGATCAAGAAAAAGGTGAAGAAATTCACCCGGGGTTGGAGAAGTTAGCGGATGATGTGTCTAATCAAGAAGAAAGTCGCCTGGAGGTAATCACAATTGAGGAGCCATTGGTTCCTATATTTTTTGACGTAACTGTAGACGTGCGAGAAAGCGAGAAAGAAGTAGTCTTCCCCCTTGACCACTATATAATGAACTTGGATGTGGAAGCCCCTAATCCGGTTCTGATTTTCTTGGGAAGATACTTCACTAAAGTGCCTAGAGCCAAGGGACGACGGATTCTACAGAGAGATGAGATGGATGGCTCTCTTACTGAATACGCAAGGAAGAACAATGAAAGGAAAACTATTCCATTTTACAATGGATAGTCGAGGTACCGATGTCTAGCCAAAGACATTAAAAAGACGCTTATTGGGAGGCAACCCAATGTTTAAAATGTTTGTTCTTTACGTTTGTATTATTATTGGAGACAATTGATGAGTGGTTTGAAGGGTTATGGCCTTGAAGAGTCCAAATTTGTTAAAGAATGCAGTCAGCCTGATAAATGGTGAAACGGTATGATCATACCATTCGGCAGTTTGGAGGCAGAAAATTTTATATTGAAATAAGTTTGGTTTGAGTGAAACAGTATGATCATACCGTTCAGCAGTTTGGCCTCTAGAAATTAAATTTTTGGGGCAGCTTCTACATCCAATTTGTGTATCATTTTCATGAGTGAATACATTATTGGAGGCTTCCTAATCTTTAGAAAGAATATAGACCATACACAAACTTGTTGCATACATATGGAGAAAGAGATTGGTGTCTCGATTACAATGGATGGAGTACCACATCCCACCACAGTTTCAGGGAAGTGCTTTTCTACTTACTACTCTCAATGCATGCATATCAGTTATCTCATTAGCATTATACATAAAGCATATTAGTTGAGTCTCATTTCATTTCCTTTCCACATTTGGCCATACATTGGGGACAATGTAAGTTTCAAGTGTGGGAGAGATGATGTATTTATCATTCATGTTTATCATTTTTAGACTACATCATACATTATTATTTGCATTCAAAAACAAAAACAAAAATGAAAAACAAAAAAGAAAGAAAAAAAAACACATGACATGTTAAAAATTTAGCGTTGCATTTTACAACTTCAGAGCACCAAGAATGCACATTCTAGACACTTTACCAACCTTTTTAGTTCTATCTTGCGTGAATTAATAGGAATCAAATGGTGATTACTTGATGTAATCACACACTTTTGTGGATGCGCACTCACATTATAATGTTTGTTTATGAATTTTGGTAGTAAAATCTTTGAACCTAACAAAAGCCACTTAAAAGTGAGGTTTACTTAGCCAAAGAGCGCACTCGCTCATATTTTTTTCTTTGAGTGGTATCCACACATTCCAATGTCATTCTAGAATTTACGTTGACATACATTTCGAGACCACATTTTTCAAGTTTCGTGCATTTAAGTGATTGAGGCACCTAGGATTTAACCCCTTCGAGACCCACTTTTGTTAGCCTATCTGATATTTATCCCCTAGTGAGCCCCGTCTAGCCTGACCCCTTTCTTTGATTAAACTCCAGAAATTAAACTCATGTCCTTTTCTTACGATATCCCTTCTTTTGTTCACCCTATTGTCAGGAGATTGTATGAAGAGTTGCATGAAATTTTGAGGAAGTACCTAGAAGTGAATATCTAGAGAAGTATGGCTCGAGATTATGTTCTGAAGGTGTGTTTCAAGACCTTGAAAAAAAAAGTTGAAAGTTGAAAAAAAAAAGATAAAAGTAAAGAATAAAGGAAAAAAAACAAGAGCTTACATTGAAGAAGTGTTTTATATATTGAATAAGAAGGTTGTTTCTGCTAGCAATTTTTGCAAGCTTCTTTGGATGTTGTTGTTGCACTTCTACTCTTACGATGTTGTCATAGAAGTTGGAGCCATATATTGTGTTTCAAATAGAATTATTTTTGGCCACTGTGTGTTATGGATGTGATTATTCTTGCCTTCTCTTTGACAATTTAGCCCATATTATACATTTTCCCTCCCTTATTTTCTGTCCCTAGCCCCGTTTCAACCCTGTGAAAGACATCATGATTTGTGTATCGGATTTGGATGCATAGTGGTGGCGATTTGATTGATATGAAAACATATGGTAATGCTTGGATATGTGTTGATTTTGAGGGTGTGTGAATAGTCCCTATAAATTTAATATATTGAGCGATACCCGTGCGAACATGTTGGGGTTTGTTTATTCTGCCACTTGAAAATTTGTAAATCAATGTGATAATGTGAGTTGTATGAATACTAGTGTGTGATATATATAATTCTTGATCGCCATTCGACTTGAATTATGACATGTGAGATAAATAGGAAGGTTGGACGTGCGTCATTTCTGGATATTGTTGGTGCTTTGAAGACATGTTAGAATCATGCATCATGCATTTTGCATTTCACGGTCTAGTCGCGAGTGGTAGGATGCTTGGGGACAAGCATTATTCAAGTGTGGGGGAGTTTGATGGGAGCGTAAATGATTGGTATTTCATCACAATTTCGAAATTATTTTCTATAGAGATACGCGCTTTTATGGTTTGTTTGATGTTGTTTTCCAGATTTGATGAAAATAAGCATACGAAGAGTGTTGTGGTAGAATCCATTACAAAAGATGTGAATGTAGAAGAAAAAGTAGAAGATGGTATGATCATACCATTACATTAAAGTGAGGCTGGTAGCAAGTTGCTTAAAAGATGGATTTTGCAAGATCGTTTCCTATTTGTCCATAATTAAAAGACTCCTTATTTCCTAATCGTCGAATAATTTTAATATTTTAATTTAGGAAAATAAAATAAGTTATTAGTTATGTTTTAAAGAACAGACTGCTGGCGGCACCTTCATCTGGCCGTCCCTTTTCATTTGATTCTACTATTATGGATTCATTGTATTTTGGATTATGCTATATTATGGTAAGTTCTTTAATTATTTTCTTTTCAGTTAATTTATTATTGAAACTTCAATTGATGCAACTATAGATCAAATTGAGTCTTATTCCTCGTTTTATTTGTTGGTATTTATTCATCTTTTGATTCAATCGTCTCTACGATTAATAGTTAGCTTGGTTATTTTCGCGAGATAATTAATTTAATCATTGCATCGTCTGCTAGTTGAAATAACAAATCCGTAATTGTTTGTGATTTTCATAATAGTAGCATATGATATGAGTTTTTCGGTACGCAGTTTGGAAAATCCGCTATATTGAAGATGAGTAATCGGAATTAAAATTAACCTGCGTGTGCGTTAATATTCAGAATTCGGGTCTTTCAGATTGTAATGCCTCCGGAACACCAAATATCTATGACTGTGTCTAGGGGTGTCTTTCGATTAGATGGTAATTAGTGACCGTGTCCTGATTACCAAAATTGGGAGAGATTGGGTACTTGGCGCGTGTCGGTAACTATAACCAATTTATCAATGAATTAACGAGTAATCTGTGCATCAATGATCAGTTGAGTAAATCGACGTGGATATAATGAATTTAACTGGAATATTTCTTTACATATTTTCATCTTCTTAGTTTATTTTTATTCTTAGGAAGTAGTTATAAAAAGCCAAATATCTCTTTTATTTTCGATTTTAAGAGAAATAAATCCACCGTTCCTTGTGGAGACAATTCTGGTCACCCTATACTCGTTATAGGAAGTAGGTAAATTTATCTTTGGTGGTTTGACACTCACTAGTACTTAGTTGAAATTCTCAAAGGGTAATGGTTTGAAATATGAGTATTTCAATCTATTTGCAACAAACTCGATCGGCAATCATTTAGTCAAGATTCAAATGATCTGCAGTAAGAAATTGTTGTCCTCGGTAAGCTTCATTTTATTTGTACAAAAAGTGCTACACTCTTTTAGTTTAGAAGTTTTGTCTCTTAAATTAATTTCCTTACGTTTCATTAGTTAATTTCCAATTGTTTTAATTTTTTTCTTTTTAGGCGAGACTTCAACAAAGATACGATTGAACGCGATGAAAGATATGTCTTACTGAACTTTGTCTCAAAATATTAGGTGCTTTCTTGCTTTTAAATGCCTTTGATTATGGTTATCTTAAAACCCTTTGCATTTAATATTTCCTTACCTCTTTTATTTTATTGTTTGGTTGAATGGTCTTAGAATTAGTATGAATTATAAGCGTATTCATTTTTTTTCATGAGTTCATTTTCATATTGAAAGAAGGTGGTGTTCTGGTAACACATGATGGTACGTTAACATTATCATTTTGGTGGCATGAATATTTAATATGGAGGTGTCTTTTTTATGTGAATGATTAATGATAAAATGATAAGGTGAATATTGTATTTGTCATGATGAATTATGTTTTAGGTAATGATAAACCATTTAGTTTTAAGTTCATGCAAGCTTTTCTGGTCTTTACTTTTTTCTTTTTTCTTTTTTTTTGTTTTTTTGTTTTTTTGTTTTTTTTGTTTTTTTTTTTTTTTGGCTTAGAACTTTATTTGGTTTGGTTGTATAGGACAAATAGCGATAAGTCCATATTTTGTGGTGTTTTATGTGGTAATTTTATATCTATTTTGTTGGGTGGTACTTTTTTTCGGGTATGTTTTGGTTGATTTTCAGGTTTTGCAAACCCGAGAGAGAAGGTGGAAGATTTTGGGACTTATAGAACAATTTTTGAAAGTTTTGTAGAAGATGGAAGTAAAACGGATTTTAAAGAGTTCAAGGTTTTAATTTCGCCTATGTCGGGATCTCGACATGCTAATCCGAAGACAAAGCCTATTAAAGCCAATATTTAGATTGGAAAAAATCTCTTATGGGTATTATACAATCTAGTTTGGCCCATGGCCCAGTTTATTTTGATGTATATCCCAATTTACAATTATCTTTATCAGATATAAATATTCTTGATTCCTTAACAATGAATGTTAAAACGCATGGTTATAATTATGCTTATGGATCTGAAATTATTTGTATATGTTATAGAATTTATTATAACCCTTTACACACTTTAAATCCTATGTGTAAAATAGAGGATAAATCTCTAAATGAAACTATTCTCATAGAAACAAATTTCAGTAAGTCTAATATTACGACTAGAAGATCTATTAAATGGGAAGAAATTCCTTTGCCAGATACTTGGCAAATTGCAAATGCAGTACCAAGGATTCCTGTTATATGTCAGGATGTTACTAATATAGATCAAAGTACAGACGGAAATATTTCTATTAGTATGAATTCATGTATGGATAATAGAAATTTATTATCAAGATCTATATCTATGAGATCTTTTATCTCTCCTTTTGATAATATTCATATTCCTGAACCCAGTAGGGTTTCTACTTCTCAGTTAAGAGAAAATTATGTTAAAAATTTATCTCTGGATAAAAATAATATTGTAAGAGGAAAAGGAGTTGTTGATTCAGATATTGCTGAATCAGAGGTAGATTATAATATTTAAATGGATTTTACAACTAAAATTGATTTTAGTCCAGGCTCACTGGCAAGAAAAACAATTAAAGATGAATTTTATCTTCCAAAATGGAAACCTTTTCGTGATTGGTTTTTTGAACATATTTCAAAAGAAGATAGAGATTACTATCAAGAAGAATTTTATAATTATGTTAAAAATAAGAATAGAATGATTACTTTTATTTCTTGGTTTATTTCTACCTATGTTCCACAATATCTATATATAATTGAAAGAGAATTTCAATTAGAGGGGGGAAAAACTATGAAAGGGATATATCCTCCACAACAAGCTTTCACTATTGAAAGAAGTGGTAAAATATTAAATTTTAATGCATTTTCTATATTAATTGAAAATGATTCTTTAAAATATACTATAAAAGAATTAAATCTTTTACTATCAAATCAGAATTATACAAATTTATACCTAAATATATTAGGAGAACAGATAACAATGATTTCTGATAAAATAGAAAAAATTTTATATGAAGTAAGAAATATATCTAAAGAAAAAGATGAAAATAATAATAGAAAAAATATTGATAATATTGTTATTACTTCACATATTCAACCTCCTCCTGATATTAAAGATTTTATTTTAAAACCTAGAGGAGATTTAGAAAAATTTCTTGAAGAAAAATTTAAAAATTTAAAATTAAATACATTAGATCAAGATATTTCTAATACAATTGGGTCTAGTAATCATAATAATACAGTCCAATTTGAAATAAATAGATTAAAGAAATATGCTGATCGTCCTACTCAGCATAATTACTATTATAGAAGACCTTCTCCTATGGATACTCTCCATGAGGAACACGAATATGAAATTAATAATAGTTATTCGGGAAAATGTATTTACGAATGAAATCTTGATGGTTATGCTGATAAGCAAATATATAATATGATACATAGAATGCTTATGTATAGTTCTATATGTAAAACATCAGGTAATACTGATAAAAATATTGCTAAAATGATAATTTCT
This sequence comes from Gentiana dahurica var. dahurica, assembly GCA_024500145.1. NCBI lineage: Eukaryota > Viridiplantae > Streptophyta > Magnoliopsida > Gentianales > Gentianaceae > Gentiana > Gentiana dahurica. Next base: position 1,935,059 of record CM044903.1, read on the forward strand.
GGTTTCACTGGCCAATTAAAAGGATGGTGGGATAATTATTTAAGTTTGGTAACTACTATTTTAGAACATTTCACAGGTAGAATTTCTGATAATTGCGAAAATATTCGTACCTTACTACAAAATCTTAGATGTAAAACATTAACAGATTTTAGATGGTATAAGGATACTTTTCTCAATAGAGTTATGGAATTACCTGAGAGTAATAGCTCTCATTGGAAATCCAAGTTTATAGATGGATTACCCTATTTATTTGCAGAAAAAGTAAGGAAGAATTTAAGAAAAGATTTTCTTAATATTCCTTATGAAGAATATACTTATGGAAAATTAATATGAACAATTATTCATGAAGGGTTAGCTCTCGGTAATGAAATAAAATTAAATCAGCAACTTAAAAGGCAAAATCTATCTGAAAAATCACAATTAGAAAGATTTTGTGATCAATTCGGTATGGATCTTCCATCCTCGTCTAAACAATCTTTTAAAGATAAAAGAAAAGAAAAATCTTTTGATTCTTTTTATAAGGGAAAAAGAAAGAAAAGATTTTCTAAGAAAAAATTAGAAGAAAAAGAATATAAGCGTGAAAAGCGCAAAATAAATAAAGAAAAATATAAAACAGATAAAAAATGTTTTAAATGCGGACAAATAGGTCATTATGCGAATAGATGTAAAATGAAAAAGAAAATTAATTCTATTGAAAATGAAGAATTAAAATTAAATCTTTCAAAAATACTTCTTAATTCTGAATCAGAACAATCTTCTTCAGATATAGAAGATTCTGATAATTCAATTGAAGAAAATAATTTATCTCAATTAAATAATGAATTAATTTATTCATCTGATACAGATGCTTGTTGTACATCTTGTATACAAAATATTACATGTGATAAACATGATAAAGAAGAAGGAGAAGAATTTTATAAGATTCTTTCCCAATTTAAAATTTTAGAAATAAATGTTTTATCAAATAATAATATTGTTGAATTTCTTAAATTAATTAAGAATCCTGAGCTTCGTTCTCAGTTAATTGATAACATGGCTGAAGTACCGTCATCTACTAATAATGAAGTTGACATAAAAACTTCTCAAGAACCTTATTCTATGAATAATGTTTTAAAAATGTTAAAAGAAAAACAATCAGGATTAAAACCTACCACAATAATAGAATTATCAAAAGAAGTAATATCTTTAAAACAAGAAATATCTAATTTAAAAAAGATTAATAAAACATTATATGAAAGGGTCTCCCTTCTTGAATATGATAAAAAGGGGAAAGGTAAAGAACCTATTTCAGATATTTCTAGTATACCTTCAGTAATAGAAGGATTTGATCAAGATAATTTCTTAAATAATATAAGTATTATATTTTCTCAAAAATGGTATGTGAAAATTAATTTATTAATTAACAATTCTTATAAACAAGAATTAACTGCTTTAATTGATAGTGGTGCAGATATGAATGTAATCCATGAAGGATTAATTCCCACCAAATATTTTGAGAAAACTACAATGACATTAAGTCATGCTGGTGGTGAAAAACATGATATAAAGTTTAAACTTCCAAAAGCTTATATTTGCAAAAATAATAGTTGTATACCTACAAGTTTTTTACTTGTAAAAAATATTACTAGTCAAGTTATACTTGGAACACCATTTATTGAAAAAATGTATCCTATAATCAAAATTGATAATAAAGGTATAATAGGTACTTTTGAAGGAAATAAAATCATGTTTGATTTTGTTACCAAACCTATACCTAATTTTTTAAATGAGATTAGGAATTTAATAGATAACAAAAGTTTGCATTTAAACTTTTTGAAACAAGAGATTAATGAATTTTCAATTGAAGAAAAGCTTCTAAATCCAAAGCTTAAAGAAAAAATAAATAACTTATTATATAAGTTTTCAATTGAAATATGTAGTGATCATCCTAATGCTTTTTGGGATAGAAAACGACATATTGTTGATCTTCCCTATGAAGATGATTTTGATGAAAGAAAAATAACGACAAAGGCTAGACCTTGTCAAATGAATTCTGAATATTTAGAATATTGTAAGAAAGAGATTGAATCTTTATTACAAAAAGGCTTAATAAAACAGTCTATGTCTTCTTGGTCTTGTACTGCTTTCTATGTTAATAAACATAGTGAAATAGAAAGGGGTGTTCCCAGAATGGTAATTAATTATAAACCTTTAAATAAAGTTTTAAAATGGATAAGATCTCCAATCCCTAATAAAAAGGATTTATTAGATAGATTATATGAATCTATAATATTCTCTAAATTTGATTTAAAATCTGGTTACTGGCAGGTTCTGATATCTGAAAAAGACCAGTACAAAACAGCTTTTAATGTTCCTTATGGACACTATGAATGGAGAGTTATGCCTTTCGACCTAAAGAATGCTCCATCAGAATTCCAAAAGATTATGAATGATATATTTACTCCTTATAGTGAGTTTATGATAGTTTATATTGATGATATATTAGTATTTTCAAAAACTATTGAAAATCATTTTAAACATTTAGATATATTTAGAAAATTAATAATACAAAATGGTTTAGTTATATCCAAACCCAAGATGTCTTTATTTCAGACAAAAATAAGATTTTTAGGTCATAATATTGAAAAAGGAAATATTATTCCTATACAAAGAAGCATTGAATTTGCCTCAAAGTTCCCAGACATTATTCTGGATAAAACACAATTACAAAGATTTTTAGGTAGTCTTAATTATGTGTCTGCCTATTACAAAGATTTAGCTAAAGATGCAGCTATCTTATATGATAGATTGAAAAAATTACCTGGTCCTTGGACTGATCAGCATACTAAAGCTATAAAAATGATTAAAACTAAGGTAGCAAATTTACCTTGTTTAATGTTAGCTAATCCTTTCTGGGATAAAATAATTGAGACAGATGCCTCTGATATTGGCTATGGTGGTATATTAAAACAAATTTGTCCAGAAACAAAGCAAGTTTATCTTGTTAGAATTTATTCTGGAAAATGGAATAATAGCCAAAAGAATTATGCAGCAGTAGCAAAAGAATTTTTAGCTATTGTTAAATGTGTTTTAAAATTTCAAGATGATTTATATAATAAGAAATTTCTTATATACACAGATTGTAAATCTGCGAAATTTATGTTTAATAAAGATTTTAAACATGATGTCTCTAAACAAATGTTTGCAAGGTGGCAAGCCCATTTAGCCCCTTTTGATTTTGATATTCTTCATATGAAAGGAGAAGACAATAGTCTCCCTGATTTCTTAAGACGTGAATTTTTGCAGGAATAATGACAGACACTTCAGCTCATAATTCTGAAAATAATTTTTATTTACATGAGACATTTTGCTGGCAGAAATGGTGGAGAAATGTCATTCTTGATGTTGAAAGTAAAAAAGGAAAAATGCAAAAGGAAATAATCCAAAGGGAAATAACTGGAAAGCCTTTAAAGCTTTCTTTACCCTCAAAACAGCCATGCTGGAGTTGTAGAAATAATTATCATTATGATTAATGTTGCAAAAATTGCAGGTATGACATCCAGAGGATCAGGACGAGGAGTTCATAATTCCTATCGTGGAAGAGGTGGAAGAGGAAATTGTTAGTAATACCATCCGCAACGGAAGCGATTTAAGGATCTAGATCTATATAATACACGTAATAAAATAACTAGATCTATTCTACAAGGGGGTTGTAGAACATACCTCTTGGATCTCAAAATCCAAGTTGGAGAACCGCAATAGAAAAGAAGATGTGAAGAG
>CM044903.1:1939167-2062559 GCA_024500145.1 Gentiana dahurica var. dahurica
TTCCATTAAACACTCGTTTCTTATGCAAATTATACAAATATGAGGGAAATTATCATAAAATATATCAATATAAATCGTATAAATTCACCCTTAACACCGACGTTGTTTAAGGATGCACACCAATATGCAAAAGCATGTCATGCTTGTCAAATGACAGGAAATATTTCACGGAGGAATGAGATGCCACTTAAGAGCATCTTAGAAGTAGAACTCTTTGACGTTTGGGGAATAGATTTCGTTGGACCCTTCTCTTCATCACTATCTAACCGATACATCTTAGTTGCTGTTGATTATGTATCCAAATGGGTTGAGGCCATTGCTTCCCCTACTAACGATGCTAAGGTTGTAGTTAGATTCTTGAAAAAGAATGTTTTTACGAGGTTTGGGACGCCTAGGGCGATTATAAGCGACAATGGTAGTCATTTTTGCAATAAACCTTTTGAAAGGATGATGATTAGGTATGGGGTTCGACATAAGCTAGCAACCGCATATCACCCCCAGACTAGTGGGCAAGTAGAAGTCACCAATCGAGAGATAAAGCGTATCAAGGAGAAAACTGTCAATACGACTAGGAAAGATTGGTCGTTACGTTTAGACGACGCTTTATAGGCTTATAGGACTGCATATAAAACCTCGATTGTAATGTCCCCGTATAGGATTGTTTTTGGAAAGGCATGTCATCTTCCTGTGGAACTTGAGCACCGGGCCATGTGGGCAACAAGGATGCTAAATTTTGATGAGACGTTGGCCGGTGAGAAGAGGATGTTAGAATTAACTCGCCTGGAGGAGTTTCGCTTAGAGGCATACGAGAATGCCAAGATTTTCAAGGAGCGCACGAAGAAGTTCCATGACAAAAAGATTCTGGAGAGAACCTTTCAAGAGGGTCATCTGGTTCTCTTGTACAACTCGCGCTTAAGACTCTTCCCGGGCAAGTTAAAATCAAGATGGTATGGCCCATTTCGAGTACAACGAGTCTTTCCTTCTGGAGCGGTGGAGCTATTCAATTTCAAAGACGAGTCCAGGTTTGTGGTCAATGGACATCGTGTGAAGCATTATCAAGGGCTTCCGCCTGGTGTGGAGGAGGAGGTTTTGTACCTCGAAGACCCTATCTATGAATAAACCATCTTGAACTGAGTCGAGCTAGCGACTATAAATTTAGAACTATTTCCTTATAACAATCTTTTTCGATTTTATTTTTAATAAAGTAGCATGCGCCTATCACAGGTTTTTTCATCTCGCCATGTTCCGAGTCTAAGTTCGGAATACACGAGGTTTTTTCCTTGATAGCCGTCATGTGAGTTTTTATTTAGGTTTAAATCCCTTTTGATATTGTCCATGCCAATATAAAGTAAAGTGGCTTAAACTGTTTTTAGATATTTCTATCTAATTACTGCCACATTATTTTATAACTTCCATCGACATGGTATTTGACGATTTCGTGGAGCTTGTTTGCTTATACAGGATGTGTCTGTCTCTCCACGACGTGCTGATGTTTACTCCGATATTGTTCCTTTACTTGGGAGCCGTTTCCAGAGCTAAGTCTTTCTTCTTAAACTCTCATTTATTTTTGTCATTGAGGACAATGCCATGTTTAAGTGGGGGGGCAAGGGACTTAGCTATATGTTGAAAAAGTAAAGAGGAACGGAGTATTGAGGCAATATTGAGCCAAATTTAAAATTTTTATGGATAAATACCAAGTTGTTGAACTCATACCCTTAAACTTGTGAAGTTCTTATACGTAGAATTGGTAGGAAAAGAAACCAAGTTGCGTGAGTACGTGGTCATGTTATACTTTTGCGATGAATTGTTAGTAAACTTAAGGATATTCATGCCAACAATTGCAAGTAGTTAGGTATTGTTCAATTACTCAACATGTGAATCGCTTAGTACTGCATGAATTATAAAAAGAGGTATGTGTACATTGCATAGATAATTGGTTATGCTTACCTAGTGTCGTTATTTATCGACTGATGTATTCTGATCTTCTAGCCATCAAAGCGGAGTAATAGGCTTGAGACGTACCTGTGTCTTGGCAATGCATTAAAACACTGGGCTTGTAGTAACATTACCAAAGTAGCCCCACGCTTGTGGTAATATTCGATACTATGCATGATCTAAGGTAGGGAGGATACTCATAAAAGAAAAAAAGAGTTTTCTTCCTTGAGATTGGTAGTATTTGAAAAATATGAAGAATTGAAAAAGTTCAAGTTTTTAGAGGCTTTGAGTAGTACTCGGTCTCCAAGTCCAAAATCCATATAGATACGCTCTTGCTTATTGTTCTAGTGCTTTAACCATTGCGAGGCAAAAGAAGTATGAATGCTGATGTTGGTGAATTTTGATATGAAGTCTGCATAAACTCTAATCTTGCTACATTTATATAAAACCAATGCACATGCACACAATCACTTCGATTCATAAGCGAGTAGTGAATAATGCTTATCTTATGAGCATGACTGGTATGAGTTGACTCGAGTTTCTTGTGTAAGTATGAGATGACCAAGGAAAATGTTGTCTTGGGGAATGACATATTGATGCTTTGTTCGGGACGAAGCAAAGTTTAGTTGGGGGCATTTTGATGACGGTTAAATATACCTATTTATGTCATCAATTCTAACCTTAAATCGGAGTTAATTATATATATTTCATATTGAATCACTTGTTTGTATTTATTATTTAATGTTAAGTGATTATTAATATGATTTTTGGTATTTAATTGTTTTTATTATTAAAGACCAATTTATTGTGCAATAAATGCTGATTTTGTAGATCATGATAAATCGGGAGGATAAATGTCATTCAATCAGTGAATCTTAAGATAATAAGGAAGAAAATCGGAGCATTAATGAAGGGATAAGTTAGAGAAATCATATCAGCACGGAAGAATGCAGTGGGGAGCAAGTTAGACGAGAAACGCATTTAACATGTGCAAAAAAAGAGGCTCGGTCGACCGAGCCACTTCCTTCGGTCGACCGAGGGTTGATATTCGGTCACCCGAAGCTTATCCAGAAGAAAACGCGTGTATATCTTCTAGATCCTTCCTAGGTCGGCTATAGCCTCTATATAAGCAGCAGCTACGAAATTGAACCAACAACAAACCTACAAGATACAATTTATACAATACCTTGAGTTTATAAAGTTTTAGTTTTTTTATGTTTGTTCATTGTGGAGTCGTCGGATTCTCCGGTTAGGGAGCGCATTAAAGAGTGGGAGTCATTCTCGTCTTCGAGGGTATGACTTTTCAATTATGCAATCTTTATTCGTAGATCTGATTTATTTTATTATGGAGTAGTTTTCTTGTATTGATTCCGCGATGTAGACTAATTACGAACCCATGTGTTTAGATTAGAAACGTTAAGAAGTAATCATAATTTGTACCTACGTAGACCTTCACTCGGTCAGCCGAGACATGTCATTCGGTCGACCGAGCGTGGTGAAGTTTGGGGCAGAATTATGACCGGCTTCGACTACGTCAGATTCTCTGATTTGGAATTAAAACGAGTAATTAAACCTGATCAACTTAATTATTTGTCATCATAATTTAACATGAAACCTAAAAAGTGATTGTTACTTAGGATCTAGATTGAATCGGCATCTAAGAAGTACGCCTTACCCTAGGAATGTTGCTTAGATGAGGTTACGGTTTATACCGGCATCCTTAGTTTCGTAATTATGTCAGAAGTTATATGAGATGGAGGCATTAAAAGGTGAAGTCACGTAATGGAGGCACAATGATTTAGATGGCCTAATCGGAGCTAAATCTACCTTAGGGGATGACTTCCGTAGTCATAATAATTAAACTTTAACGTTTGTTTTGTCTTGTTGTGAATCTAGTTCACATGGGGGAGTCATTAGCTACTAGCATAATCAATATTCTTTGTTTAGATAATATCAACAATATTGTCCTTGTTTTAGTAGTTTTTAGATTGTCTTTGTGGTATTCTGTGTCTTGTGGTTGTCACTGTCTTATTTACTGCGTTTAGTTGGTCGTAGACCGCCCTTTCAATTTAGTTCTAATAGAATAAAGTTGTGTTTTTTTTGTGCCGAGTCTCTGTGGGATCGACCTCGACTCTATCTAGCTATACTACGATTGAACCTAGTTCTCTTGCTAGTGTGTTAGTTAGGCATCGAGTTATTTTTATAACTTGACCCGCAATCACCCATCACCTCAGAAAATGTTCTTGGATCATCCTCAATATTGTAACAATATGAGTATTGATATCCAACTTCATTTCTCGAACCTTCCACCAAATAAGTGACAAAATCCGGTGGAAATGATTTTGCTATTCTAGCCCTCTTACTTCTTCGAAGTTCAGAAGACTCAACTTGAGAACCATTATTCTCTACATTCTCCACTCCAACTATCATAGGAGCAATAACCTTTGGTCTAGGAATAGATGTAAATCTATTCTCATCAAAGATAGTATCACGTGATTCTATAACTGAGTGATCAGCCACTGAATCACTAGGTTCTATAACATAAAACCTATATGCCTTGGAATGATTAGCATATCCAATGAAAATGAAATCAATGCCTCTTTCTCCTAAAGTTTTCATTTTAGGATCGGGAAGTCTTACAACTGCCCTGCAGCCCCAAACTTTTAAATAATTCAAGTTTGGTTTCTTTTAAACCAAAGTTCATACAGGGTAGCATAATTCTTTTTATTAGGAATTCTGTTTAGTAAATAGCAGGCCATTAACATGGCCTCACCCCAAAATCTATTACTCAATCCTGAGTAGGACAACATGGAATTTACCATCTCTTTTAGAGTACGGTTTTTCCTCTCCGCAATGCCATTTTGTTGTGGCGTATACGGTGTAGTAACCTCGTGTATAATACCACACGACCCGAAGTAGGTTGGATCATAGTATTCTCCACCTCTATCGGTACGAAAACGTTAAATACTAGAATTCAATTGTAATTCTGCTTCACTTTTATAAATCTTGAATTTATCAAGAGCCTCATCTTTAGTATTAAGTAAATACACATAACAAAAACGAGTATTATCGTCTATAAACGTAATCATATACTTCCTATTTCCCAAAGACGGTGTGACATTAAAGTCACACAAATCACTATGGATAAGTTCTAAAATTGTAGACGATCTTTCAACACCACGAAATGGTTGTCTTACAATTTTAGTAAGCATACAAGTAGTACACTTATCCATAATGAGATCAAAAGGGGGAATCAAAGCATTTTTAGACATAACATGCATACGTTTATAATGCACATGACCTAACCTTGCATGCCACAACTTCGAGCTATTAATATCAGAAATATGCATAACTTGATTAACTTTATAATTAATAACATTGAGCATAAACATATTATTACACAAATATCCAAAACCAACAAATACACCATGTTTTGACAAAATAAACCTATCGGACTCATAAACTTGTTTGTAGCCCGATTTATACAATAGTGCACCCGATACAAGGTTTTTCCAAATGCACGGAACAAATAAAACATTAAATAGTTTTATACACTTTCCAGAACTGAAATTTAAAGTAATAGTTCCATGACCACATATTACAGCCTTCGACTCGTTTCCCATTTTCAAAATGGATCCATTATTCACCGGTTCAAAATCTTCAAACCAGCGTTGATCCTTGCATACATGCCTTGTTGCTCCCGAGTCGATCCACCACGAAACATCATCATCTTGCATATAAAATGCTTCAGAAATAAATGGCACATAATTCATAACCGAATTAATACCAAAGTTAACATTCTGACCTTGATGTTTGGGTGGTCCTTGGTCTTTCAACCCCTGTTCTGGACCTTTGTTCTTTCTGTTCTTCCGCACTCGGCAATCAGCCTTGTAGTACCCTGTTTTTCCACAAATCCAACAGGCACCCTTTGGCCTTTTTCCAGATTCATTGTTGCCAGCCTTGAATGGTTTCTTTTTCTTACCATTACCTTTTCCTTTGTTAGTTTTAGAAAGCTCCCCGGCCTCCATTACATGAATGGATGTCGATTCATCAATTTCTTTTCCCTTGGTTTTCACACCCTCCTGCGCCCTGAGGGATTCCTCGATACGCACGTGGCTACCAAGTTCAACCAAAGAGAGTTCTTCCTTTTTGTGTTTTAACATATGCGTAAAATCTTTCCATGATGGTGGTAGTTTATCAATGATACTAGAAACAGAAATGGATTCATCCATTTCCATTTTGTGTTGTGCAAACTGGCCTAAAATGTGTTGAAGTTCATTGTATTGTTCAATTACAGACCGTGTATCTACCATCATGTATTTCATGAAATTACCAACTAGAAACTTTTTAGCAGATGCATCTTCATTTAAGTATTTAGTTTCTAGTGCATCCCATAATTCTTTTGCAGATGCAAAGATAAATATCAAACAACGAATCAGACATACCGTTTACAATGTGACCACGACAGATGTAGTGTTAAGGGTCAATTTGTAGTGTTTTATAAGGATATATTTTATATCAATATTCCCCATATATGGATGTTTTTCGTAGAATTTGAGCTTATAATCAATTAATTTTGCAAATGACGTTTTGAATAGTTAAAATGCAAAATCGAGTAAATATCGTGGTTTTATTATCTATTTTGTATGGTTTTACGTTTTGCTCGGTTTTGTCATCTTTTAGGTGCACAAATGTGGAATGGAAGATGTCTAAATGATGTTTGATTGAAGATTAAAGTGGAAAGAAAGAGATACAAGAGGATGAAGATGAAATAAAGCTTGGGAATATCCCGAAAACGACTCGTAATACGACGGGCTAATCAAAAAGGCGTTTTCTGAAGAAGAGTCCTTAATGAAAGTTGTAGAGTTTTCCGAGAGCTTTTTTATGACATTCGGATCATAATTTTTGGAGGTCTAAAACTCAAGATATGAATTTTAGAAGTTTTATTCCAATAAATTCCAACTCAGCAGAACCGACTTACACATTGCCACAGCCGACTTAGTTTTCTATTTAAGCAGCCGCATATCCAACCCTAAGGGAATCATAATTTCTCATACACCAAATAGAGAGCAGCCGCCGTTTTTTCTGAGGTTCCAAGGCCGGTCACCCGAGCCTTGTGCTCGGGTGATCCGGGTTAGATTAGGAAGTCGTTTTTCTTCCGTTTTCGATTCATGGATTCAATCATGTACCAAACCACGTGAGTTTATTTATTTAATTTATTCAGTCCTTATTCGTTTTTTATGATCTTTAATTTATTTTGTATCGTTCTATGATTTTGATGCTATGATGTGAATTAGATCGAGAGATCAGTTTACTAATTGATAGTTTACAACATACGAGAGTTGCGTAAACTAGATCACTATAGAAAGATAGGATTTTTAATCATTAATGATGACAAGTTACTGGATTAATTATTTAGGTTGTTAGATTCTAAAATACGAGAGTTAACCTGAATCTACACCTTCGTTTTGTATGGAATATCGGTCTCAACATTCGAGAGAGGAGAGATTGATAAATTGAATTCACTACGAGAGTAGGATTTCATAGCTTGAGATTAAATTCACTAAGGAATTAGGGATTTGTATCTCGTGTAAAGGTGAAACCACAATTTGAATTAAAATCATGAGATGAACTAGGATTGAGATCACTTGGTTTGTATGAAGTTTGATCCCATGTATCCTTAGTTTAGGTTTTTATTATTTGTTCTAGTTTAGATTTAGTTTACTTGTTCTATGAGTTTATTTGTTAGTTCTTCGTTTATTTGTTTTCGTTAGTAACAATTGAGAGGATTAATTAGATTAGATTCAACATCCCTTTTCCCTGAGGATCGATACCCGTACTTATCCAACTTTACTAGCAACTACCCGGTATTCGGCCGGTTAGGAGGTAGTTTTGCATGGTAGTATAGGTTTATAAATTTTCTTTTGTTTTAATGATGCAAAATCTATCCAACAAAAGTGGCGCCGTTGCCGGGGAATAGGTGTCATGTTGAATCTGATCTTGTTATTTCTCGATTTTGTTACGTTTATTTTTCGTTTTAATAAAAGTAGCGTTTACCAAATCGAGAGTTTTTATTTTGCCGTGTTTCGATGACCATAAGGTTAAGAATGTGCAAAAGTTTTTTACTCGATTTGTTTAAACGTGAAGTATGTGTTTATGTGTTTTCTAATCTAACCTCTTTGTGCTTTAATTGAAAGTGGCTGCTGTGATCTGTGTTAATATGTGTTTTAAGTTTTTAGGGTTTGTCTGCGTTTTCCTGCTCTCTGCTGTGTATTCGTTGTATGGACGAGCGTCTGCTCTGTTGGACGCCCGTCCAGTTCTTTAGCTGCAGGTAAACGAGCGTTTGAAAGTATTGGACGTTCGTCCGTTCAAATATTTTCGACTCTGTTCTGGTTTAAAGGACCAGACGAGCGTCTATGCTTTCTGAACGTCCGTCCGGTCGGTTTCAAGGCAGACGAGCGTCTGCAAAGTGGAACGCTTGTCCAGTGCTGAGATTTCCTTTGAACGTTCGTCCGTAATGCAGTCCAGGTTCTGATTTTTCTTGATTTTATTTTTAATGCTTTTATTTGATGTGGATTTTTCATTCGAGCTTCTGTGGCTAATTGATGTTTACATAGATGTTCTGAACTTATATGTTTTTACCTTTCCATCTATGAATCCATGTTAGATAATTGATCAATTCCTTATACATGATTCATCTATGTAAGTTATAGTCACTGTCGGTTCTCGTACGCTATAACTGCACTACAAGAAAATTGAGATTTAATGACGGGAATTATCGTCATTAAATGCCCGATTCCCGTCATGAAAGGCTTTTAATGACGGGAAATATCCTCTTACTGTTGCCTCTCTAGATAAAGGTAAATAATGACGGGAAGATGATTTCCGTCATTAATTATATAACACATTCAATGACGGTACTATCCCGTCATTAATCAACGTAGTTAATAACGACTTGCCCCGTCATTATAGGGTCATTTTCCACTCATTGTATCATGATTTAATAACGACATGTCCCCTCATTGTAGGCTTGTTTTCTCTCATTAAATAGTGAATTAATGACGACACTTCACCACATTATAAAGACATTTTCCCCTCATTAAATAGTGATTTAACGACAAAATATCCCATCATTATAAAGACATTTTCCCATTATCATGGTAGGGCCACACTATCAAACAAGAAAACAAAAATAATAAGGCCGGAAAGGCCACCCATCAAGAAAGATGCAAGGCCACTTGGATTTGTAACCAAATTACAACAAAAAATCATATGGATGCATACATGATTACCTATTATCACAATACAAAAATACTTATCTACTATATATGTAGTACATTTGGTTCTTAATCCAAAATATTATGCTCCGTCAATTACAGCAATGATAGCTTCTTAACCTTGTTGTAGCCAAAACATGCCCGATTCCTCACGTTCAAACACAATACCTCCTTCACGCCCCAGATGACTCCTACAAGCAATCAACATTCATTCTAGGTAGTTTCAAAGAAGAAAAAAACATTACAAAAGCCTTCAAGCCCTAGATGACTCCTTCAAGCAATCAACATTACTTCTAGTTAGATTAGAAGAAGATGAAGAAGAAACAATACAAATGCGCAGTTGATCTGAAAAAGTAAACCCGGAAAACATAGCTTGATTGCAATTGCACAAAAAGAAGAGAAGGAATATGTTCAAAAAAATTATTGATTGCCTACGGCTATATCGTGTTCTATTGAATATCAATAGACTATAGCAATATTCATAGTAACCTAGCTGCATGCATTGTTTTAGAGTTAAGCTAAGAAACACCACTTCATCCTATGAAGCAACAAGTCGGTATGCATTTGAATGATTTGTTTGTCATTTTCTTATTTCACTGATTTTAAGACGAGCAGCAATATATATCCATGGCTAGAGGGATCACATAATACAATTAATTAAGTTAAAGAGGAGTCGTATGATACTTACCATCTTGGAGTTAATCTAAACAAAACTTCAACTTGTGATCTGACCAAATGTCAACTTCAGACCCAAGGAACCTACAATTAACAAGGACATTAGCTCTTATTACTATTCACATGACTGGTAATGATAAGATGAAACAAAACACATAGATTTCAAAAGGTCCCTTTATTGATCTATGCTAGTAGAAATGTCAAGTGTAAACAAAAGCATGTTCAAAAAGAAAGAGTAATGTCTCAAAATACCATCTGTTTTTGTACTTTGATACATAAAAACTCCGAGTTCAGGCAAAATCATTTGACTTGTAGGGAGTCCACATGAGGATTTCCAGCTCATCAAATGCACAACTGTGCATGGCATTAAGAATCAATTTCTTGAGAAGATCGGATATAAGAAAGGCACCTTATGTTGCACACCAGGTGAAAAAAGCTACTTTCAAAGATGAGCAGGAACTACAAATAATTCAGAAAGTATTCACCTGGAGTATAAAAGACAATCAATTAAGAAATAATATATATCAACAACAAGACAGCCAATAACATCAAATGAAACCCAAACAAAGACATGCACTTCTTTCTGAGTTAAACCATGGTGAAACAACTATTTTACCTTGTACAAGCTTTAGTATGGCTGTTGTAATGAACATGCTCTGGACCTTCTCCAATTCATTTCCCTCAAATATTGTGACCAGGTCACCTGATCCATTCCATGCAATGATTATCGTTGCCTACTAAAATGAGAACAAAATTGCAGAAGGGTTGGCAAAAAGAATATAAATACCAGATACAAAGGCAAACACTACATGAATATGAAAGCAGGTGGTAGTGTCATTTGTATACTAACTACTAAAATCTCAAAAAATTCCCAGGTATATAATATAAATTTATTCTCTCATCACATCTGAATAAAGATTACATGAGATAGACAAAGATTGAAAACAACAGATCAGTTAATAAACTAACCTGTACTCACAGTTGCAGAACTGCATGGAAAAAGAAATTTACAAAAGAAAATGAACTTATGAGATACAGTATGACCAGAGGCGTTAGAAAGAACAAAAGATGTAATAGATTATCCGAAAAAGCCAATAAATATATATATATCTTATCCACTCACACAGGCACACAAAAACACATCAATACTCCCCGTTTCATGAAGAGGGTAACAATATTAAAGTAAAATACGAGTAATAAAAGAGAAGAAACGGGGGAACTGGAACATTGACAACAATCGTACAAGAACTATAAATTGTGGCAAAAAATCGGTGTGTTTCCAACAAGCTCTTTTCTCTAACATTTTTTATACATTTAAGACCAATAGCATATCTACATACGACTGAATTTTTTAAGTGGAGTGTGTCAAATGTCCACCAGGCCATGAAAACTCAAGGCTCAAAATTACAAAAGTGCCAACAACTGTGATCACATCATGCCAAACATTCGGACAGATACAACACTTGCCATGCTCAGCATCCACAAAAATATAGGCAGTAGAATTTTGTAGTCATCATATGTACAAACTCAATGAAAACAGCATTCAACTAATCAATAAAAAGTCGTGCGAAAGATAATCACCTTCAAAAGTTTCGATGGTTCTAAATTAGGAATTACTTGAAATCTGCATGTCATAAATCCTGAAAACAACAGAGAGTAATGAAGGATTGCTCAGACAGACATGTAAGGTTTAGGATTATTCACAGGACACACAAAACATGGAGGCTACTTAAATTGAAAGAGAGAGACATAGGGACCTCCTGATATAAAATGATATGAACTTTGATCAAAGTTAAAAACATCTGTGTGGCATAACGATTTCATTACTAAAAAAGTATAACCAAAATTGTTACATGCTATCCGCCTATCTCATGCATGCATTGAGATTTGTCTTAAAAAACATATTGCCTCTGTCTCATTTACTTAGTACAAGTTAAGAACACCACTTTCTTACATAGACATTATATAATGCATTGTCTGTGATAAAAAACTTCATTGTTAGCAAAGTACAAAAAAGTGTATATAGCAAACCACTAAAGCACAAAACAAGGTAAACGACCAAGAAATGGCCAAAATGTACCACTAGAGCTTAATGATGTTTTCAACACTTCACTTAGCACACATTTTGTAAATATTAATGGTGTAGCCAAAAATCAACAGCAAATTGATTGCCTCATTTATTTGGACTTATTTATTTGTCTAATATTAATCTTCTAAACCTTGCAAGGCAAGGCAAGACATCCCAACGCGAGGTACCAAATCCGTGAAATGGAATGCTTATAGTAAATGTGCTAAATTAGACTCCCTTGATGGCAATCTACCAATGGAGCATACCTCAACCGTTTACTCTTTATACTTGTTTCTTAAAAATGTAAACTTCGTGTGGATAAGTGGTATATATTTACACGCTTTATGCACTTGGTATAATCATCGGTACAACGATTGTACCTTTACTAGCAAGGGGTAAAAAATCACACCACACGGGTTTCTACTATCTTTCCTAAAACCCATTGGGCACACGATGTACAAAATTCAACTTAACTTCACTACACCACATCCTCAAAAGCGTAAAATAGCAACAATGAAAAGGAGAAACTATCCAGACCATGTTTAATGAATGATCAACATCGATCCTATTACTACATTGACAGGCTCCAATAAATTAGGGTAATCCAACATATGCAAAAACACCAAACCTTGCCCCACTAAGTGAGATGGGAAATACTCATTTTGTTTCGAGTGAACTATATTTTATACACAATGTCTGGCTGAAAATATAAGTTATGAATTTCTTTTACAGTTACTATGCACAAAAAACTCTGATAGCTGATTCAATACTAATGAAAGTCTGACTCAGCTTAGCAGTTTAACTGAAACAATTATGTATCATCATTTTGATTTCTTATGTTCAACATATTACTTCGGAAATTAATCAAATTATAATGCACTTGATGAAGTCCTAGTGTGATGATTTCCTGTACAAGAGGGAGAGGCGTACACAGAAGTCTAAAATTTTAATGCGATAGAACCGAAACAAAAGTATTTACTGATGTTCAATTTAGTAACCAAACTTTATATTTCTTTTCTCAAGATATGCAACATTATCACCAAAATGCCTAGCTTTAATCCTTTAGCCCCTGCTTCTAATTGATTGCAGTCACCATTTTTTTTTTTGAACATTTCTCACAAAACTATTATATCCATTCCTCCTTAAAAAAATGCATCAATTCTGGACATGTGCTGTAGGAAATAAAAAACCTTCTATGTATGATGCTTAACAAAAAAACAGAGCATATAAACCCGATTCATCCCACGTACCCAAAGTAAACCTCACAACCGATAAAACCCTACACTATGTCATCAAATAACCACATGAGATAATAGTTATTCAAACAATAATACCTAGACATTAAGGGATTCCATGGATAGAAGATGTGTGGCCGCCGACTCTATATCAGATGAAATTGCAGATGAATCAGTTTTTCCTGCTAATCAGAACTGAATACTCAAAGGAATGAATCGATTTAGCCTTTTTCCCGGTGGTTACGAAGAATAACCCAAGTACCTGGTTGTTTTCACCACGGGTTGCCAGGAATTATCCCATCCAGCAAATGCAATGTTGTTCCATGGTCACTTACTGGGTTTGGGCTTCTTAGAACATGAGTGGAGAAACAAGGGGAAGAGGAATCGGTAAGGTGGAGTTATGAAAATTTCTTTAGCAGAGAGACAAGAAGATGTGTGTTCGAGTAATTTAGGGTTCAGAATTGGGAATCAGAATTGAGAATGGGAATTGGGTTTTCGGTAGGTTGGCTTTTGTTTTGGGTTTTCGTTTTTATTTTATTTATTTATAATAGAGTGTTTTATTATGTGTTGTTTTTTTTGAAATTTTATATTCCTCAAAACAATTGTATTATAAAAAAATAGTATGACTAATGACGGGAATTTTTTTATCGGACCACTAATGATGGGAAATATGATCAATAATGATAGGATTTAATATATTGTCATCACCTAGCAAAATAATTCAGGTCCCGTCATTATAATTACCCTTAATGACGAGATTTTGCTCCCGTCATTAGGTTTTTGTCACTAAAAGCTAGTTTTCTTGTAGTGCTGGTCTTATTGTTATTTAGTAGCTAATGTCGGTTTCCGTATGCTACATACCGCTGTGATGAATCTTTTAAGCTTTGAGACTTATGTGCTTCCTTGTTGTTTTTGTAGTTCATTTGGGTAGTAACTGTCGGTTTTCCGTTGCTACGATGGAAACCTTATGAGTTATATCTGTTTAGTATAGCTAACTGTTGGTTTTCCATAATGCTATCACTTTTGACGAGTCTTAAAGCGCGTCTACATTGCATGTAATGAACAGCACTGTCGTTTATCGTAACCTGTCATTATTTGGTAGACGTTTATTATATATATGTCATGTTGCAAATGAGTGGGCTAGTTTTCTTTCTTTTATTTTCTTTTATTTTTGCATATCATATAGATGCATATCATTCAGTTGCATGTCATCTAGCTTTTCTATTTTTCTATTTTTCTTTTATTTTTCTTGAGCGTAGTTAACTGTCGGTTTCCGTAATACTACCTCGTTTTCTTTATTTTTAGTTTCTGCATAGGCCGTAGTCACTGTAGGGTTGTCCTCTCAACTCGCTCAGCCTGAGCCTGTCAGAATTTATTTTTATTTATTTTATTTTTAGGATTGCATATCATGTAGGCAGCATTCTAGTATATTTTCATGTAGTTTCACCTAGCCTACTATTTTGTAATGTTCCATGTATATGTTCCATCTTTCTATGAGCTTAATCTGAAGAATCTCTATAACTTCTTTTCCATGTGTTTTACATGTATAATCCTTTTTCCCCGTAGACTCTTTTTGCACTGATCAAGTCTGCAGGATATTTTTGATAGCTATTGTGCACTTTCACGATGAATTCAGTTTACCTGTGATGCTCCACAGTCTACTGAGCTATGCAGCAATTTTGGTTTTTACCGATTTTTCCGAAATTGCCAGCATCCAATCAGCTAAGTTCTCTAATTTATTATTTCTGTATAACTTAAGGACAAGTTGCAATCTAAGTGTGGGGGAGAGGATGGTTTATATGTATCTATGAGTCGTTTGCTCAATTTCTATTATATTTCTATGAAAAGTGCTTAATTTTCAAATTTTTTGTTATATCCCGAGTAGACAAAGGCATATCTTTGCTTGAGTTTATATCATTTTTGTATATTCGGTATATTTAGTAATTTTAGTTGTTTCACCCGACACTCTTTTTCACATGCCATAGTAAATGATGAGCTAAATGTTGAAAGCCTACCCCATTTTAGTTGGAGATTTTTGATGATTATAGCATGTTTCTTTGCTTATGTACAATTCTTGAAAAGTTTAGTAGTTTGTATTCTAGGATTAAAGTATGACATACCGTGAATATCTGTAAGTTTGAATGTGATAAGTGAAACGTGATTAAGTCTTTGCAATAGTAATAAATTGTTTACTTGAGGTGTTATGCTCAGTGGTCTGTGCTACTAGAAATAATCTTTTCCACTGCCAGCCAGAAATCTCTAAGTAAACATAATTGTAATTGTGTGTGTCGGAAGCTGGTTTATGATTTGGGTGAGGTAGGGTGTACCACGTATGTCCTATTCCACTATGATGACCAAAAGCTCACGACAGTCAGTTTATAGCTGCCTTATGATTGGAGTAAGGTAGGGGATTATCTTGAAATGTCCTATTCTGCTATGAGGGCAAAAGCTTATTCTGATGTGTGTTAGAAAAGTGTGAAAAAAAGTGAAAATATTGAAATATATTATTATGAATAAGTAAGGACTTAGTTATCGTATATCTTATACCAGTATAAACTGAAGGATATGTTGTAAGGATTATCCTCTGAGTCTGTCAGAAATGTTTTAGATATTCTCTACTATTTCTTTTTGGAATATGTATGTTTTGTAAAGTGCCTGTTATAATTTTTGAATATTTCTAACTTAGATGGGAAACCGGGCTAGTTTTGGTTTGAATAACTTTCAAATTGTGGAACTTAGTGGAAGTTTATTATGGCTATGCACACACTACACGGGTGAACTTCTAAGTTATTGAATATACTTCATATTTGTATGGATGTTTATTTGTCTCGAGCTTGACTTTGTTTTGTTTTGCTCGGGACGAGCAAAAGATAAGTGTGAGGGAGTTGTTAAGGGTCAATTTGTAGTGCTTTATAAGGATATATTTTATATCAATATTCCCCATATATGGATGTTTTTCGTAGAATTCAAGCTTATAATCAATTAATTTTGCAAATGACGTTTTGAATAGTTAAAATGCAAAATCGAGTAAATATCGTGGTTTTATTATCTATTTTGTATGGTTTTACGTTTTGCTCGGTTTTGTCATCTTTTAGGTGCACAAATGTGGAATGGAAGATGTCTAAATGATGTTTGATTGAAGATTAAAGTGGAAAGAAAGAGATACAAGAGGATGAAGATGAAATAAAGCTTGGGAATATCCCGAAAACGACTCGTAATACGACGGGCTAATCAAAAAGGCGTTTTCTGAAGAAGAGTCCTTAATGAAAGTTGTAGAGTTTTCCGAGAGCTTTTTTATGACATTCGGATCATAATTTTTGGAGGTCTACAACTCAAGATATGAATTTTAGAAGTTTTATTCCAATAAATTCCAACTCAGCAGAACCGACTTACACATTGCCACAGCCGACTTAGTTTTCTATTTAAGCAGCCGCATATCCAACCCTAAGGGAATCATAATTTCTCATACACCAAATAGAGAGCAGCCGCCGTTTTTTCTGAGGTTCCAAGGCCGGTCACCCGAGCCTTGTGCTCGGGTGATCCGGGTTAGATTAGGAAGTCGTTTTTCTTCCGTTTTCGATTCATGGATTCAATCATGTACCAAACCACGTGAGTTTATTTATTTAATTTATTCAGTCCTTA
This sequence comes from Gentiana dahurica var. dahurica, assembly GCA_024500145.1. NCBI lineage: Eukaryota > Viridiplantae > Streptophyta > Magnoliopsida > Gentianales > Gentianaceae > Gentiana > Gentiana dahurica. Next base: position 1,956,000 of record CM044903.1, read on the forward strand.
TTCGTTTTTTATGATCTTTAATTTATTTTGTATCGTTCTATGATTTTGATGCTATGATGTGAATTAGATTGAGAGATCAGTTTACTAATTGATAGTTTACAACATACGAGAGTTGCGTAAACTAGATCACCATAGAAAGATAGGATTTTTAATCATTAATGATGACAAGTTACTGGATTAATTATCTAGGTTGTTAGATTCTAAAATACAAGAGTTAACCTGAATCTACACCTTCGTTTTGTATGGAATATCGGTCTCAACATTCGAGAGAGGAGAGATTGATAAATTGAATTCACTACGAGAGTAGGATTTCATAGCTTGAGATTAAATTCACTAAGGAATTAGGGATTTGTATTTCGTGTAAAGGTGAAACCACAATTTGAATTAAAATCATGAGATGAACTAGGATTGAGATCACTTGGTTTGTATGAAGTTTGATCCCATGTATCCTTAGTTTAGGTTTTTATTATTTGTTCTAGTTTAGATTTAGTTTACTTGTTCTATGAGTTTATTTGTTAGTTCTTCGTTTATTTGTTTTCGTTAGTAACAATTGTTCAACATCCCTTTTCCCTGAGGATCGATACCCGTACTTATCCAACTTTACTAGCGACTACCCGGTATTCGGCCGGTTAGGAGGTAGTTTTGCATGGTAGTATAGGTTTATAAATTTTCTTTTGTTTTAATGATGCAAAATCTATCCAACATGTAGTCATCATTTTCCCATTTGTTCCGCCTTCGTAATTCCTCCAAAGGTGCATCATCATCGACTTCTGGTATCTCAGTACTAAGAACATATACCACTTTCAAAGTTGTGAGAAAGAAATGCATCTTCCTTTGCCACCTCCGGAAATCAACGTCTTCAAACTTGTCTAGTTTCCCGAAATTCATCATCAAATCCTTTGCATTCACCATTGTGATCAAAACAATAATTTAAGAAGAATGTTGTAATTTGAGGGTGTGAAGATTGATCACCAATGTCTTGAATTCCTGCAAATATATAAGATGTTCGGATCCTCGCAGTTTCACGATAAATCGTTGTCCTTCTTAAATTATTCGACCCTATACTTTGTCCCGGGTATCATGAATATTTAAATGAGATATAAACTGAGAGTTTTACCTTTAAGTCTGGACAAAGATCTTAAAGAGCACTTAGAAGTATTAAGTTATATGGAATGTTTAACAAGGATGCTTACAATTGTTATTCTTATGTTTAACAATGTAAACTTGCTAATATATAGCACTTAGATCTGAAAAATAGCAAAGGAATACGTCCTTCAAGTGATTGAAACCAAAGGAAAAGGTACCATTCACTTAAAACGGCCAAAAGACACCAAAAATCAGTTTTTCCGACCACAGGTGCCCATCCGTACGGATGCAGTTATCATCCGGACGGATAAGTTACAGTATCAAAATTTTACCGTTTCAGCCTTTCATCCGTACGGATAGATTCTTATCCGTACGGATAGCTCTCAATCAGAAAATTTTGGATTTTCATTTCACGTCCATACACTCGTAAACACTTGTATAAGCGCACACTCCGCACCTCCATACTTATATTTTAGCTTTACGAGCATAACCACCCTTGTACTAAACCCCGATAACCTCAATGACTTGTGATTATACTTAAATCACCAACAAGTAGGGTTTTCATTTTGACAAGTCTCAAGTCAATAGCTTAAAAAAAGTCACAGTAAGGTAATTTCGATGCCAACATTGCATTGACCCAGTGGTAATTATTGTGACCCTTGACCCGAAGATTTTGGGGTTCGAGTCCAAGTGGAGACAAAGAAGTTTGTGATATTTCATATCCGTCAACAACAAAAAAATGTAATGTTGATCGATTATGCTAAATGTTTCAGGATTAGATCATCACTTCCACATCGCAATGTCACAATAAATTAACGTATGGGATGATTACTTGATTTGTGAACATGCTGGTAATTGCTATTATAGTTATCAGTACAAGTTCATTGATTGCTCGCACTTTTCCAGCTGTTCTTGGTAGTTTGTTTACCTCGGCGTCTTTTTTTTGCCATAATTTTTAATCCTTCCAGAAGTATTTATTGGTGTAGCTTTTGCTTTCTCTTACTGATGCGGCTGTGGTTAATTGATTTTTTTGTGGTAAGCTATATTCTGTTGTTTCTCAATTTTCTGCTTGCTGAAATTTATTCATTTTCGCTCTTCATTTTTTTCTTTCTATGTAAGCTATTTTCATGGCTTTGCTTGGTCTACTTTGTCGGGATTGAGTTACAAGAATCCGGATTTGGATTACCCATGCCCGTGATGTTGTTGCTTGCTGCTTTTGGTTATATGCTGGTAGGATCTACTTTGTTTCTTCTTGCAATTTTGTTGTGCTTCTACACAAGAAAGATTATTCCGGCACTAAATATATTTCATATTCATTTTCTGTTGATATCGGTGGAGAAGTTAGGGTATGGAATAAATGTTCACAAATTTGTGTATCTATATCTATATGGAGAGATATTTAATCTCTCCGGCCGTGCATCGCACGGGTTTTAGACTAGTATATATATAATATAGAAGAGCACTTTTAACCCAATTACCCGGAAATTACACCCAAGATCTGCTTCTGGCCATTTAAACCCGTGCACAACTAGGCAAAAGATAAATTAATAAATCTTGATGCTTCTCTATCCTGCCTGAAATCTCGGATGCAACGGATTCACAATTACACATGATTTGATTTTTTCAAAAAAATTGAGTGGAGGATAAACCACCAATTACGCTATTCTAATCTTCGAATGCAAAAAAGCTTACAATCAAATCAATTCATGCTTCAAATTTTATCCCCTTAACTCTAGGACGTAGCTTTGGATCCTGAGTGTCAATCGTCAGACACCGAGAAGATTTTCATATGGGATTCCGGCATATTACTTATCGGCAAATTGTTGAAGATATCATTCTTTTAATCAGAACCAAAAATCTGCCTACTTTTGAGACTGTGAGATGTAAAGAAAATGTGTTTTAGATTTCTAGAAGAAAAAAAATCTATCATTATTTACCGTAAGTAATTTTCCTAGAACTCAATTCTCAAACTCCAGGGCGATTATTTGGCTTAGGCAGTCTATACATGCCTTTTTGTCATTCTTCACTCCTCTTTTTTCCTTCGATTCACAGGTTGTTTAGGGATTCACAATGGTTAATTAGTTTTTGATTTTTTTGAAGTGGATACTGATTTTCACATCCTCTATACTTCGATTTCCATATGTTAGAATTAGATTGCTTTAGTGACTTCTTTATAGGAAAATTCATCAATAGATTTGCTGACTAATTTCTTGATTTCATTACTGAACATTCACTACTAATTTATTGACAATTTTCCTGATTGCATTATTGACACATTTTTAGGGGAATAACTTAATATATTTATTAAGTAATTTCTTGATTGCTCTAATTGGACAATTATTATGTCGTGCTTTTACTGTTTTGGTTTTCGTTTAAGTTCTTTTGAGAACAGACTAATGATTATTGGATAATATGTTCCGAAAGAAACATAAGCTTTGGTGAGCAATGAAAACCATCACAAGCCTAAAGCACGGCACCTGGTCCAACACTGCTACATATGCGGTGAGGCTTTAATATTTTAATTTATCCATATGTGAGTTGATTATATTTTTAAGCTTTTTTATTCATTTTTTGAGAAGGTATTCATTTGTTTTGATAATAAGTATCTTGGTTTTTATGTTTGTATTGATAGTAAGTATCTTGGTTTTTATGTTTTGCAAAAGGTACGATTTTTAAAAAGGTTGAATTCATGATTTTTCGAATTGGCAGCCTGCAAGATTTAACGACCAGTAGCGCCTTTTACTTTTGCTTGCTTCTGAACAAAATTGAAGGTTTGTAATCTCAGTTGGCAGATTTTATAGATTGGTCTCATGAATTTTGTTATGATGTTTACATCACTCATTGCCCTATTGTGATAATGTTCCATTTATTCTTGGAATTAATACTCTTTTCTATCTTGTGAAGGTATTAGTTCTCAATATGAAGCAGAAGAACACAGTAACTCAAATGTTGCTACTTTGGTGCTACATTTTATCTGTTGATCCTTTTCATAAGCAAATAATGTGTTATCACACTATGCACTTATAGTTTAATTCATCATGTGTTCTTTTTTTCCTCTCTTATTTGTGTATTCTACTTATAAGGATGGAAAGAGAAGTATTCGAAGTAGCACTCCAATATGGCAAAACTGATCTCTTTAGTAAAAAAAATGTATTAAATCAAGGTACATTTTTTTTTTTAATTAGACTCATTAGTGTTTATTTGGATTGATTAGGCATTGGCATCTTATTCCGGGATAAATTTGATATCATTGACATGCAGATTTGGAATATATTGGGTTTATCTTTTTAAAGATTGGGTTTTTGTCTTCCTTGCTTTATAATTTTGTCAAAATTTGATGCTTATAACATGTTAGTTGTTTAATACATTTGTGGTTGATGATTAAAGCTATACTTTTATTTATACTTATTCATATTATTCTAACAAGTTAGTGTGTGTGGATTGTGGCAACCAATAACTTCCATATGTCGGCTATCGATGATGCTACAATGTGGTGTCGGGCTACTGTAGCTCTCCGATTCAGCTGCGTGTCGGTGGTTAAAGCTAATATCACTCATTCCCATATTGCTTTGTTTGCTTAGGCATTACTACTAATGATTCTTACGTGTTTGCCACTTATTTATCAATTGGCCAATGCGTTACAAAAGCAATCCTTTTTCTTTTGGTATGACTTTCATTTTCATGTCAGATGCTTCAATTCATTATATGAATATTTTGAGGCATAACTTTTACTTTTGTGCTAACAGACCTTTTTTTTTTTTTTTTTAAACAGCAAAATAAATTTTATTATTATAACCTGGGCCTGAGCATGTAGATGAAAAGGCCAGAACAGCATCCATACATAAGCATAATAAACAGAGAGAAGCCTATGCTAAGAGGAAGAAGAAACAACAACACTCAACGGTGTACGAACAAATCATATGTGACTTAAGAAGGCTAATCAATTTTTTTAAGAGCACACTTCAGATCACAAAGCCAAATATTCCAGTCGCCATGTAGATTGTACCTTCTACCCGTAATCCATGCAAAGCTGGTCACTTGAAATTCTTTGAAACTTGCATCAACATCATGGTTTAGCATGAAAAATGGTCTTATTTCTGGATAGCCACAAGCTCCACATACTCAATTTCCTATACTCTCCCACAGCCAAGGAACATTGAGAATGCTGAAAGTTGTGGGGGTGCAAAAGATATTCCAATCCAATAAAATAATTACCAGTAAACATTGTATATACCCTGAAAATAAAAAAAACATTGTATATGATCCTTCCATGCATTGAACTTTAAGAATTTTTGAAGTCCAAAATGTTAATACAGGTCTGATCCATAAAAGTCATTGGGAACTAAATTGCCGGTTAGCGTGAGGGTTATGGATTTGTGGATATGTTTAAAACCTGTAAGAACATTAGGTTGAATAATATGTCTAATGTATTTTCTGTATTGGTCGATCTTTATATATATATATATATATATATATATATATATATATATATATATATATATATATATGCATGGAGTAATATATTTTTTATAGAAAATGATAGAATTATTGAATAACAATATATTTTGTCATTGAGTAAAAATGAATCATTACAGGAGTTTATATAGCTAGCCACAAGGCTATAAACGTAAATACAAAGATAATTAAATATAACTATCGTCTAATACGCTCCCTCAAGCTGACGGCGCTGTGCGAAGACCAAGCTTGGAAATGAAAGCAGAAAAAGATAAACGGGGCAGTGGCTTGGTGAGAACGTCGGCCAACTGATCAGCAGTAGCTACACGAGCAACACGTATAAGGCCTCTCTCAACATGCTCATGAATAAAGTGATAATCTATAGCGACATGCTTCATGCGCGAATGAAACACTGGATTGGCGCTCAGTCGAAGTGCACCTAAATTATCACAAAAGATCACTGGTGTGGTCTGAACCGAAAAACCGAGATCTGCAAGCAGATAGGTTAGCCAAGCAATCTCTGCTGCAGTATCAGCAACGCATCTGTATTCAGCTTCGGTGGACGAACGAGCGACTGAGGTTTGCTTCTTGGAGCTCCAGGAAATCGCATTCCTACCCAAGAAGACGATATACGCAGAGGTAGAAGTATAACCTGCTTCCCTATTCCCCCCCAGTCAGAATCAGAGAAAGCATGTAGAGCCAACGGCGAATCCTGATATAACTGCAGACCCATAGTGGCGGTGCCAGACAAGTAACGCAACACACGTTTTACTAACATCCAATGGTACTCAGTCGGAGCATGCATAAACTGAGCAAGCTTATTAACGGCAAACTGAATATCAACTCGAGTAAAGCATAAATACTGTAAGGCTCCTAAGATTTGGCGATACTGAGTAGGGTTGGAGAAAGCTGGAGAGACAGCAGGATCACCAGAAAAGGCATCAGCAGGCATAGGCGTGGAGACGGGTTTGGAGTCCTCCATATGAACCTGAGATAATAAGTCACGAGTGTACCTGGTTTGCGTGAGGAGCATGCCCAGAGGAGAATGTGCGACCTCAACGCCCAAGAAATACGATAAGAGACCCACATCCTTAATAGAGAACCTAGAACCAAGCTGATCAATAATACCCTGAACCTGCTCAGCAGAGCTACCTGTAACAATAATGTCATCGACATATACCAAGAGCATAGTAATACTGGTGGATGTGCGACAAACAAACAACGACGAATCAGCAACCGAGTTAACAAAACCCATAGTAAGAAGGAAATTTTTAAGCTCATGGTACCAGGCACGAGGTGCCTGCTTAAGGCCATAAATTGCCTTACGAAGCTTAAACACAAATGTGGGTTTAGTAGCATCCTCAAACCCAGGCGGTTGACTCATATAGACATCTTCAGCCAGTGTCCCCTGCAGGAAGGCATTGTTGACATCAAGCTGGCGAAGGCACCAACCCATGGAAACCGCAATACTAAGAACAAGGCGAATCGTAACCGGATTGACGACAGGACTAAAGGTCTCAAAGTAGTCTAAACCAGGCCGTTGCGTAAATCCTTTGGCAACCAGCCGGGCCTTGTACTTATCAATTGAGCCATCCGGTTTCCGCTTGATTCTGAACACCCACTTACAGCCAACAATGTTTAAATCAAACGACGGGGGAACTAAGGACCACGTATCATTGTGAAGAAGCGCACTATACTCGTCAGACATCGCAACACACCACTGCGGACACTGCAAGGCCTGCTTAAGGGTAGAGGGCTCGGTTTCAAGGTAGCGGTTTTGTAACTGAGCTTGGAGGTTGAAGATGGTACGAGGTTTGTATATTTGGTTTCTAGAGCGAGTTGTCATAGAGTGTGTTGGTGGTGGGGGAGGAGGTGGAGGAGCGGAGGCGGAATCACTATTGGAGGTATGGGAGGAGAGAACAGAAGATGAAGACAAAGGAAGGCTATCGGATGGAGGGCCAGTGCTCTCGGGTTGGGGCCTGGTGTTCTCGGTTGGGGGGGTTGCCGTGGGGGGCAGGTGACGGACTGGAACTGCAGTAGGCTCATAATACTCAGGAGGTAATAAGGCAGATAGAGAAGGTACAGAAGGGTCTATAGGGATGGTAGCAAAAGGAAATATATCCTCCACAAAGCGAACATCGCGGGATGTGTACAGACGGGATGCAGATAGATCATAGCAAAGGTAGGCACTTTGAGTGAGGGAGTAGCCAAGGAAGACGCAAGTTTTTGGGATCGTTGCATAGATTCGGCCTAGTGGTTAGGTCTGTGTCCAATATAAAGGTTTGTCATCATTGTTCGAACAACTCTAGAACTTAATCATGTTAGGATAATCGGTTTTCTAAAGGGAGAGTCGGTTAGCTTCACATAGGGTGGTTGGATCGAGTTGTTCAGTCTAATCACTAGAATTAGGAGTTGGCACCCGTGGATGTCGTTAAACTACATTGGATAGGTAGGTCGGTTAAGACACGCTCCCTGTCAAGTCCCTCCTTAGGGGTAAAAGTAGCTCGTGGGATCATAGTTCGGCTACACCTTTTAATATCTAGAAGTAAACTCGTTAGTATAATCGTTATTTCTGCATTAGTATAATACCCTCCACTATTATTTTGACCTGAACTAAGTTCTACGTCAGCTTTGGTACTTAGACATTACTCCCTGTGGATTCGACCTTGTGACCACTATACTCCCGTTGACCCGATACTCTGTCGGTAAAAGTTAGCGGTTAAGTATTTGCTATCAAGAATTTTGGCGCCGTTGTCGGGGAGTGACGTCTAATATTTTTTAATATTTGACCGAAAGCTTGGGCTTAGGTCGTTTTTATTTCGTTTTCTTGTTGTTTCCTCTTTTACAGCTGAAGAGTCGCACTACATATTGTTGTGGTGGTGGTGACGAGATACCGTGAATGTGTTGTTGGTGTTTTCTAAGATCTTACAGTTTGAGCCTAAATGGATGGATTCTCCAGTCAATACTACTCACCTGAACAACAATTCCCCTACCAACCACAGGCAGTTGAACAATATTATCAACAACAGTATGTGCTTCAGCCTCAGTATCAACAACAGAGTAACCAGGATTCTTGGGCTTATCAGTGCCCTAGTGCATACCAGGATCAGAATTTTGGTTATTCGAGTAATGAGCCACAACAGTATGAGGGTTATCAGAACCCCTGTGCTTATCATGATTTTGGTTCTCATGTTGGGCATATTGACAACTTTGCACACATTCAGCCGTTTGTTCAGTATCCATCTTGGCAAGAAGCCTGCTACCCGCCTCCGATGAATCAAAGTCAGTATGATCAGTTTGCCCCCGTGCCACAATAGAGTCTCACTACAGTCAGATTGAGCTACTAGAGCGACTGAACCAGAGCCTGCAGGAGCGACTGCGGGACATGCAAGAGTTCAAGATAAGTACCGACTCCGCCATCAGAAACCTTCAAGACCGGGCGAGGCAGTTGATTGAAATGATGGGGCTCGAGCAGAAAGACCAGGCATGTGCAATAGACGTGGTTATGGCTGATAAGGTTGGCACTGAAGAAGTTAAGGTGGGAAGTGAGGTTGAGGATTTACTCTACTTTGATGAGGTGTCAGAGCAAGGGATTGAGTTAGGATTGCCCATATTACCGTCTCCTCCTATTGCGAAATTTGATGATGGCATGTTTCACTTTCTACCTACTACACTTCCGCCCTTTGAGATGAAAAATAACGATACCTTGGTGGAATGTGCAGTGGTACCGACCATTGTTATGAGTGAACAAGAATTCTTTGGTATTGAAATGCTTTGAGATGAAGAGAAACTACAAGATTTTGAGATGGAAGAGGTGCAACTTTTACCAAGTATACCGCTTTCCGAGGATATACAAAATTTTGACTTGAAAGAGTGTGCGGTAGATTCGATTGTGGTCCTCGATCATGTGGAGATCGAGACTAAGGAGGAGTTGGGATCGCTCATTCTATCGTCAAGCTCACCTATGGATCAAGATCAAGTTGATCAGCCACCTATATTTAAGCCACCGGATGGCCTAGTGGTCCCTGATACGTCCATCCCGGATTACTTCACTCATCCACCTTGTGATGATGAGTTCTATAAAGTCGAGTTTTTACCACCACCGGTGCATATGGATCAAAGAGGTATGAGAAAGAGATCACATCCGCCTGATGCGGATTTTAAAAAGAATATGGAGCGAAAGGCACACAGAAGGAAATTCTCCGGTTGGGAGGAGGTAGCATCAAGAGCCACAAGAGGTAAGTTTCTAGAAAATTCGATTTCTATGGTTCTCGCATTGTTCTCTTTTCGTAAAAAATTGGTCTTCTTCAGCTTGGATTTTGGTTGATGATTCTTGATACTACTTGTCTGAATTGAAATGCTTGAATTGTTGCTTTGAGTCATTTGTGGTTTGAGTCCATTTTGAGTCACCCGGTCGAGCCAAAGACGTAAAACAAAGGTGCTTGGGGGGAGGCAACCCCGCCATAATATGACTCTTTGGAATAAAAGGTGATCTAGGGGTTTTTGAGTATGCACTACTTGTACTCGACTTTGATAATGATGCCCCCGACAGACGTTATTTTATTTGTTATATATGATGTTCCTTTTCTAGTCTGTGTCCGGTGTTAGGGTTGTTTAGGAGCTGTTTAGCCTGTGTGCTACATTTGTACTTCTTTTGATGATACTTTCAGTCTGTGGATACTACTATTTGATCATGATGTTTTGTAAGCCTTAGGGCATGCTACTACTTTCATTCGTGTCTGGGCTTTTATTTGTACGCACTATGGATGTTGTTTTTCTATTATGTGCCTTTGTGGCCTTTCTAGCATGCTTAGAGGTTCTGTACTTTACCCGTAGGGGTTATTTTCCCATCTATATCAATCCTGTTTGTGCGTTGTACACTGTATATCGAGTTTTCTGACGTAACACGGCCATATTATTGTTATACCCCTTATCCCTATTCGATATCTTGGCACGAGGACCATGTCCCGTGCATGTTTTGCAATGTTTCTGTATTGATAGGGATTCGGGTCGTGCTTACACGAGGCTGTTACGGGATTTGATAGCGCCTTTCTGCCTGGGTTTTCAAGCTAAGTCTTCTTTTCTATCTCATTCACACACTGAGGACAGTGTTTCATTCGAAGTGGGCGGTGGATACGACTTAGCTTTATTGTTTTGATTGATGAATGTGCTAGTAATTGTGATATGCTTAGTTAATGTCCGTTTTCGAGTCAATTCGTGGCTTAAAATTTTAAAACTTTTCATGGTTTGACACCGCGTTAAATGCATGTTGCTCACGATGGAGTTGGTAAATGTCATAGTGGTCGAGTAATGTGTGCAGGGCGATTTTATTTTATCATGATACGAACCCTTTTAGTGCACGTAGACCTTGGTTATACTTAGTTTGGTTGCTATACACACTTATATCACTAGTTTCAAGGCGAAATAGAGAGGTTTACCTAGGCCGGATACGGGATGAGAGTCATGGCGCTTCTTTGACCCGCCAGAGCCAAATAAGCCAAAATCCCAACTTTTTACCCTCGTACCCCCTCTAAGCTTTGATAGGACGGTCTGACACAGGCTAAGTAACCAAAACGGCTCATTTTACCCTCGTACCCCCTCTAAGCTTTGATAGGACGGTCTGACCACCGTACGAAAATGAGCCGTTTTGGTTACTTAGTCTGTATTACCCTAACCCTGAGCTTTATTACTGGTCACGTTTCCTTTGATCACCCTACGAGTGGACTTAGTCGTTACTTTAGACACACATGCTGAAGCAAGTGTGGGGTGGGAGATGATGCGTGTTTCGAGAGGAGTTGGTTAGTATGAGCTAGTATAATGAAGGGGAGGAGCTGGAGATATCTATTGTGAGGCTTATTGGTTCGAGAAAATTCGAAAAAAAAAGAATGAAAGGAAAATGAAAAAAATGAAATATTGAAAGTTGAATAAAGTTCAAGAAAAAGGAGTCAAAGAAGGATTTGTTTAAATGAATGAAAGTATGATGTTAAGGTTGGAGTTGTTTGTTAATGCATATAGAAAAATCGAAGGAGTTTTGGTGTAGTGTGGTATGTTTTTGAAGAAAGAATACATTAAATGATTAGGTTCACTCGTGTTTTTCTCTTTCTCCAATCCTAAATTTTACTTTCGATTAACCCCATCCCGAGCTTAACGTTATAACCTTTCAAGTCCTACTTGACCGTATTTAGCCTCAGTTGCCTCAATTAGTGGAGATTCTAGCCCGGTATGAGTTGTGTGTAGTCATTTGACCGATAATCAAAGCCGGTAATCATTTTGAGTGTAGCTTTCGGTTTTATCACACACACTTCATTTTCATGATAAGATAGAGTCAAGTTGTTTACATTCAGTGTCTGCTTTACGTTCACCTTGATGTCGTGAGTGCTATGTATGTTTCATAAAGTTGATCCCGTGGTCTGTTTTAGAGCGCCTAATTTACTCGAGGACGAGCAAAGGCTAAGTGTGGGGTGGTTGATGGGAGTCAACTTTACTGTACTTTGGTGTGCAGTTTAACACCCGTTTATCACTTTATTGGCATGTTTTGGGTAGTTCTAGACCTGTTTAAGAGTAATATCGAGTGTTATATGCACGGGGAGTTAAACTATCATATCGATAGTAAACTCCGCCTTTTTAATGATATTTAGCTCTTTTCCGAGCACTTTTGTCTTGCGGAATTACGCGTGGTGTTTGTTCGTACATGTTATTGTAGGACTTAGGTGACTCGAGAACCCGGACGACGATGTTTTGGAATGAGAAACATGATCATGACACGAAGGTAGCATGAAAGTGGAAGAAAAGCCAAGTTGGGAGTGAAATCAAGGCAAATTGGCGTTTGCCCTACCCCAAACTGGAGTTTGGATCAAGCTTAGGCCAAACTGGCATTTGGACAATGCAAACTGGCGTTCACGGAGTTGGCATCGAATACTGAAAGTTAGAGTTTTGGACAACCGAGCGTCCAAATTACCCCCGAACTAGTGTTTAGATGGGTTCAGCCTGACTCAAGGAAGCTCATACAAGACAAACGGGCGTTCAAGTACCTCAAAATGGCGTTTGCCCTCAAGGCACGATCCATGACCTGGCGTTCAAGGCAAGGAAAACGCTAGTTCGCTGAAGACAAAACCCTAATATCATCAAGATTTCCAGGCAATCTAGTGATTGACAGGAGGCAAACTGGCGTTTGCGACCGACAGAAGCAGATTTTCGACCTACACTATAAATATGCAGCTCATTCAGCCCCTGAATATTCTGGACCGACTTTTGACTCTTCTTAGGCGATTTTGGTGCGATTTTAGTGTAGTTTGATCACCCTTCAATCCTTTGATCCCCTAGATAACAGCCTTCGATTCTACATACTTTTTATAGCTTAGATTTACCTTCCAAGAACAAAAGATTCAACTTTTGGTGCAATTATTTCTTCATAATTTATGGATCATATTTTCTGCAAGTTATATGGTAATGACTCATCTTTTATTTATTGTCTTGAGTTTGATTCCAATTCTTGTTTCGTTTATTAGTATAATCATGAGTAGCTAATTGCATGTGTAGTCGAATTACATGAAAGCGAGCGAAAACCCTAAGGGGGACTATATCGGGATTTGTGTAGTGCGTAATATTATGTTTTAACGATTAATCCACGTTCTGAAACTGATTATAACATCTTTGAATTAGATTGATCACCTAGTTCACTGTCACACACATCGAACTTATAGATGTATTTTGCGGTGAGATGTGGGATAAGGGGTTTTGGGATCGTTGCGTAGATTCGGCCTAGTTGTTAGGTCCGTGTCCAATATAGAGGTTTGTCATCGTTGTCCGAGCAACTCTAGAACTTAATCATGTTAGTATAATCGGTTTTCTAAAAGGAGAGTCGGTTAGCTGCACATAGGGTGGTTGGATCGAGTTGTTCAGTCTAATCACTAGAATTAGGAGTTGGCACCCGTGGATTTCGTTAAACTACATTGGATAGGTAGGTCGGTTAAGACACGCTCCCTGTCAAGTCCCTCCTTAGGGGTAAAAGTAGCTCGTGAGATCATAGTTCGGCTATACCTTTTAATATCTAGAAGTAAACTCGTTAGTATAATCGTTATTTCTGCATTAGTATAATACCCTCCACTATTATTTTGACCCGAACTAAGTTCTACGTCAGCTTTGGTACTTAGACATTACTCTCTGTGGATTCGACCTTGTGACCACTATACTCCCGTTGACCCGATACTCTGTCGGTAAAAGTTAGCGGTTAAGTATTTTGCTATGAGTGAGCAGGACTTTACTTTACCGATGTGAGATTTTACAATGGATTCCCCCCTCCACCTGGTTTCAAGTCCAAAAAGAAGGTGAATCTGGTGGAAGGTACAAGTGGTACAGAAACGACCATAATGGACTGGAAAGGATTCAGCAGTACAACAAGTTGCAACTACAGGTTTCACAAAAGAGCAGTATAAAGAAATCCTTCAGGTGATAAAGAAAAATCAGATTGTTTACTTCACTGACAACATCCTTTAATCCTCTTGATGAGAGCGCAATAATAACCACTGTTTCTTCACGTTGCTGGATAATAGATTCCAGGGCAACTGATCACATAGTTTGCTCTGCTGAAGATATGTGCGAGTGCAAACATGTAAAAAGACTTAAGGTAGGGTTGCCAAATGGTAATGAAGCTGTTGTAAGTCATATGAGAAGAGGATTTGAGCAGATAAACTTATAAAGGGGCTCTACCTTTTTTATACAGAAAATTCTCCGAAGAATTATGGAAATAAAACTTGTAATGTTGCAATAGAGGTAATCACTTCTGATGTGCAGAGGAATTTTAGGTTAGGGCACTTGTCTAAAGGTCTTATAGAAATAATATCAATTGTAGGAGATAGTAATGCAAATTGTAATTGTTGTCAAGTGTGACTTGATCTCTATGTATAGAATCTGAAGAAGCTATTTGGAGGTCAGCTGAGTGATGGGCTACTGACCAGAGTATTCAAGTCTGTGAAAGTCAGTTGAAGATGAAGTGCAGCTGGGATCCTCTGTCAGAAGAGCAAGTCTGCTGAGTTCTTGAATACTGCTGAGCTATACGTCTAAGTATTGATTACTGAAGCTGAGTGGAATCGGCAGTGCTGGCCCACATCTGGGGCATTCATCGGAATTCCGGCAATGTAACTTTGGCAGTTAGGCTTTAGGGATCGAGGCTATAAATACATGCTGTAATCAGTGCAAGTGTGTAAATCTTTCTAGAATTCAGTGCATAATAAAATGTCTCTGTTCTATCCATGGAGTAGTCGGCATAACGCCAGAACCCACATTAAATCTCAGTGCTCTACTTGTTTCTGTTTACCTTCTTTGATTGCTTTATTTACGTTTAATTGATTTTATTATTCCATATTGTATTTGCTTGTTCTGGATTCTTGTCTGTTATTACAAACTGGTATCAGAGCATTGGTTTTTCGAATCAACCTACTTGAATAGAGTTAATCGTCACCAAGGTTTTCACCAGTGCTAGGTTCTGAAATTAAAGGTATGTTCTTCAACAAGAAAGATGTCTGCAGTTAACTAATAATCTACCAACTATCTTGCTGACCTTTCTGTTGGAAATTGAAATATGTTCTCCATCTATCTGCTCATAAGTTAAAACCCACTCCCTTTGTGGAAAAATATGATAGGATGCTCCAGAATCAAGGATCCACACATCAGCATGATGTTCTTAGTCTACTGTACAACAAGGGGTTCAATTTCAAGGGAGAAGGTGGAGAGCTGAAAGTCTACAAAGATTCAATTGCGGTCCTCATAGGCATCAAGAAGGGAACCTCACATATATTGCAAGGCTCTACTGTATCTGGATAGCTGTTGTTTCATCCTCAGCAGTTCACCAGTCACAACAAACCAATTTGTGGCATATGAGACTGGGTCATATGGGTGAATGAAGAATGTAGGTTCTTTTTTCAGCAGGTCTTCTTGGGGGATATAAGGACAAGACTATAGACATTTGAGAGCACTATGTGTTTGATATGTACATAGAAGCAAGTTCTCCCCATGCATACAAAACATAAATGCATTACTTGATTATATCCATTTTGATTGTTAGGGTCCATCAAAGGTGGAATCATTGGTTGGTCACAAATATTTTGTGTCCATTATTGATGACTATTCAATGATGACTTGGGTGGTGATGATGAAATAGAAAAGTGATGCATTCAGTTGTTTCAAGCAGTGGAAGGCTCTAACGGAGAATCAGACACGTAAGAAGATAAAGAGGATAAAAACAGACAATGGTCTGGAATTTATCTTGTCTGAGTTCGATGAATTTTGCAGGAATGAGGGTGTTGCCAGACATCAAACAGTTAGGAATACTTCTTAATTAGCAGAATGGGGTTGCTGAGAGGCTAAATCAAACACATCTTGAGAGAGCAAGATGTATGCTCTCTAATGCGGATTTATTAAGGAGATTCTGGGCAAAGGCTGTCGGCACAGCGTTCTACTTAATCAACAAAAGACCTCACACATGGATAAATCTCAAGTCACCAATTGAGATGTGGTGAGGCAAGCTTGCTGACTAATTAGTTCTAAAGGTTTTTGGAAGCACAGTCTACTACCATGTTAGTGAGGGTAAGTTGGAGCCAAGGGCTAAGAAATGAGTATTTGTAGGGTATGGATATAGGGTGAAAGGTTATAGAATTTGGTTATTAGTAGAAAATAGGGTCATACTCAGCAGAAATGTAGTCTTCGATTAAAATTATTTGCTCAGCTCATCAGTGAGGGGGTCTGCTGAATCTGAAACCAGTGTTGAATGTGAGAGCGCTGACAAAGAGGTGGAGATTCAGGTGGAGTCAGTTGAGCCGCAAAACTCAGCTAGTCCAAGT
Organism: Gentiana dahurica var. dahurica; assembly: GCA_024500145.1. Lineage (NCBI taxonomy): Eukaryota > Viridiplantae > Streptophyta > Magnoliopsida > Gentianales > Gentianaceae > Gentiana > Gentiana dahurica. The sequence goes on from CM044903.1 coordinate 1,972,379, forward strand.
TAGCAATCATCTGATCTGGTTGAACCAGAGCTGAATCCGATCCAGCTCAACAAGGGTCAGCTGATAATGAAACAACAGATATTGGTCTGCAGAGTATAGCTTTCAGCAGAGCCAGAAGAACCAATGTTGATATACCTCCCAAGAGGTATGGGTTTGATGATATGGTTGGGTATGCACTTTAAGTTGCAGAAGAAGTGGTGGATTTTAACCATCTACTTACAAGGAAGCAGTGACATGTTCTGAGTCATCACAATGGCTTGCTACCATAGTAGTTGAAATGGAGTTATTACTAAAAAATAAAACATGGGATCTAGTCAAACGACCATATAATAAGAGGGTAGTCACTTGCAAATGGGTCTTCAAGAAGAAGGAAGTAATGTCATCCACAGAAGGAGTTAAGTATATGACATGTTTGGCTGCAAGAGGGTTCATTCAGAAAGGGGGTGGACTTTGGTGACACAACAAGATCTTGAAATTAGAGTGTCAGCAATGGTGGCACAACAAGATCTTGAAATTGAGCAGTTAGATGTGAAGACATCCTTTCTACGTGGTTATGTAGAGGGGTTCCAAGTTCCTGGCAAGGAAGGTTTTGTTTGTAAATTAAAGAAGTCCTTGTATGAACTTAAGCAAGTTCCAAAGAAGTGTTACAGGAGTTTTGACAAATACATGATCCAGTTGGGTTATAACATAAGTCAATCTGATGGTTTTGTTTATCACAGTCAGATGAAAGATGGATCACACATCTATCTTGTCATGTATGTGGATGACATGTTGATAGCTGTGGAAAGGAAGTCTGATATTCAAAGTCTGAAGGACCTTCTCAGTGCTGAATTTGAAATGAAAGATTTGGGTGCAGCCAAGAAAATTTTCGGGATAGAGATCTTTAGAGATAGGAGTCAGAAGACTGTGTTATTATCTCAGTAGGGTTACAAACAGAAGATTTTGGCCATGTTTGGCATGTCTGGTACAAAACCAATAGATACTCATAATACATACAATGCTCATTTGTCTGTTTATGCTTCACATTCTGCTGAGGAGAAGGACTAAATGTCAAAAGTTCTTGATGTGATTCCTGTTGAAAAAGAAACTTTTTTTTTGAATAAGTTGAAAAAAAACTTGTTAAATTTATTTGGAGTCTTCTATTTATTTTTAATTTTTATTTCTTTTGATTTACTCTTTATTATCCCAAATTGGTTAGATAGTCTTTTATTTTTGTTATTAATTTTATTTATTGTTATTTTGTCTCATATCGTTCAATTAAATTTGTCTAGGAGTCGGTAGCCTTTTTTTTAATGAACGAAGCCTTTCATTAAAAGAAAACGAAAGGTTTCGTACAAAGTCGTATCCTAGCCCTCCCCTTATACCAAATTACGTAAACGAAGCACAGCCCTACCTCCTTAAAACCTATGAGTGGCAAACCCGATGTTGGAAAATCCTGCGCATAGGAAAGAGTACAACACCCTATGCTTCCAAAATAAAAAATAAAAACCCCTTTAAATACACTGAGAATGCAAAGAATAACAAAAGAAGATCGGCGTCTGCTCGGCATGTGCTGTCTCGAAAAAAGATAGCTATCCTCACGCTAGTGTCAAGGATTTTTGAAGAGGTAAGCTTCCAAGACGCCTGGTTTCCACCCTTCAAAATATTGAAGGGTGCTTCCAAAGAAATGCTCCATGTGACAATCCAATTCAATATGATGTTCCACTGAGTGGTGTTAGAGATAACAGCTAGATGAATGGAACAAATTGAGTTGGCACTCCAAGATTTGAACCATTCTACAAACGTAAAATTTTTCTCCTATAACAAACCACGGTGATAGGCCATAGAAATATGAGGCAAAATAGTAAAGGCCTAGTAGGGATAGAAACAACATGGTTTGCACTCTTCTAAACATTGAAGAGTGCTTCCTAGTAAGTCATCTTTGTTTGACCAAACGATTAGAAGGAAAACCAAGTCTATCACGATGTATAAGAAGGCGTAAATCCGATGGAGTAGGTGTGTGGCTATCATATTGATAGGATAATCTATAAGAACTTGAGGACTTGGCCAAGAAGTCTGCCACTGTGTTTGCTTCTCTGTAGATATGCTGAACGGTATAACCATGCGCTTGAAAAATCTGACGAGTTTGGTAAAGAAAATCATAATGCTCCTAAGGAAAAGGCTTATCATCATGTAGAATGGAATAGAGAACCAAAGAATATGTTTCCACCATAAGAGGAAAAATACTATTTTTAGCACAAAAGTCCACTCAATAGTAAAGAGCTTTCATTTCAGCTTCAAAGCTGTTGGCGGTCCCAAGAAAAACAGAGTAAGCATGAACCAAACTGCCTTGATCATTGCAAATAATAAAACCACTACCTGAGTCGCCAGGATTATTGATTGAAGAACCATCTGAGTTAAGCTTAAAATAATTCGTAGGATGGGGCGTACATTTGACTGTAATACGGATTTTTTAGGTTTTGAAGAGAACTGCTTCAAGATGGCAAAATGCAGAAGAACATCATCTTTGTAATCCATACGACAAATGGGTTTTTGAAAGAATTCCATGGATAGATTTCGGATAATAGAGTGAATCACTTTTTGTGGGGTATTGAATATACCTTCAAAAATAAATTTGTTTCGCACCTTCCATAGTTCCCAACAAACAAAAGTAGGGATATAAGAGTTCACAATTTGTACAGCCCCAATAGAGTGATTATCCCACCACCCCCAAAAGACATGTTTTAAGTCTATCGTGTTAACATAGAAGCCAAGCGATGTTCGGAAGAACCGCCAAACCTCTGTAGCAAAATCACAATGGAGGAAGAAATGTTGTGTGGAGTCTTCATTTTGGCAGAAAGGTCATTTATAAGGACCAACAAAACCCAAACGACGAATGAAATCCGGCATCGGCATAAGACGATTGACAAAGCGCCACATAAAATAAATATTTTCAAGGGTATATTAGGCTTCCATATCATACCCATTTCATGCAAATGAGGTTTCTTCTCTTTAATAAGGTTGTAAGCAGAAGAGATGGAAAAAATTCCATTTTTTGTAGGCTTCCAAACCCAAGTACCTGTACCACCCAAGAGAATCCATCTCAAATTATAGTTCACGATGTCATGAACAATATTCATAGTGCGCCAGGTATGCATCTTCTCGGGGAAAGGATAATCGCCAAACTAATTACCCCATATCCCAAGTTTATTACGAAATTTCCACCAAAGCTTACATGAAAAAGCCTTTTGAACATAAAAAAAATTATGAATTCCCAGGCCATTTTCTTCAGTAGGGCTACAAATTCTTTCCCAAGCATGCAAGTGTTTTTTAGGATAATCTCCCGTGTTCCCCCAAAAAAAGCTGGCAAAAATAGAGTGGATGCTGTGTAAAACAGATGCAGGGACTTGTAGAGCAGCCATCGTGTGTAGGTAACGAGCTCAGCACGTGCTTAATTAGGATAAGTCTTCCACCAGGGGAAAGGAGGCGGGATTGCCACCCTTCTAGCTATTTATTTATTTATTTTATCAATCAAAAATTGTAAGTAGTGACGCTTAGCTCTCCCCTGAAAGATTGGACAACCAAGATACGTGAAGGTTACCTGAGTATGGCGAATGTTCGTAAGAGTGGATATTCTTCTTATTGAAGTAGTCGGACAACGTTTAGAGATAACGTAAAAACTTTTCTCCCTATTAACCTTTTGCCCAGAAGCATGCTCGTAAGTATCAATGAATTTAAATTTTTTACAGACATTACGGATTAGTCCTCTACAGAAAATAAAAAGATCATCTACATACATAATATGTGTATCTTGAGGAAAGTCTCTAGGGACCGCGTAAGTGGCCATGCCCGGCGAAATGAATATGGCTTTAAGACCCCGAGTAAATGCTTCGGTCAAAATAATGAAGAGATTATGAGGCAAGGGATCACCCTATATGATGCCGTGGGAAGACAGAAAAAAACCAACATGAGAGCCATTAATTAAAACAGAGGACCACGTACCTTGAAGGTTATTGAGAATGAGACTGACAAAATGTTCATGAAAACCAAACTGAAGAAGAAACCTGCGTAGGAAAATCAAGGAGACTCTGTCAAAAGCCTTTATAATATCGAGTTTAAAAATCATATTATACGCTTTGGTTTTTTTATGAATATGTTGTAGCATCTCTTGCACAAATAAAATGTTGTCGGATATGTCCTTTCCTTGCATAAAGGCAGACTGCTCATCAGAGATTATAAGATGCAAATAATTTTTCAACCGAGAGGAGATAACTCTTGGTGCAAATTTTGCTGAGGAAATAGTGCAAAGAGAAATAGGGCGAAAGTCTAAAAAAGTAGTAGGCCCTTCCTTCTTAGGAAGGAGGGTGATAAGGGTAGATCCCATCACTCTCGGTAGAGGGTACCCTGTAAAAAAGTCCTTCACGGCTTTCAAAAGGTCTAACTGAATCACATCCCAGAAATTTCTTAAAAAAACACAAGAAAAACCATCCGACCCGGAAACACTGTCTTGATCAAGATTCCATACAGCTGCGCGAATTTCCTCAATGGTAACTTCTTCCAGAAGATCATTGTTCACTTCATCATCAATAATTGAAGGAATATACTCTAAGCAAGTATCCATCGCGTCAGAAGTAGTAAGACCATCATCCGATAAAAGGGTGGAAAAGAATGACACTTTCAGCCCCAATATCATCCCAAGAAGTAAGCCAATTACCATCCCCATTTATGATTCGTCTAATATCCAAACGCTACTAATTAATACGAACACTATGATGAAAGAAATTTGTATTACGGTCACCATCAACAAACCATTTATAGGTAGATTTTTTATGCCAAAAATCTTCCTCCTCAGCTAAAAAGCGTAGTAATTTAGCTTGGGCTTGCGAAAGCTCGGATTTATTTTGAGGCGAGGGATCTTGATCGTAAACACTCTCTTTAGTCCCAACATCAAGTTCTGCAAGTTTAACATTGTCGTGAACATTCCCAAAGACTCTACATTCCACTGTTTCAAATGGGAGCGGAGGGTTTTATGTTTGAGCATAAAACCGAGCATGCCAGAAGCATGTGTAGGTTCATTCCAGCTAGCTGCTACGACATATTTTAGATCCGAGCGGTGTAACCACATTTTCTGAAAGCGAAAAGGCTTTGGGCCTATAAGACTTTCTTTTTCCAAGTAAGTGATAGGTCTGTGGTCAGAGCAAGTGCAAGCTAAAGATAGAATTTCAAACGATCTATTAGAGTTCCATTGAGTGTTAAACAAAATCCTATCAAGCTTTTTTTGAACATATCCATTAGGCCTATGTCCAGCCCAGGTGAAATGCCCCCCTGAAACTGTAGACTCTTGTAAACCACACTCTGAGATAGATGTATTAAAATCTTGCATGTCCGCAATATCTGGGTGTCCATTTCCATTGTATTCGTCTAAGTAACGTATAACATTAAAATCACCTCCAATTAACCAAGGCATATTTGGATCGCAAATCAACCTCAATTCATTCCAAAGCATCACTCGTTCTGGGCAAAATTAGGATTTTAGTCCTGTAACTTGGCCTATTTTGGATTTTAGTCCTGCTCCTGCTCCGGTGAGGAAAATGGTCCTCTAACTTGTTTTTTTTTGGAAAAATAGTCCTATCCGCCGGAAATAGCTGACTGGGCACCGGAATCTTTAAAAAATGCTTACGTGGCAGCCACAAGGCTGCCACATTGAATCCAATGTGGCTGTGGATCCCATTTTACTTAAAAAAATGGTTTCTCCTTCCAATTTTCCCCAATTTCATCCCTCCAAATCTAATTCCTAATTTACTACTTTGCATCGCCATCGCTACAATGTTCACCTGATCCTTTCTATTCAAAGAGGCCATCCTAAAATACCACATATGTCATGCACCATTACATTGACAATCAGTATCCATGTCTGATGGTTAGGAAATATAATTCCTCGTTCTCTGTACTCTAGTTTGATTTTTTTTTCCTTGTTGCATGCATTTTGGACTAACTTGTTTGATTTTTTGTTTTGGTCATGACTAAGCCTGGTGCAAATTTATTTGATGATCTAATTAGGGTTATTTGTTAACGAGGCTCCCCCATAGCTTTTTAGTCCACTTTTTTTCCCCATTTTGAAAACACAGGCGTATATTATTAACAGAAATAACAAAAATAAAGAGAAAGAAGAAGAAAAAGTGTACTCTTCTCTTCTTCACATTTTCACCAGAGGCATTTCCAATCTGTTTAATGGTGATGGGCATCTTGTTCATGTAGACATTTTTCATCTTCTCACTCACTTAGGAAATTAGGTTTGGAGGGATGAAATTGGGAATTAGATTTGGATGGGTGAAATTGGGGGAAATTGGAAGGAGAAATCATTTTTTTAAAAAGTAAAATAGGATCCACAGCCACATAGGGTTCAATGTGGCAGCCACGTAAGCGTTTTTTAAGGATTCCGGTGCCCAGTCAGCTATTTCCGGCGGATAGGACTATTTTTCCAAAAAAATGCAAGTTAGAGGACCATTTTCCTCACCGGAGCAGGAGCAGGACTAAAACCCAAAATAGGCCAAGTTACAGGACTAAAATCCTAATTTTGCCCTTGTTCTGCTCTAGAACATTTGGCAATAGATAATCGAAATGATAAAAGGGATGCTATCATTAAACTTCAAATGAATGCCCTGATATGAGTTGTGAACAATGTCCCATGAGGATGCAATATTCCAAAAAAACCAAATTTTGTTGTTCGGGTTTGAGATCGCATAGTTAAAGCAATTTTTAATCTTACCTTATTAACAGAGTTAGGAGTAGTGACCATCGGTTCTATAACAGCAACAAAAGATAAATTATAAGTACGTACCAATTTTGTCAATCGTCGTATCAAGGAGGGGTTTCCCACTCATCTTATATTCCAAAAAAGACCGTTAAACATCTTCAACTGTCAATTTTGAAGACTCGGTATGGGTTGGAATCCTTTTAGACATAGCTTTATAATCTTTTCTACTTGTCCTCCTTTTAGTCACCATAGTAAAACCATCCGTATTGACTTGCTCTTTGTATTGGTTTTGTTCTGTGGTGTTTGCATCCAAACATTAATTGCCTGATCAAGAGATTGAGGTGCATGGGAATCTTTTTTCCCATTATCTGAAAGATACCCTTGCTCGATACGATTCTCAATTCTTTGCACGATCTCTAATTGCTCGGTCCTTTGCTCCGATGACTCTGTAATAGTAGGTATTTGTTGAGAGTCCATCAAAAAAGCATTTGCGATTTCCAGTCCCCCTGAATTCCTCTCCGTTTGAGTCGATTCGACTAAATTATTTTCTTGCTGATCTTTACTTTGTTCATTGTTTACAGCTTTTGATGTTGCGGCCGATGCCTCTTTTGCCTTATACTCTACTTCTTTTGTGGCCCTGTTGTAGTCTTTGGTTTCTGAAGAAGTTCAGGATGCTTCACAATGCAGCCATGTTCATTATGCCCGAGATGCCAACAATGAGTACAATAAGAAGGGATGTCATCTTCCCAAGTGATATATTGCCAAAAACTATTTCCATCATCTCTTTGGACCCAAGCCCGAGTAGGTGGGGGTTGAAAAATATCAATTTCAACCTGGATTCTAGCCATGGATGGTTTCTGAAAATCGATCGTTGCAGCATCAAGTCGTAGAGGGTGACTAAAAGTTGATACCAGGGCAAAGATAAAGTCTTTGTTCATAAGGTGAATTGGCAATTTAGGCAAAGTCAGCCATAGAGGGATAATAGAGGGTTCTTTATCAACGTGAATGCTTGGGGTCCATTTAAAAATTCTCATTGGTTTATTCCCAACTTGCCAAACCTGTTTAGAGAAAATTCTGATGTAATCTTCTTCCACTACAAATCGTATTATAGCATGCTTGTTGTCCATAAGACGTACTGAATATTGCCCTTTGTCGTTTTGAACGGATACAAAATTTTTATTGACATCAAGCCCTGGTCTTCCTTGCGAACATTTACCTACTACCGAATTCTTGAAAGGGGCGGCCATGGTGTTCTCAATGTCTGATGGCACGACAATCGGAGGTTCGCCCTTAAAAGTCATTTTCTGAAAAACGTTTGGAGAAAGAGATGGAGCACGAGGTGCAGAAGACGATGATGTTGCTTGCGCATAGGACATGGGAGGAGCAATTGAAGGCCGAGCCGTTGCCGGAGGTGGCTCCGGCGAAGTTGTCTCCATGACTAGGAGTTGTATTTTAAATGTTTATTTTAAAGGTGTTTTTATCTTGATTTATTCAAGTAAATCGGAGTCGGTAGCCTATATAAAAGCAAATAGAGTTATTGTAACAATAAGCTCATATATTATTGAGCGAAATTATATTAAGTTTTTAAGCTTTTTGTGAGTATTCTTTTGTAGAATATATATTCAAATCGTAAACTTATCAAGGTTCTGAGCAGTGGCGGATCCACACTATACTATAGGGGGTCCGCGGACCCTGCTAAAAATAAGAATACTCTACATTTTACCTATAGAAAAATATTTCGGACCCTGTGAAAAAAATTATTTACTTAGAAAAATATTTACGGACCCCGCTGAACATTATTTCTGGATCCGCCACTGGTTCTGAGCATACCTTGTCGCTTTTGTATACCATTGTTCATAGGTATAGGTTATCTAAGGGTTGAGGTCATACCAAAGTTTTTAGTTACAGGTTAGCTACGGTTCGCGGTGCTCGTTCTTTTATTGACGCTTTTAATCCCTTTTTGGACATTTTCGGATCTAATTCATTTATGGATCACATCAGCTTGTATCAGAGCTCAGTAATTAAAGGTATCAAATATCCCTTTATTTTATTTTTTTTATCCTTTTTCTGGCCTGTTTCTTTCTTGCTGTTCTAGCGCTTCTCGTAAAACAAAAAATCTTTTTTTCCCGGCTATCAACTCCGTTCTTGCATATTCCTCAATATATATATATATATATAGGGACGGACCCAGCTCTTTAAAAGGGGGTGCACGGCCCCCATTGAGATCCGAAAATCGATGCGTTTTTATAGGTAAAAAATGTAAAAACACTATTGATGCCCCCACTCGCCTTTCAAATTTGTTCCAGTGCCCCCACTGAGATTTTTTTTCAGAGTCCGTCACTGTATATATATAATAAAAAAATTTGTATTCCCAGTATTTATCCATCCTGCTTTTTCAACTGATTACAAAAAAAGAAAACAAAATAAAATAAAAACTCCCAGCAAATTGTTCCTATCATATTGTTCATTCGGTCCCCCACCCCCCAAGAAACCTTCTGCCATAGTCATAAAAAAACAGCATACTTATTTCCTGCTTGCAAACTACTCTACAATTAAAAATAAAAACCTAGGTCCTTATATACGTTCCTTGGTATTAATTGCTTCGGGGGCTCGTATTTTGATGTGTTCTACATTTTGAACTCTCCACGAGAGGAGTGTAAACACAAGTGATTATGAGGCTATGTGTATTTTTGTTGAACTTCAATCATGTCGAAAGAACTCACCGAGGAAGAGGAGAATTCTGTTGAAGCACGTTTTGAGTTGTTAGTGAAGGCACGTGCGGGTGTGCTAGATAGAAAATTGGAGGAATTGAGTCGACGTCATGCCAATATAATGGATAGAAAATTTAAAGAGATGAAGGCTAAGCTTCAAAGCATGTTACGGGGAAGCAATGTTCAGCCAACACGTGGTGGTAAATGTAACGACTTATTTTATACATCATGCTTCATTGGAGACAATGAATATGAGATGTGTATTGATCACAATGAAGAGCAACATTTAATTAGTAAAGATGTGGTTAAGGAGTTAAACTTACGGATGGAAAGGCTTCATCATCCTGACTACATTGTTGAGCGAAGTCATCGGGTTAAAGTTGCACGGTGTGCACGGATTCCAATAACTATTGGACGTTATAAAGCTATTGTATCATGTGATGTTGTGCCACTAAGTTATGTGCATTTGATATTAGGGAAATCATGTCTATCTATGCATAAAGTACGTCATAATGCGTCCCGGACTCGTTATTCTTTTTATTTTTGTGGCAAGAAACATGTTTTTGAATCCCTAGCCTCTATGCAACAAAGTGATATTAAGATTGAGGAGTCTCAGGGACCGAAAAATGTAGAGGAGGTTATAATGGAAGACAAATTGGAGGAGGTTATATTGGAAGACAAATTGGAGAAGGTTGTTGGTGCAAAATTTGTGGAGGTAGTCCAAGAGTCGATTGTGGAAGAGGTACTTCCCTAGGAGAATGAAAATATGGTGGAGATACATGTTGCAAAAGTGTGTGATGTTGAGAAGAAGAATGAGGATATCGCATTAGTGGTGGAGAAAATCGAAGCAGATGAGGCAGTTGGTCCTACTTTACCGACCACTTGTTCGAGTTCTATCGTGTCTTCTTTGCAGGTACATGCACACCCTTCGCTTGAGGAGAACATTGGGCTATCTGATATACCCAATCCAACCCCTATATTGCCTATGGATATTCTTGATAATGTTAACATTGATGGTAAACCGGAGCACAGTTTCATTGATCCATTTTCTACGTATGTTGTTGACTGTCCGGCAATTGTTCTCGTTATATTGCTACTTTTCCGGGATTTCTCCATGTTTTTAGCACGTCAGATGTCTTCTTTGATGTTGCATTTGTGATGCAGGGTTCCACATCAAACCGTGCCATTGATTTGAAGTGGTCCACCTTGTATTTGAACTGTGCATATCATTATTGTTCGTTGTTGGTTCGGCTTGTTTTGTCCTTGTTGTTGCTTTTTCCGAAATCCTTTTGATTCGATGTCGATTCCTTTTGGAGCCTGGAGGGAATGATGTGATTCATGTTGAAAAGAAACTTGTAAAATTTATTTGGAGTCTTCTATTTATTTTTAGTTATTATTTATTTTGTTTTAGTCTTTTCTTATCCCACATTGGTTCGATAGTCTTTTATATTTTTGTTATTATTTTTATTTATTATTATTTTGTCCCACCTTGCTAAATTAGCAATTGGTCTTGGAGTCGGTATCCTATATAAAGTCAAATAGAGTCATTCTAAAAATAAGTTCATATATTATTGAGTGAAATTACATTAAGGTTTTAAGTGTTTGTGAGTATTCTTTGTAGAATATTCGAATAATGAACTTATTATGTTTCTGAGCACACCTTGTGGCGTTCGGATACCAAGGTTCTTAGGTACACGTTATCTAAGGGTTGAGGTCATACCAAGGTTCTTAGTTACATGTTAAATAAGGGCTACGTTGTTCATTCTTTTATTGATACTTTTAATCAGTCCTTGGGAATTTTCAGGTCTGATTCATTTACGGATCTCATCAGTTCCTTATGCTAGTGCAGTTGGCAGTCTAATGTATGCCATGGTCTGCACTGCCTGATCTGGCTCGGACAGTCAGTGTTGTCAGCAGGTTTATGGCTCAACCTTGAAAAGATCATTAGAAAGTTGTGAAACGAATGTTCAGTTACCTTAGGTGTACAACATATGTTGGACACATTTATAGGGGTGATACTCAGTGTTTGGTTACAGGGTACTGTAATGCTGATTGTGCAGGTGATGTGGATAGCATAAAATCAATGACTTGTTTTGTCTTTACATTGGGGAATTTAGTGATCAGTTGGAAAGAAACTCTTCAGGAAACAGTGGCTTTATCAACTATTAAGGTAGAATACATGGCTCATACTGAAGCAGCCAAGGAGGGCATCTGGTTGAAGTGTCTAGGCAGTTATTTGGTGCTATAGCAAGATCAAGCTGAGATATATTGTGACAGTTTTAGTGCAATATGTTTGGCTAAGGATCAGGTTAAACATGAGAGAACCAAGAATATAGACGTAAGGTATTATTTTCTGAGAAATGAGAAGAGAATTCAGGTGAGGAAAATCAGCACTCATGATAATCTTGCTGATACGCTCACTAAATCTGTTCAGCGGTGCAAGTTTCTCTTGTGCTGGAGTTGCTTAACATCCGGAGCTTACAATCTGAATCTGGGAAGACGTAATGGAGGGCTGGTAAGCTGATTTCTTTAGCAAGAAATTCTGGTACAGTAAATCATATCATTAATGAATGCATCTGGTACAAGCATATCTGATTATGCCATCTATTGAACGAGAGTTCAAGTCAGGGTGGAAATATGTTGTCAAGTGTGACTTGTGTAGGATGTAATATCGTCGGATGGATCTAAGATCCACCCGATTTCGCAGCGGAAAGTACAAGATCTAGATCTAAACAATCAAAATACATAAAATAATAGATCTAACCTACGAGGGGGTTAGATTGCTTACCGATTTATGGTGAATAAATTTCTAGAACAATCTTCAATCCAAGCTATTTGAGAGTCTAGTTGAGAAGCCGAAGTCTTCCAACGAGTGTCTCCAAGCACCACCAGGTGGATGGGGTTTCAATTCGCCGGACCTCCTCGATATGCTACCGGAATAATCCCGAGGATTATCCCAACTCGATACCCTAGTATTTCGGCCGAAATATCAAAGCCAAATACTCCTTATATTTTCGAAAAACATGTGTGTCATAAGGCTTGGGAGAACTCTCTTTATATAGGAGAGTAATCCTTGTCCTCCAAGGATTTAATAATTAAGAGATAATTATAAGATTAATCCTTATTTCAAATAAAAGATAAATATAATATATATCCCAAACAAATTAGGATAAATAAATATATTATCCAATATTCCATGATTTATCATTTAACAAATAAATAATTAAATAATATATCAAATAATTATCCAGGAAAACTAATTTCTTTCTAATTATTCAACAAAAAATGCGCCCCATACCCTAGAAATAAGGGCCACACGCATTTTACACACATTGGGCCGAGTCCACGAAAAATTTCTTTTCTATGTATTTAATTATCTAGTCCAACTAAACAATTAATCCACATATCAATTAAATAGTCCAACTATTTAATTATAATTGAGGTGAAACGACGAGAAAACATATGCTATGTTAGGAGCAACGTCGGGGACCATGGATCCATATTCAGTAGCTACAATAAATTAAATAATATTATCCGTCAGACCGAACAATAATATTCAATCTATTAATTCCGTGATTACACCACCATAAACCCGAAACAGAACTCTACCAAATATAGATAACTTATACTCAACTATGAGTTGATAAGGTGTCCACTGATATAATCATTACATATGGATAAATCCTCCATAGACTGTTCGTTTCGATTCGGGATATCTCCATAAACCCTTCTCGAAACCTCTTATCCTTATTTACCATTAACCCCTAGTGATCAATTAGTTCATAACTAATATAATATGAACTCCGCGGATCGATCAGTTTCTAGGATTAACAAATAAAGGAATTGTCTGTCTAATTCATGTGGGAAGGAATGGATTACATATCTGTGATAGCACAGACTACTCACTTATCCCAGAGTAGAGCCAACGAGAAGTGTTGGACCACATACTGCGAAGTGATCCTTACTAACACATCAAACTCTACCCTCGTCTAAGAAGTTGTCTGTGACCACCTCAGGATTGAGATTAATCCATATATGATCATCTTGTGATTCGATAAGACTTCTCGATCACGGAATTATATTGAGAACTCAAATCAAATCGGTCCAGCCCTATTTGATTATCATCATATATAAATGCCCCACTAGGTACCCTATTACCGACAGTCCGGATGAGACTGTCACACCTAAAGTGTTCTGGGCGCATTATTAGCAAATTAAACTTGAGACCCGTACTCATATTAATAAACGCTACGGACTAAGTTAATTTTAAGTACATCTCATTAACTCAATCCTCTTGTGTATAGCCATACACTGAGTTATGTGATTACATAAACGAGGTACTTAGGGTTTTCAGCAATGTCTTAATTATAAGCATACATGCATATAAGAAGATGAATTTTTAATTCTGTCCTAAAACAATTACATAATTGTCTTTCGGGCACTACACCTAACAATCTCCCACTTGCACGAAAGGCAAGTGGATTAATTGTTTTAGAGCAAACCCTTTATATCTATATCTACAACATTCTCCCACTTACTCAAAACAAGTGAGACGTATCCCTCAAATCTGTACTCTCCAAGCACATCTTAGTAATTCATCCTTCCAAGCACGACCGGAGTGTGCCTCCGCAGGGTTGGTCAGTGACCCGGCGAATTCGAATACCATGTGACTTGGTACACTGATCAGGTAGGTTGGTGGCTTGGGTCAATCTTTGGGATTGAAACGTCGCCTTTCCATCTAATCCGGTGGTACACTTTCAATATGCCTTTGAGTCAACACTGAGGACAAGATCTACTTAACGATCATCCTTAATCCGACCTAAAGCCAGAATCAGTGTTATCACTTATATTCTAGTTTGAACCTGAATATACTAGCATATTATTCCTCATTCTCCCGAAGAGACTTGAGGTTTCACTAAACATCCCATTTAGTATTCATCCGTTGGTTTAGATAATCATTCCTGAGAGGTAGGGTAGACTACATCGTCGAATGTTGCATAAATGCAAGAATATCTTAACCAGGTGAATGGATGAGATTGCCAATGATCGATTCTCGCGAATTTGAGCGAATCAAATCCTTTAGAATGAATCCCGATGGCATGTCAGACTCTGACTTCAGATAACACACCCATGTTGTTTCCAACTGTTTCAGTGTTACCACTCACAAACACTAATCTACATACTACTTTACTAATATTGATCCCCAGTCTACGAAAGACTTATCAACATTCTGGTCAAGTCCACATATTAGAATATATGACTTTGAAATGACCTAGAGGTTTGCTTTAATCCCCAAAGGATATAATCTATGGCAAGCATCCTGCCAAAGGTTCTTTCTGAATAAATTAAGATACCGTTAGCCTCGCAAAAAAGGTCTTAGGGAATCACCCCTATTTTCTGCTTTGTAACTTCTTTAAATCTATTACCCTTTTCCCGATTGAAAAGGAAACTTAGGCATTGTTCCTTTGAGACAGGGTTCCTTTGACTGGGAGATAGGAATCACCCTAAGCCAGTCTTTAGATCTTGTCTTTGGGGAATATGCACTAATTAATAGTATATAAAGAAGTGTTTATCTAAATACGGAAACCATTTGCGTTTATATTGTTTAAGATGTGTTACATATACCTATTCAGCATTTCTTAGTGGTTCTGACTTTATCAAACAAAAGTCCGAGTCTTGGGTTCGTTCTACGAATTTTATATTTATCGTCAATAAGACAAACAAATTATCCTATTGAAAATGAATACGTTCGTTCCAACGAATCCCAAAATAGAAAACAAATTTTCTATTATACTCAAGAATTGAATCCGAGATTCATTTCCTTATATCACTCCCACTAGTCTATCTGGAATAACTGCCCGTTGTCTATTTTATTTATCGTTTAATGCAAAGCTACCTAGTTCTTCCAAAGAACTTTAACTTTGGAGAAAATTTCTAATGATGCATTGGTCAGTGATCCGAAATCACTTTCCTTATCCTCTAATTTTCAATTTATTAATTTTCCGGTTTAGCCTAAAAACTACTTAGTTTAGATGACTAACACATATAAGCATTCTTTCCCATTCTCGACTTTCCTTAAATGGAAACAGTCTTGAACTAGCAGTTCGTTTGAGTAGACACTACTCTTGAACTGTGGGATGTTCAGTGTTACTTGCTTGGACTATCGATTTTTCTAATCGTCAAATCATAAGACCAAAGCTCCCACTAGTTTATTGGTTCCAAATACCGTCTAACTTGCAACACTTTGTATTTATGATTTTTCAAAGATTAGAAAATCCCCCAGAACTAAGCTCCCACTGGTTTATCAGTTCCAAATACTGTCTAACTAGCAATGCTTTGTTCATGATGTTTCAAAAGATTGGAAAAAACTTCAGAGTTAAGCTCCCACTAGTTTATCAGTTCTAAATACTGTCTAACTAGCAACGCTTTAATTATTCTTTTTTTTCAATGAAAAGAGAAACTCATGTGCAGTCTATTACACATTTCTAATGATTCAGAAAAACAACAAATCATAAGGCTAAGGCTCCCACTAGTTTATCAGTTCCAAATACCGTTTAACTAGCAACGCCTTATGTATATGATTTTCCAATTTTTCAATTTAGAAATTTGTTGTGTAATTACACTTTTAAAATTCACTAAATTAACTTGTCTGATAGTCCTATATCATCTTTTGTAAACTAAGTACGGTCGTTTCTCGTTTTACACGAGCGACATCCGTGACATACCTATACTATGTCATTAAGTTCTTAAAGGCTCAAGAGAAATCTTTTCCGAAAATTAACTGCATTTATTGATAATTACAACGTACTTGTTACTTTCCACATTTTTAATGAAGTCCTATTACTAACAGTTTAGTAGCCTAGAGATTTAAGTTGTAAAATAAACATGACAGAAAGTTAAATTCAAAAAATAAATTTTCACTACTATATTTTTATTTTAGGAATAATAAACTTGTTATAAAGTCTATCCTACCATTCCAAAGATTTAACCTGACACCTCAGTGCCGCCGTAGGGTAGGCCAAAGAGGTGACGGTTAAACTGAGACAATCTCTCTCAATGATTAAGTTTCGAGAATCGAACATCTCACGGAATCAGACATCCCGGACTTTAATCATCGATTACCTTCCTTTTTCTAGCCTACATATTTAAAAAATATCCATAAAGAGTGTGACCTACTATAGCAGATCTCAAAATACGCCCCGAGTATGCCGCCGTAGGGTCGTTCAGTGACCCGACGAGTACCCAATATCCTATCCTTTCGGAGAACAAGCCTTGAATTTTGAATGGGGTGAACACCATCCGTAGGGGGCCGAAATCAAAGCGGCTCGAGGCGTCACCCTTCTCTCACGTGCTTGCATCTATAGTAGAGGCCGTGGGGTTGGCTGTCGCCTTCCCCGCTCCCACTCAATAATATGAAAAAGTGGTGGGTTTACTAATTACGGTTTCGGTCTTGACAATAAGAAACAATAAATCATGTACTCCGAACAGGGTCGGTTATGTAGGCAAGCCTACACCCTCTTATTCGTTGGAACATATGTGACAGTTCAGGCTGATCTGGCAAGAGAAGCCACGTTTAGCCCGAAGGCTTATCGGCTATGCTGAGTCTTGTCGAACCACTGCAACGTACATCACACGTGGAGGGGAGTCGATTGAGCCGAAGCTCGGTTGTACTCGCCCATCCATGGTTAGACCATTTCCGAACCCATGTACTAAGATTTTCCGATTTCTATGTTGTCAACCAAAGCGTAATCTCGTTTATGTTTAAGGTGGGTTCACCGAAAACTTAACGATTTATCTAAGTGGGATTCACCGAGAATTTATCACTAAAATCGTAACGATTGATAAAACCTTGTTCCTCGGTTTTTAATAATTAGTTACTTAATTAATTAACTACCACATATTAATTAAAAAAGCTTTTAACTAATTATACGAGTTACACATGCCTAATTTATTCGAAATAAACTACCTACATGTATGCATTGGAGTGGAATCATGATATGATGCATGTCATGGCAATTTTCCGGTTTCTATCACATAATTTCGATCATACAAGAAAAAATAACGGAAAAAATAAACACCGAGATGGATCGTTGGTACCCCCGTATCTAACCTATTAAAAAAAAAACACAAACCCTAAGTAGGGTTAACTATTTTCTAATCTGCTGCTGCTTGGTTTTATCGATCATCGGACATCCAAACGAACTTTGATCGTCATGAAACTTTATGGACCTGTTCTTCACTCCTCCTTCTTCAATATGGACGGTTGGATCCGAGTTTTGATGGCCCAATTTATCCCAGAAAGCCGCAGATCCAACTGCTGCATCTGTTTATAACTGCGGCGCATCAGATCGACCCGAAATTTTTAGGGCTTGTTTAGAACTTCTTGATAGTCAATATGAACGGTCGGATCTTTGTTTCAACGGTCCAATATTTTCCGGAAATTCGACGAACAGACAGCTGGGGCTGCAGTGCTTTTACGACATAACAGCAACTTTATCGCACCGGTTGAACATCGAGATGGAGTCCGATCGACACAAAATTTTGATGGCCTATTATTCAACTTTTAGTATTCATTCTGATTGGAGGGATTGTCGTTTCAACGGCTCAATCTCCGGAAATAAATAAAAAACCGAACAGAAACAAAACAGATCTACCTCTAGGAAAATAAAATTACAAAATTTCCTATACTCATATAAATGAATTTATATGAGTTTACAATAGATCTAACGAGTAAACAATACTAACACCAATCCATCTCTTCAACCACGACAATCACAAGGCAACATACATGAATAAATTTCGATGCATATAGAAAAGCAAACGAAAAACAAAAAACAATCTAAACATGCTTTTTCCACTCCTAGATCTAAAATTTACATACTTTGATTGATACATCAAAGGCTCCGATACCACTTGTAGGATGTAATATCGTCGGATGGATCTAAGATCCACCCGATTACGCAGCGGAAGTACAAGATCTAGATCTAAACAATCAAAATACATAAAATAATAGATCTAACCTACGAGGGGGTTAGATTTCTTACCGATTTATGGTGAATAAACGTCTAGAACAATCTTCAATCCAATTTAGTTGAGAGTCTAGTTGAGAAGCCAAAGTCTTCCAACGTGCATGTGTCTCCAAACACCACCAGATGGATGGTGTTTCAAGCCGCCGGACCTCCTCGATATGCTACCGGAATAATCCCGATGATTATCCAAACTCGAAACCCTAGTATTTTGGCCGAAATATCAAAGCCAAATACTCCTTATATTTTCGAAAAACATGTGTGTCATAAGGCTTGGGAGAACTCTCTTTATATAGGAGAGTAATCCTTGTCCTCCAAGGATTTAATAATTAAGAGATAATTATTAGATTAATCCTTATTTCAAATAAAAGATAAATATAATATATATCCCAAACAAATTAGGATAAATAAATATATTATCCAATATTCCATGATTTATCATTTAACAAATAAATAATTAAAGCATATATCAAATAATTATCCAAGAAAACTAATTTCTTTCTAATTATTCAACAAAAAAAGTGCCCCATACCCTAGAAATAAGGGCCACACGCATTTTACACACATTGGGCCGAGTCCACGAAAAATTTCTTTTCCATGTATTTAATTATCTAGTCCAACTAAACAATTAATCCACATATCAATTAAAAAGTCCAATCCAACTATTTAATTATAATTGAGGTGAAACGACGAGAAAACATATGCTATGTTAGGAGCCACGTCGGGGACCATGGATCCATATTCAGTAGCTATAATAAATTAAATAATATTATCCGTCAGACCGAACAATAATATTCAATCTATTAATTCCGGGATTACACCACCATAAACCCGAAACTGAACTCTGCCGAATATAGATAACTTATACTGAACTATGAGTTGATAAGGTGTCCACTGATATAATCATTACAAACGGATAAATCCTCCATAGATTGTTCGTTTCGATTCGGGATATCTCCGTAAACCCTTCTCGAAACCTCTTATCATTATTTACCATTAACCCCCTAGTGATCAATTAGTTCATAACTAATATAATATGAACTCCGTGGATCGATTAGTTTCTAGGATTAACAAATAAGGGATCCGTCTGTCTACTTCCCAAGGGAAGGAATGGATTCCATATCTATGATAGCACAGACTACTCACTCATCCTAGAATAGAGCCAACAAGAACTGTTGGACCACATACTGCGAAGTGATCCTTACTAACACATCAAACTCTACCCTTGTCTAAGCAGTTGCCTGTGATCACCTCAGGATTGAGATTAATCCATATATGATCATCTTGTGATTCGATAAGACTTCTCGATCATGGAATTATATCGAGAACTCAAATCAAATCAGTCCAGCCCTATATGATTATCATCATATATAAATGCCCCACTAGGTACCCTATTACCGACAGTCCGGATAGGACTGTCACACCTAAAGTGTTCTGGACGCATTATTAGCAAATTAATCTTGAGACCCGTACTCAGATTAATAAACGCTACGGACTAAGTTAATTTTAAGTACATCTCACTAACTCAATCCTCTTGTGTATAGCCATACACTGAGTTATGTGATTACATAAACGAGGTACTTAGGGTTTTCAACAGTGTCTTAATTATAAGCATACATGCATATAATAAGATGAATTATTAATTCTATCCTAAAACAATTACATAATTGTCTTTCGGGCACTACACTTAACAACTTGATCTCTACATTTGGAATCTGGCAAAGCTATCTATTGGTCAGCTGAGTGATGGGCAGCTGACAAGAGTATTCAAGTCGATGGAAGTCAGTTGAAGTTTAAGTACAGGTGAGATCTTTCTGTCAGCACAACAAGTCTGCAGAGTCCGTGAATACTATTGAGCTATGCATCTGAGTATTGATTATTGATGCTGATTTGAATGAACAATGTTGGCCCACATCTAAGGCATTTATGCGAATTCCGACAATGTAACTTTGGCGGATAGGGTTTAGGGATTCAAGGCTATAAATACCCTTTGTTGTAATCAATGCAAGTGTATATATCTTTCTAGACTTCAGTGCATAATAATATATCTTTTTTCTGTCCATGAAGTTGTCAGCACAACGCCGGAAACCACATTAAATCGTGTTCTTCTTATTTCCGTTTATCTTGTTTGATTGCTTAATTTACTTTAGGTTGTTTCTGTTATTCCGTATTATCTTTGCTTGTTGTGGATTCAGTCTGTTATAACAGTAATAAAGATGTCTGTCACATTTGTCCCTTGGCTAAGTAGAAGATACTTTCTTTTCCTTTAAGAGTGTCTAGGTGTAGTTGCTCATCTGAATTAGTCCACATAGACATTTGGGGACCATATACGATATCAACCATATTGGTCAGAGGTATTTTCTGATTATAATTGATGATTTTTCCAGGTTCACCTGGACTTACCTTTTAAAATCAAACGCTGGAGTGCAAGTTTAAATTCAAAGTTTTTGTGAATGTGTAACTGTACAATTTCAGCAAAATATTCACATAACCTGGGCTGATAACGGGAAAGAGTTGACCTAAAAGAGTTTTATGCCAAGAAAGGGATCATACATCAAACTAGTTTTGTAGTAATACCCCAATAGATGGGGTGGTTGAGAGAAAACACCAACATCTTCTTAATGTAGCTAGAGCCCTAAAATTCTAGGCTATCCCTCCTATGTCTTTTTCGGTTTATTGTTTTTTACATGCTACAGACCTCATCAACAATACTCTTTCACCAATTTTAAAGGGTAACACAACCTTTCACAAATTATATCAAAAGGAAACTGATTACACACAATTCAAAGTTTTTAGATGGTTGGTATATGCATGTACCCTACAAGAACATAAATCTAAGTTTGATCCTAGAAGTAGGCTGAGTTTTTACATTGGAAACTCCAAAACTACCAAAGGATATATTTTCTTAGACTTAAATACTAGAGAAGTGTTTGTTTCTAGGGATGTGATCTTCCATGAATCATATTTTCCTTTTCATGATTCATTTAGAACAGGACCCACACAATTGTCAGAAATGGTTTCTTTACCAGTTCCTTATTCTAGTCCCTAGCCTCAGTTTGTTAAGAATTTTGTTCCACATTTTTCACAAACAGACAATGATATACCAACTCAATTTCCTACTACCGAAAGTACTGACAATCTCCAGGAGGCTTACTGCCTTCACATACGACTTATATCTACGACGCAATAGTTGCCAGACATTTTTACTAAAGCCTCTACTTTCAATTCTTTGCTGTATCATTTCAATGTTGTAAGCAGCTTCCCTCCCCAGCTTGAGGGGGGAAGGGTGATTGATAGCATTTTTTATTTTTATTTTTGACTTTTGTAGAAAGTATAAAAGGAAGTTTTTTTTCTTCTGTAAATTGTACAAGAAAAAGAATGCAATAATTTTTGGGGGGATGATAGAGAAGGACAAAAACCTTTCATCATTTAAGAAAAATGACAGTTTTTTTGAAATTTTTGCATAAAGGACAAAACTATTTTTTTTTTATTTCTGGCGCATGTTATCTATAAAAAAACCCATCACATTTTCTCTCTCATCCTTATTTTTTAAACACTCACATCTCCCAATCTAGAACTCTAAATTTAAAAATTCTTTCACCAATTTTTTTATATTTTCATGCTTTTTATTTTGAGACCACATTCAACATATTCTGACGTGATTTTAGAAAATCTGCTGTCCAAATTCACCATTGTTCGAAAATTCACTATTGATATTCACTGGGGACATTCACTGAGTGAATTTCGACAGTTAATCTCACGAAAAACGATGTAATGATATCGAACCAATTCTCAAACGAAGAGTATCAAAAAATAAAAAATTCAGTGAATTTTTCATCACGTTTGGAGATCTAGATCAAAAGATATGAGTGTTTGAAAATCGAATAGGAAAGAGAAAAAAAAAAGTTCCAGGAAACTACAGGCACGTTTTTTTAATTTTTTTTTGTTTGTTTTTCAGGCTATAAAAAATATAAAATTGTCTGTCTCCCAATAAAAATGTGTATCTGTACTGTTATTCAAAAATTATCCAAAAGCTGTCATTATCCCTAATTCTCCATAATTGTTTTTGTTCTTTTTCCCAAAAAGAAAAGAGAGAGAGAATTCCTTCTCCACCTACCCTCCCCCTTTCTCTGCAAATCCTAGATTCGCATTTTCCTCTTCGATTTCGTTAATACAAATTCTTCAAATACACACACCAAACCAAACTCGGTAGAGATAATAAAACGAGATTAATAACTAATAAATTATCGATTATATATACAAAAAGATACGCGTAAATAATAAGAAATTTCTTACGTGATTTTGACATTGAGTTTTATTACAGATTCACCAGCAATCTGCTTAAAGGCAAGTTTAGAAAGCACAATAGGGTCCGCGCAATCTCGATCCTCATCACATATTTGCCGACTTGAAAAATACAAAACACAGGCAACAAGTAATCTTAAAGCTTGTGCATACACTTATTATCAATGGTTTTTGCACCATACGGCAGGAGGGTGTATAAAAAAAAATGCCAACAGTAGTTCTGAATACCCAGTGTTAATAGGTAATCTGTTGGGAAAAAAAAACACAATGTATGCAAGGAGCAAAATTGTGGTGTTTGTTATCTTACTTCAGTTCATCATGGCTTTGAATGCTCAAGATGAAGAAGCTACAGCTGAAATGGGTGACGCTTTTTATGGTAAGTTTACTCTGATCATTTACTTTAGTTAATTAATAAGCTTTTTTGGTTTCAAGATTTATTATGTTTCAAGCTTTGGTGCTGCAGATCGAACATATACAGGTCCGCGGAGTGCCAGAAATCGTGTAATACTTCCTCCATGTTTATGGGAATTATATGGAGGAGTATGTAATCAACAACTCTTAATTACCTGTATAGACACTGATGATAATTGTGCTTCTCCTGGTGCATTTGTGTTTGTGGTAATGGCTAGTTGCGTTGTGAGAAATACCACATATGAATTTTTTTCCAAACAATATAATATTGACCAAGTCGTTCAATATTTGGGACGGTCGTGTCTGTATCCAAGGATGCACAGATACTTCATTTTGCAAGCGTATCCCGTATCGGCACTACAAAAAACTTGCTATTTAGCGGCGGATTTTTGAGGTGGATTTTAAATTCCACTGCTAGTGATGTAGTTTAGCGGTGGTTCTTGTACATCCGCCGGTACACAAGTAAAGTCTTCCTAACTTAGTTCATTTAGCGGCGGATTAAAATATTCCGTAACAAAAACCTTTCTTTTATCGGCGGTTTTGTATCGTCCACCGTTAAAAAGTCAATAATATAATATCTGGAATGAAAAAAATGACTTCAGAATTCCATTGGATCCGTTCTCAAGTAAAAAAGAATTCCATAATTGTTTTTAGGATTAAGCGCTTACCGTTGTACAAAAACCAATTCGTGTTAGTGAAGGTTCTACTTAATTTGCTTATACCACACATTCACAACACCCTGGTTCGAATGCACATATGCGGGTAGAGTGCTGATAACCAACAATCTCTCCCCAACACCTGCCACCACAAACTGCGGCATTTACACAGTATGTTGTTAACAGGATTCGAACCCATGACCTGCTCTGCTACCAGTTTTTAGGATAAAACGCTTACCGTTGTACTAAAACCAGTTGGTGTTAGTAAGGTGCTACTTTATCTCCTTATACCACACCTTCACAGCGTCATGGTTCGAATGCACACAGGCGGGCAGAGTGTTGAAACCCAACAAAGATCGAACCCTGGTTGGAACCTTATTTATTAAAAATTGTGCAAATGGTGGGAGAGATTGCCCACACTTTAGGGAAGGTGTTGGGAGAGATTGCCCACACTTGCGAATGAAAAATTGTGCACGTGTTGGGACAGATTGCCCACATTTGAGAGAGTGTGTTGCGAGAGATTCCCACACTCTTGAATGTATAGAGAAATATAGTAGCGTCATTACTAACACCAATTGGTTTTAGTAGAACGGTAAGTGCTTGGTCCTAACATGGTATCAGAGCGAGAGGTCACGGGATCGAACCCTGATGTGAATATTATTTTAAAAAATTGTGCAAATATTAGGACAGATTGCCCACACTTGAGGGGGGGTGTTGGAAAGATTTCCCACACTCTCGAATGCCTAAAGAAATATAGTAGGGCATTTACTGCTACCAATTTGAAGATGTCTAAATCCTCACGGGTGTCCTTGCGGTGTTTGGATGGTGGATATCTGGCTGTGTTTAAGGTGTGGTGATACTCCGGCGGGTGGTGGTGTGGAGAGAGTTAGAATGGAGAGAGCTGGGGCTTGCAAATATAGTGTATTTCATATATCTCTTTTGTTTACAATGACCACCCCTTTTATAGAGGTGGATAACTTAGGGAATAAGCAACCTCTTAGATATTTTACTAATAGCTAGGTCTTACTTAGCTACTAAGCAAGACGAAATATCTAAGTTACAAGTGGGGAAAAGATCTGGATCAATCGGCGGCCATCTCTCTGAGGTCGCAAGGAGCAAGCCCTCTTTGGCCTCGCCCCCCCCTGGCGACCCCTCTTGACCTGCCTGAAGGAGATTCACAGGATCTGCTACTTGCCTGGGACCGCAAGTGTTGTGGTCGCGACGAGGTGAGACGCAGTGGCCGCCCCTTTTGCGATCTCTCTTGTCATTCCGGAGGGTGGCCACAGTGGGCTGATTCCTACTGTTGAGGTGGTGGAATTATTTATACCCATCAATGGCCCCCTACTCCGTGCTTTAATGACATTCCCTGGGGATATGAAGGATGGAGTAATTATCAGGGCCGTGCTTTCAAAGCAAGCGACCTCAAAGCAACTCTGGGTCTGTTTTTGCGACCTTGTCGTCTGATGCGACTTGTTCTCTAAGGGCCGTGCTTTCAAAGCAAGCGACCTCAAGGTAACTTTGGGTCTGTTTTTGCGACCTTGTCGCCTGATGCGACTTGTTCTCTAAGGGCCGTGCTTTCAAAGCAAGCGACCTCAAGGTAACTTTGGGCCTGTTTTTGCGACCTTGTCGTCTGATGCGACTTGTTCTCTAAGGGCCGTGCTTTCAAAGCAAGCGACCTCAAAGCAACTCTGGGTCTGTTTTTTGCGACCTTGTCGTCTGATGCGACTTGTTCTCTAAGGGCCGTGCTTTCAAAGCAAGCGACCTCAAGGTAACTTTGGGCCTGTTTTTGCGACCTTGTCGTCTGATGCGACTTGTTCTCTAAGGGCCGTGCTTTCAAAGCAAGCGACCTTAAGGTAACTTTGGGCCTGTTTTTGCGGGGCGAGGCCATCAATCGCGGCTGACGTCAGCCCTCCAGGTCTTTTTCTGCGGAGTGATGCGGCCGTTTCAGCAACTGCCTAGGTAGTTGTACGTGGGTATTGATGGGACGCCTTTTCGTATTTCAAAACTGACAACTGCCGCCCTAATCTGAACCGTTGGATGAAGCGTTCCCAACCGTTCGATCGTGGCCCCCTTGCCTATATAAAGCTTTCGCTTCTCACCCTTCACACTTTTAGTGTTTCTTATTTTCTCCGTTGTTTGTTGTTCTTAGAATTCTCAAGTTTCTGGCAGATCTTTGAAGGTTCATACGGCGTTCCTGCGGTGGTTCTAGGATTTCACGGCGGTTCTTTTGAAGATTCCGGCCACCTCTTTGAGTATTTCCCAACTTTCACGCGGTTTTCCAATCTTTCTCAGCAAATCAGGTAAGAAATCCTTCTTGTTAACTCGTTTATTCATCCATCCCTGCCTTGTTTTTCCATACACATCAATTTTGTCATTCTTTTTGCAACGGAAATGCAACATTGCCTTGTTTTTGATTAAAAACGGGGATTTTTCCTGGGGAGAGATTATAGCTTTCTTGGGAAAATTGGGGTTTCACCCGCTCCCCTGCCATCCTCTGTAGTTTTATTTGCGATCTCTTGTAAAAACGGAGGAGGCGGTATTGAAGTGGGTGCGATCACCTTCCTGGGTTAATTTATTATTATACCAGGTCTGAAAGCTCCACCTTTTTCCTCCCTTGTTTTTGCAGGATGTCGGGGAATGACTATTCTGGCGACGACTCTACGGAAAGAGAGATTTACGATTATGCTGAGGATGACCCCGTACTATCTGCTGCCTCAGTTGGCGATCTGTTGGACGAGGTTGAAGTGGAAAGTAGTCGCGCAGATATTGGCGAGATTACCGCTGATGAGGTCGCTCATATGGATGTCGACCCTTTTGAGTTGGAGGCCTTCGTCTCTGCCCGAAATCCGCCGCGCCGAGTGAGCCTTAAGGAGAAGGCGCGGGCTCAAAAGTCTCCAACAGCTCGTGGGGCTGAAGAAATCGCTTTCCCGATCGAAGGACAAACTGCGGTCCCGAGTACTAGCGGCGCTCCCGACCATGACGAGGCTTATGTTCAGGACGCCGCAGTTCATGAGTTAATGGGGTCCAGTGAGGACGAAAATGCGGAGTTGCCCCGGAAAGATATCTGGATGCCTGCGAAGAAGCAGAAGAAAAGGAAAATTGCGAGCCAAACCATGACAGTTGGTGAGGCCGCTGCGGCTGATGCCCAGCAGAAGGGCTCTCGTCCTAACAATCCCGAAGCTATGCGAGAGTTTGCGATCGTGACGGCGTATGAGAAGGACGTTGATAAGAAATGGTCCCGACTGTGCAAGAGCAGCGATCTCAACAGGACCATTAATCGTATATTCGGAATCGACACCAGCGTGTATCGGTTTTCTTTTCTCGATTATGGGAAGGAGTCCGACAAATTTAAACCTGGGGACCATAAGGATTATGTAGGCGCGCGTCGCTCCGAGGACACCCTTATCCTCCATTTCCATCATTTGTGTGCGGGTCTGAGGCCGCCTTTCGATCCTTTCTTTGTGAAGATCTGCAAGGAGATGGAGGCGCTTCCCTCCGATTTTGCCGTCGGGGCTATTATCCAGCTGATGGCCTTCATCGTTATGTGCCGGATTCTGAAGATCGAGCCGACGTTGACTTTATTGGGGCAATTTTATTCCTTCTGTGGGACGTCTATTCCTGGACAAATCTCTCTGAGGTCGCAGACTCCTCGCCTACTATTCTCGCTTCCCAATAAGTTTCACAAATGGGGGCAGCGGGTGCTGAAAGTTGAGTCGAAGGTAGGCTGGCCTTTTCCTAGGGCAGGAGTTCGTGGAGGCAAATCCACGCTTATACTCTTTGACCCCCCTGTGAGCGAGCGGCGCTACATAAAGGGGCTGATGACGTTGATTCAGTCGGACGGGGCGGCGCCATCTCGGAGAAATGTTTCCTGGGTTGACCTTCTTGATCTGGCCGAGCCCTTTGTATGCATGGCGGGCCTGGTGGGCAGAGGGAATGCCGTGCCCATGGTACGAATGGGTCCTGAGAGCTGCGATCCGGACTGGATTGGGGGTTGTCATATCAACAAATGTTTCCCCTCCGAGTGTTTGGAATGTGGGGGCGATCCTATACTTAGGCCGCTTTGTAACTTTCTTTGTCCACTTGTATTTATTTGTAAATGTTCATTTTGTTTTCCTGGGTTCTAAACCGCTCTCTTTTTGTAGGTATGGATCCAAATGCTCGCAGGGCTCAGCGAAACAAGCTTAATGCGGAGGCAGATAAGGCGGCCAGTGCTCGACAGGAGGCTTTGAAGAAAGCTCTAGGGATGGTGCCCCGAACTGTAGACGCCTCGATTGTCGAAGAGACACATAACCCGGAAGCTGCGACCTCTTCCGCCCTTGTTGCGACTTCCTCTGCCGTTGTTGCGGGCCCAGGTCAGGCTGGTGCCTCAAAGAAGACTCATCCCCCTACTAAAGAGTCGCACGGCCTGAAGCGACCTCAACCAGAGAAGGCGAAGGATGATCGCCAACCCAAACGGTCCGCTCCCAGCCCGGCGCATTTTGAAGAGGTTGAAACTCCTGTGGAGAAGAGCGCGCCCGCTGAGACGCTGCCGCAAAGGACTTTGCCCCGAGGCTACTCTGGGAAAGAGGCCCTGTGGTTGGATCCGAGCTTTACCCAGGATCTTGACCTATCCAAAGCTCGCCGGGTTGGTGAAGCAATCGTTGACGTGATTCCTCTTGGGCCGATCCTCTCGGTTATCCTGATCATGTTCAAGTGGAGATTGGCCGGGGCATATTAGCCCGCTTTGCGGCTCAAGACGATTCTCCGCCTCAAGATGAGATTGCTGAAATCAGAGATTTGAGCGGCCAGTTTGGGATTGCTGCTTCTCTGGTAAGACCAGTTTTTTTTTTTTTTTTTTTTGCTAATCATCCCCTGTTTTCCACAGCTCGGTGCTCGTTTAAACAGGGTGCTTGAGGCCGCTGAGAGGCGCGATGCAGAGGTGAGGAAAGTGACGGCGCAGCTGGGAGCGACTGATAAGGCGAGGGTAACCGCCGAAAAGAAAGCTAAACATGCGGCCGGCGAGATGGAGAAGATGAAGGCAATCATGGAGGAGCACTCTAGATTGGATGCTGAGGTCAATGAGAAAGTTGCATCTCTGACAAAGGATTATGCGGGGGCGCAGGAGGAGATCGCCGCGTTGAGGGTTAAGCTTGCTGAGGCGGAGACGGCTGCCAAAGGGGCTGCTGAGAAAGCCATGGAGGAAGCTGCGAAGAGAACGGCTGAGGCTGTCGAGGAGGCCAAGTCTGGGGCCGTTGCTGCCTACAAGAATTCGGATGACTTCTTCGACCTTATAGAGAATAGCTTTGACCAGGGCGTTAGTCACCTAGCTCGCTGTATCTGGGCTGATCGAGGCAGGGGGCACATCACTCTGGAGGATATGGTGCGGTGGGTGAACACGCATCAAGGTCATCCCAATTTAGTGGCCTTTCACCCGGAAATCCCCTATGCAAGCGAGCTCATTACCTCGATTCAGACTGAACAGCTTAAACGTGGCGAGCCTGTTTGGGATCCTGCTCCTGTCAATCCTGTGAATTTTGAGACGTTGAAGAAGCCGCCGCCCTCTGAGCAAGGCGACGAGTTTATCAGCACCCCGCCTACTCCGCATGCTCTCTAGATTTCTTGGACTTTTCTGCGAGCTCTTCGAAAATTTGATTTGTAACTTTGACTATTTACTTTGTGATTTGACTGAATCTTGATTTGTAATAGCTTGACAATTTATCTTCTGCATTTTTTCAATTTATACTTGGCTTTTCTTGTCGCTGATTCGATCTGGCGGCTTTTCGCGAGGCTGTGACAGGTTATTTTATTTTCTGTGCTTTCTTGATTCGTGCGAGGTCGCTTAATAATTTGGCGACGTCGATCTGTCATGAAACGTCGTCGTCTTGTTCTAACCATAGTCGCTACGCGACGCTAATTTTTCAAAGTTTCAGCGGCCTTATTGAGCAGTGCTTTTGTCAGAAGATAGAGCCTGTTAAAGCAGCCTTTGACTGTGTCATTAACGCAGAGTTATGACCCCTAATGACTAGGTGTCAGTTGTAACTGTAGCCATAAATTTCGGTCTCTTTATGGTCTGGCGCTCCTGTTGCCTTGGTCTTCGGGTCAGTTTGCATATCTGGCCCTAGGATCCGGTTAATCCCAACCGTTGATTATACCCCTTCTCCGGTATAAAAAGGGGTTATTTTGGAACTCACTTTACCTCTTGCCTCATACCGAATTTTGCTTTCTTCCCTCAATCGTTCATTATCCTCTTCCCTGTTTATCCTCCAAACTCTATGTCCCATCCAGGGGAAAGCGGCCAGGTTCGGATATTCAAAGCTCGTCCCATCCGGGATGTTTCCCCTTTTTTCACCACTGCTTCCCCGTAGCCAAGGATTATTTCTGGGATTTTTTTGAGTGGCGTGATATTATGAGGGAGAGGGGCTTACATGAACAACGAATAGAAGACGGCTCCATGCTGCGCGTTCGGCTTTCTGGCTGGTGGGAATTTATTGCCGAGCCTCTGGGAGCGGTTAATGTTACCATGATACGGGAATTTTACTCCGTGTTGTCTGATGTAGCCTCTGGCGGGGCAGTGAGCAGCATTTCTCTCCGGGGTGTTCCCGTTATCTTTACTCCGGAGAGAATTAACCAAGCTTTTAACATACCCGCCATAAATCCCTCCTCCCATTATGAGATCGCCTGGGACCTTGCGGATGAGGAAAATAGGCAGATTCGTCTGGGTATTGCAATGTGCGAGCTGTTCCCCGAGAATCAGCGGGTTTGGTCTTTGGGAGTGACTGCGTCCGACCTCTCTCGCAGCGACCGTGAGTGGAAGAAGTTTATAAATTCCCGCGCTCTTATCACTGCCGATGCTGATGTTGTTAGTGAGAGCGGAGCGCTCCTTCGCATGCCATTCGCGACCATCGAGTGGATATAGACTGGGGAGTGTTGATCCATCGCGAGGCTCTAAGATATGCGTGCTCGGCGGTTCAAGGTCGCCGTGGTACTGGTCGCCGCATGCCTTTCGCATCGCCGATATCCAAATTATGCAGTGGCGCCAGGGTCCCCTTCCATACACTCGACCGATATGTTTGAAAAAACTTATTCGGTGGAGCCCTTTGCAAGCATGATGCCGTTTTGGACCTCCACACATGTGATCGGAGGAAGATAACCATCCTGCAGTTGATGGAAGTTTGTCCAGCTTGATCGATATGTTTGAAAAAACTTCTCATCGTCATTTTTTTTTTTTTTTGTGATGACGACGAAAAAAGACAAGAATGTAAATACAATTTGGAAGAACAGCTTTATTTGAATTGGCTCGTTACATATAGTATTTTTTCAGATTGTCTGCATGCCATGGCCTATTATACTCGCGGCCCTCCTTGTCACTTAGCATGTACGTCCCCTTTTTGATAACTCGCGAAATCCGTAAGGGGCCTTCCCGATTTTCCGATAGCTTTCCTTTTTTCGCTTCGTGGCCCGTGGCTTGTCTTTTTTGTAGAACGTAATCCCCGACGGCGAAGTGATGATTGCGAATACGTTTGTCGTGATGACGCTTTGCCGCCTGTTTATAGTTGACCAGACGACTGTATGCCTGGATGCGCCGCTCCTCTACTAGATCGAGCTCGAGTTTACGCGCCGCTGTGTTATTGACCTCGCTGTAGAAAACGACCCTGGGACTTGGTAAGGCCATTTCCACGGGTGCCATAGCCTCAGACCCATATGTTAAAGCAAAAGGAGTTTCCCTCATTGTGATTTTTCGCGACGTCCTGAGTGCCCATAGAGCCGCTGGAAGGTGATCCGGCCAGTGGCCTGCCTTCTCACCCAGGCTCTTCTTTAACACACTTAGGACCTGTTTGTTGGCATTTTCGGCTTGCCCATTTCCTTGCGGGTAGCATACGGATGATTGCCAATGTTTAACATTGTTCTCTTCACAGAATCTGTCGAATTCGTCTCTGAATTGAGGTCCGTGATCGGAAACCATCACTCTTGGAACACCAAATCTTGTCCATATTTGATCGAGCAAAAAGTATGTTATGTCCCTGGTATTGGTTTTTACCAAGGCCTTAGCCTCGACCCATTTAGTAAAATAATCCACCGCGACGACAACGTACTCGCAACCTGAGCGACCCTTCTTCAAGGGTCCGATGAGGTCGATTGCCCACATGTCGAAAGGCCAGGCAGCTACCACTATGCTTTGTTCGACTGAGGGTAGCCTGGGGATATTTGCGAACCTCTGGCAAGTATCACATGCGCGGGTATGAGCTTTGGCGTCTTCATCTAATTTTGGCCAATAATATCCGGCTAGAAGTACCTTCTGCGCTAGTGTTCGATTGGAGAAATGGCCGCCGCACATTCCCTCATGTAGCTCTGTTAGGATTCCCGTTACCTCCTCAGGTCGTACGCATCGCAGAAGTGGTTTCGAGAATGAATGACGGTAAAGCACGTCGTCCATAATCGTATATCTTGCTGCCCTTCTTGCTAAGGCCCTAGCTTCGCAAGGGTCGCTCGGAAGCTCTCCTAACTCAATATAAGACTTCATGATGTCGACCCAACAAGTGTTACTGGGTTGGAAATCCATGATCTCGCCCTGGGAGATGGCGGGTTCCGATAAGTGTTCGACCATGATGCTGGGATCGCACGACGCGTCTTCACTGGTTAATTTGGACAAGTAGTCTGCCCTATGATTGTCCTCTCGAGGGATGTTTTTGATTTGACAATATGTGAAGCTGCCTTCGAGTCTTTTGACGAGGTTAATATATTTTTGTAAAATTTCGCAATGAATGCCATATGACCCATTGATTTGATTTACCACCAACTGTGAGTCGCAAAATACTTGTATATTTTCGACTTTCATGGCTTTGGCGAGTTTCAACCCAGCAATGACGGCCTCGTATTCTGCCTGGTTGTTAGAGGCGGTGAAATCAAATCTCAGAGCCTGCTCAATTTCTTCTGATGATCCTGGTTCTAACAGGATTATTCTGCGCCGCACCCTTTGTGATTAGCGGAGCCATCAACGTAGAGCTGCCAACAGTGACTTGGCCCGATAGGCTCGTCCTCTGCGGTGACCCTATCTTGGTCGCGTTTGGAGCAGAGCTGCTCTTTCACCTCTTCGTTGAAGCTTGTTTCCGCTATGAAATCTGGGAGTGCTTGGGCCTTTACAGCCTTCCGGGGCTCATATCGGATATCGAACTCAGTAAGCTCGATGGCCCATCGGAGCAATCGACCGGACAGGTCCGGCTTGTGAAGGACATGTCTTAGCGATGCATTTGATAATACTACGATGGTGTGTGATGAAAAGTAAGCCCTTAATTTGCGGGCAGCTATAACAACACAATAAGCCAACTTTTCTATATTAAAATAACGACTTTCAACGGGGCTTAGAGCTTTTGAAACATAAAAAACTGGCTTCTGCGAGCCTTCCTCCTCTTTTACAAGTGCTGCGGCTACGGCCCTATCTGAGGCCGCTAAATATAAAAACAGAGTGTCCCCGAGCCTTGGGCTGGTTAGCAACGGCGGTCTTGATAAGTATTCTTTGAGGTCTTTAAATGCCTGGGAGCATTCCGCTGTCCAAGAGAAGGTACCAGCCCCTTTCAGAATTTTGAAGAAAGGCAGACTTCTTTCTGCAGATTTCGAGACAAACCTACCCAAAGCTGTGATCCTGCCGTTGAGCCGCTGTACTTCTTTAATACTGGTAGGTTCGCTCATGTTGACCAGGGCCTCGATTTTTTCGGGATTTGCCTCGATCCCCCTCTGACTTACCATAAAGCCCAGGAATTTCCCTGCCTGGACCCCAAAAGTGCATTTCGTAGGGTTTAGTTTCATTGAGTGATTCTTCACGTTTGCAAAGGTTTCGCGAAGGTCCTCCAAGTGATCTTGGCGACTTGATTTCACGACCATGTCATCAATGTAGGCCTCCATGTTCTTGCCTATCTGCGTGCTGAAAACTCTGTTTACCATTCTCTGATAGGTTGAGCCTGCGTTCTTTAGGCCAAACGGCATCATCTCATAGTAATATAGCCCGCCGGCGGCCCTGAAGGCCGTTAGCTCCTTATCTTCATCGGCCATTTTGACCTGGTGGTAGCCGGAATAGGCGTCCAGAAAGCTTAAGGTCTCAAAACCCGCGATCCCATCCACCATTTTATCGATTCGAGGGAGTGCGTAGGGGTCCTTTGGGCAAGCTTTGTTTAGATCGGTGAAGTCGACGCACATCCGCCACTTGCCGTTGTGTTTTTTCACCATTACTACATTTGCCAGCCCGGTGGGATATTGAAGCTCTTTGATTATGCCTGCTGCTAAAAGTTTCTCGACCTCAATTTTTATCGCGACCTCCTTTTCTGTAGAGAATTGACGCGCCCTTTGTTGTATTGGCCTGAAGTTGGGATCGACACTCAAGTTGTGCAAGGCGACCTCCGATTCCACACCTCTCATATCGATTACCTCCCAGGCGAATGCGTCTAAGTTTGCTTTCAGAAGCTCGATCAGTTCTTCCCTTTCTTCCTCGGTAGTTCTCGATCCTATTTTTATCTTTTGATCGGGATATTTGTCGTTTATTATAACTTCGACCAACTCGTCTTCGGCAGTGAAGTCAGGCTCGTCCCGAACTTGCAATGTTTCTACCTCTACGGCCTTCTCCGAGGTTTCTTTCATCATAGCAATCTGATCCGTAGCTGTGTTAAGACCATCCAGCCGTGGTCGCTTAGAGTCGACCCTGTTTTTGGTCATATAGTCGAGGAAAGCTCCAGGTCGGCTGATGGCGACCCCAACTTCTTCCCCTACGTGAAATTTGACCCGTTGGTGGGGAACGGACGCCACCATTTGGAACTTCTTCATAGCTGGGATTCCCAAAATCATGTTGTAGTAAGAGGGCAGGTCGATTACCAAGAAAGTTATTATCTCCGTTCTACAGGGCTCATAGTCGCCCAAAATGATATTGAGGTCGATCGTGCCTTTGACCCGTACTGTGTCGTTGGTAAAACCTTCGAGGACCCCAAGGTAGGGTTTTAACTTGGCCTCCCCGAATCCGATCTGTTTTAAACAGTCGAAATAGATGACGTCGCGGCCGGCCCCTGTATCGACCATTACTCGGTTGACGCCGTGCTTGTCGTTCACCCCCACCTTTAGAATGAGGGGTATCTCCATAGGGCCACTGACTGTTGTCAGCTCGCTTTTTGTGAATATGATTCCCTTCTCATTCTCTCCCAACGCAATCTGCTTTTCGAAGCCGCGGGTATTGATTTGATTTATCTGAGATTTCAGTTGATGGTTGCTGGGAATATTCCCGTGGATGACCTGAACCTCTCTCTGATAGACGCGAGGTTGGCGTCCTTGACTGGGAGTGTTGTTCCCCTCGCGCTTATATTTATTGGCTGGTCCCTCACGGATCAGCCTTTCTATCTCGCGCCTCAGGGTGAAGCATTCATCGGTGATGTGGCCATGGTCCTTGTGATAGTCGCAGTATTTGGATTTATCGCGGCTATCAGGATCGCCCCTCATAGGCTTTGGTTTGTCGAAATGTTCACGAATTTCAAACAGTATTTGGGATGCTTTGGTGTTGAGCGGGGTAAAATTATCCTCGCTAAATTTGTACGGCTTCTTTACCTCACGATCGCGATTAGTATCTCGTCCCTTTTCTTTTTTACGGTCATCTACGCGATCCTCCTTCGGCGAACGTGGCTCTGTCTTAGGCTTTGTTTTTCCCGCAGACGGCGCCTCGCTGACCCCCATCATTCTGGCCCTTTCTAACATCTCCCTGAGACCCGCTTTGGGGGGCCGCAGATTGAATTCAGTTTTCATCGGGCCTTTGGCGATTCCGGTGAGGAAACATGTTATGACCGCATCGTCTGGAATGTTCCTTGTTTGATCATATATTCTGACGAACCGTTCGTAATACTCTTTTCCGGATTCGTGCCCTCCCATACGAACCTCATATAGGTCCTCAATGGTTTTCTTTGGCCTGCTTGCCGATTCAAATTCTCTGACAAACTTCTCCGACAAATCCTCCCAACTTTCAACTGAGCCGCGAGGTAGTCCGCGTATCCAGGACGCAGCCCTATCCTGCATGCTGCCAACTAATGCGATGCACCAGGCGGATTTATTTTGTGTAGCAAGGGTGATGCGACCCTGGAACGCGGTGAGCCAGTCGTGTGGGCATGAATTTCCATTGTAATAGTTGTAACTGGGATAACTAACCTTTTCTCTGCTGGGAGGCAATGTTTCGGTAATCCCTTTAGCGAGTACGTCGATCCCCGAAATAGGGGCGACTTTCTCGACGGGCCTCGACTTTTTTAATTCCGCAAGCTCTTTTCTCATTACCTCCATCTGCTCTGTCAAAATAGGGTCGATTCTAGGTCGCGACTGTGCTTGCGTATCGGCTTGCTCCGTTCTACGCTCTGATTCCCTATGATTTTGTGATCCCTCTTGGCGGGCCCTTTTTTCCCCGATAATTGTGCGGGCATCTTGTGCGTGTCTATCCTGCTGGATGGGCATCTCTTCTCTAGGAAGGCTGAGACGACTTGGGGCTAAAGCCTTGTCCTTCTCACCCAACCTATTAAACGCGGACCCTTTGTCGATCCTCTTTCCTTTTTGATGGTCGCGATCTTGGGGGGCCGAGGTTCGTGGAATTTCTTTCCTCGGTCCATAGCGACCAGAAGAGTGCACGCTCTCCTCTACGTCGATTTGCTGAATTTGGCTCTGGCGGCCTTGGTCTGCGACCGCAAGAGGGATTTCGTTTCTGGGAGGATTCTGGGGTCGAATCGTCATAGGGGCCTGGCCCTTAGCCACCAGGCGGGAATTGGTGAGATACATAGTTTCAGCGTACCTGGCGTATTCCCTCATTTCGGCGACCTCTGGGTCCTCCCGAAAGCCCGGTTGTATTTCTGGGATCGATCTTTGGCTTTGCTGTGACCTCTCTCTGCGAGTTCCATCCAAGGCAACAATAGCCTCTTTCGACTTGGTTTTTTGATTAATGACATTTCGAGCATCGCTAGGTGCTAAGACCCCTCTCTGGGATCCTTCTCCTTCTGCAGGGAGATTGTCTAGCGTTTCTCCTGCGCCTTCCCCACGAGCTTGATGTAGCATAGTACCTTTTGCCGGGGTTTGGGGTGTTAGATGCCCTTTACTTCCAGCCATCTCTGCGTGGTGGCTTTTTGAGCGATTTCTTTGGTAAAGGGAGGAAATAAAGGCAGTTTGAGGACTTTTCTTTGTAAGATTTAACTCCTCCTGAATGAGAGCTCTAGGTGATTTTTTACACAATCGGTTTCCCGGTAACGGAGCCAACTGAAGATGTCTAAATCCTCACGGGTGTCCTTGCGGTGTTTGGATGGTGGATATCTGGCTGTGTTTAAGGTGTGGTGATACTCCGGCGGGTGGTGGTGTGGAGAGAGTTAGAATGGAGAGAGCTGGGGCTTGCAAATATAGTGTATTTCATATATCTCTTTTGTTTACAATGACCACCCCTTTTATAGAGGTGGATAACTTAGGGAATAAGCAACCTCTTAGATATTTTACTAATAGCTAGGTCTTACTTAGATACTAAGCAAGACGAAATATCTAAGTTACAAGTGGGGAAAAGATCTGGATCAATCGGCGGCCATCTCTCTGAGGTCGCAAGGAGCAAGCCCTCTTTGGCCTCGCCCCCCCCTGGCGACCCCTCTTGACCTGCCTGAAGGAGATTCACAGGATCTGCTACTTGCCTGGGACCGCAAGTGTTGTGGTCGCGACGAGGTGAGACGCAGTGGCCGCCCCTTTTGCGATCTCTCTTGTCATTCCGGAGGGTGGCCACAGTGGGCTGATTCCTACTGTTGAGGTGGTGGAATTATTTATACCCATCACAATTGATTTTAGTAGAATGGTAAGCGTTTGATCTTAACACTGATTTTGATTTAAATGAATCCGCTTACATTGAATCACAATGAATCTTTTAAATCATATAATAAGGAAAATGAATGTCAATTTCGAATCAAAATTGCATGACTGTTTAAATAAACGGATCATATCAAATTAGAGTACCCCTCCAATGTGATTTTATGATACAACTATTGTACTAGATGTAATTCATTGTAACCACGTATTTCAATTTATTCACTATACGCGCCTTCAATGTGTGAAAGAGAGATGGATGTGTGAATTAATTCATTTCACTTGGTATAACTATTTACAAGGACTGTAGGATAAAATTTACACTCCATCCAATCCTAAATACAACTCATTTTACAGTTTTAATGTGGATTAATAAACTGTTTAAATGACATTAATTATTAAACTCTTAATTTGAAATTTTAATCTTATATTTATATTCGATATAAAAATGATTTTAAAAAGAAGCATTATCAATACGACCCATATTAATTTAGGGTTTATTTTAAAAATGACAATTTGAACATAGAAATATGCAAATAGAACAGTGAAATTATTTTTCTGGTAATTATTTCATCACATTTTTCCTTTTTTCGTCCTCGTTATTTAGACATCTCATTTGATATTTTTGAATATTATTTTCGAAGTCATTTTTGTAAAAAAATACATAAACAGTGAAATAGTAGAACATTGGATTTGAGGTCAGTTCCTCTGCGGCAAACAATGGATTTGGGGTTATGAACAGTGGATTTGTTATTATCACCCAATTTATATATCTACTGTCTTGATTCCTATTTTTTTTTGTACTTTTAAACCATTACCCCATTAACTTATTATCGAATTAGTATCTTTCTAATTGCATATATTCTATTATAAAATAGTTAAGACATAATTATCCAAGTCATTTTGGGTTTATGGATAATAATTCACATAAAACACCAAGAAGCTTCAAAAAATGTTTCATATGCCCGATCAACGGTTGGTTATTATGATAAACTAGTTGCTTTGACACCGGTTGCGTACACTAATCAAAATAAGCCGGCTTGTTTTGATGTAAAATTGAAAATCATTTTCTTATTATATGATTTAAATGATTCATTGTGATTCAAAGTAAGACGACTTTATTTAAATTACGGGATTATTGTTAAAATAATAATTTGAAACTAAAATATATATAAACAGGAGAGTGTAATTTTTTATTGGGTAGAAAGGACAAGTGTTTATTTCACTATAATTTAAATTCTCTCTTACTTAATTACAAAAATTAATATATCTTTTAATCTGAACGTCAAAAGATCGTAAATTTTTCAACCTAATTTTCTTTTTTTCATTTTCTTTATACATTAATATTTTTTCGATGTCATTTCGAGGACATTTTCGTCAAAAACAACGAAATAGTGGAAGGGTGTATTTGAAGTCAATTCCACCGTACCGAATAGTGAATTTAGAGTAACGAACATTGAAATTGTCTTTATCACCCAATTTGTATTTCGAGTGCCATGATCCCTATATTTTCCATCTTATTTGTCTTTTAAAACCA
Organism: Gentiana dahurica var. dahurica; assembly: GCA_024500145.1. Lineage (NCBI taxonomy): Eukaryota > Viridiplantae > Streptophyta > Magnoliopsida > Gentianales > Gentianaceae > Gentiana > Gentiana dahurica. The sequence goes on from CM044903.1 coordinate 2,011,579, forward strand.
CTCCCCCTCAAAAAAAAAACCACTCCCCCTTAAATTAAAAGCAATCCATTCATATAATTATCAAATTTTCTTTTTAAAAAAATATCAAAATTTGGTTTCAATACCTAGACTTGGAATTACCTTTAATTATGATGTCTTTATTTTCATCCGACAATTATACCATGAACTACACTACATTTACAACACACTGACTACATGTACACTACTCTGACTCAGTGTTATAACAGGATAGGAAATCGAGTTGCAAGATAGATAATTTAACAGAAACAATCTAACAATAATAATCAATAGAAAAACAGAAACAAGAAGAACACACTCTCGAATGCCTAAAGAAATATAGTAGCGCATTTACTGGCACCAATTGGTTTTAGTAGAATGGTAATCACAATGAATAAAAATGAATCATTTAAATGAATGTCAATTTCGAATCAAAATTGCATGACTGATTAAATAAACAGATCATATCAAATTAGAGTACCCCTCCAATGTGATTTTATGATACAACTATTGTACTGGATGTAATTCATTGTAACCACGTGTTTCAATTTTTTCACTATACACGCCTTCAATGTGTGAAAGAGAGATGGATGTGTGAATATAATTCATTTCACTTGGTATAACTATTTACAAGGACTGTAGGATAAAATTTACACTCCATCCAATACTAAATACAACTTATTTTACAGTTTTAATGTGGATTAATAAACTGTTTAAATGACATTAATTATTAAACTCCTAATTTTGAAATTTTAATCTTCTTTTTATATTCGATATAAAAATGATTTTAAAAATAAGCATTATCAATACGACCCATATTAACTTAGGGTCTATTTTAAAAATGACAATTTGAAAGTAGAAATATATGCAAAGAGAACAGTGAAACTATTTTTCGGGTAATTCTTTCATCACATTTTTCCTTTTTTCGTCCTCTTTATTTAGACACCTAATTTGATATTTTTGAACGTTATTTTCGAAGTCATTTTTGTAAAAAAAATACATAAACAGTGGAATAGTACAACATTGGATTTGAGGTCAGTTCCACTGCAGCAAACAGTGGATTTGGGGTTATGAACAATGGATTTGTTATTATCACTCAATTTATATATCCACTGTCTTGATTCCTATTTTTTGTACTTTTAAGCCATTTCCCCATTAACTTATTATCGAATTAGTATCTTTCTAATTGCATATATTCTATTATAAAATAGTTAAGACATAATTATCCAAGTCATTTTGGGTTTATGGATAATAATTCACATAAAACACCAAGAAGCTTCAAAAAATGTTTCATATGCCCGATCAACGGTTGGTTATTATGATAAACTAGTTGCTTTGACACCCGTTGCGTACACTAATCAAAATAAGCCGGCTTATTTTGATGTAAAATTGAAAATCATTTTCTTATTATATGATTTAAATGATTCATTGTGATTCAAAGTAAGACGACTTTATTTAAATTACGGGATTATTGTTAAAAATAATAATTTGAAACTAAAATATATATAAACAGGAGAGTGTAATTTTTTATTGGGTAGAAAGGGCAAGTGTTTATTTCACTATAATTTAAATTTTCTCTTACTTAATTACAAAAATTAATATATCTTTTAATCTGAACGTCAAAAGATCGTAAATTTTTCAACATAATTTTCTTTTTTTCATTTTCTTTATACATTAATATTTTTTCGATGTCATTTCGAGGACATTTTCGTCAAAAACAACGAAATAGTGGAAGGGTGTATTTGAAGTCAATTCCACCGTACCGAACAGTGAATTTAGAGTAAAGAACATTGAAATTGTCTTTATCACCCAATTTGTATTTCGAGTGCCATGATCCCTATATTTTCCATCTTATTTGTCTTTTAAAACCACTCCCCCTCAAAAAAAAAACCACTCCCCCTTAAATTAAAAGCAATCCATTCATATAATTATCAAATTTTCTTTTTAAAAAAATTTCAAAATTTGGTTTCAATACCTAGACTTGGAATTACCCTTAATTATGATGTCTTTATTTTCATCCGAAAATTATACCATGAACTACACTACATTTACAACACACTGACTACATGTACACTACTCTGACTCAGTGTTATAACAGGATAGGAAATCGAGTTGCAAGATAGATAATTTAACAGAAACAATCTAACAGTAATAATCAATAGAAAAACAGAAACAAGAAGAACACACTCTCGAATGCCTAAAGAAATATAGTAGCGCATTTACTGGCACCAATTGGTTTTAGTAGAATGGTAATCACAATGAATAAAAATGAATCATTTAAATGAATGTCAATTTCGAATCAAAATTGCATGACTGATTAAATAAACAGATCATATCAAATTAGAGTACCCCTCCAATGTGATTTTATGATACAACTATTGTACTGGATGTAATTCATTGTAACCACGTGTTTCAATTTTTTCACTATACGCGCCTTCAATGTGTGAAAGAGAGATGGATGTGTGAATATAATTCATTTCACTTGGTATAACTATTTACAAGGACTGTAGGATAAAATTTACACTCCATCCAATACTAAATACAACTTATTTTACAGTTTTAATGTGGATTAATAAACTGTTTAAATGACATTAATTATTAAACTCCTAATTTTGAAATTTTAATCTTCTTTTTATATTCGATATAAAAATGATTTTAAAAATAAGCATTATCAATACGACCCATATTAACTTAGGGTCTATTTTAAAAATGACAATTTGAAAGTAGAAATATATGCAAAGAGAACAGTGAAATTATTTTTCGGGTAATTCTTTCATCACATTTTTCCTTTTTTCGTCCTCTTTATTTAGACACCTAATTTGATATTTTTGAACGTTATTTTCGAAGTCATTTTTGTAAAAAAAATACATAAACAGTGGAATAGTACAACATTGGATTTGAGGCCAGTTCCACTGCAGCAAACAGTGGATTTGGGGTTATGAACAATGGATTTGTTATTATCACTCAATTTATATATCCACTGTCTTGATTCCTATTTTTTGTACTTTTAAGCCATTCCCCCATTAACTTATTATCGAATTAGTCTCTTTCTAATTGCGTATATTCTATTATAAAATAGTTAAGACATAATTATCCAAGTCATTTTGGGTTTATGGATACTAATGCACATAAAAATACCAAGAAGCTTCAAAAAAGGTTTCATATGACCCGATCAACGGTTGGTTATTATGAAAAAACTAGTTGCTTTGACACCGGTTGGGTACACTAATCAAAATAAGCCGGCTTATTTTGATTCAAAATTGAAAATCATTTTCTTATTATATGATTTAAATGATTCATTGTGATTCAAAGTAAGATGACTTTATTTAAATTATGGGATTATTGTTAAAAATAATAATTTGAAACTAAAAATATATAAACATGAGAGTGTAAATTTTTATTGGGTAGAAAGGGAATGTGTTTATTCCACTATAATTTAAATTCTCTCTTACTTAATTACAAAAATTATTATATCTTTTGATCTGAACGTCAAAAGATCGTAATTTTTTCAACATAATTTTTTTTTTCGTTTTCTTTATACATTAATATTTTTTTGATGTCATTTCGAGGACATTTTCGTCAAAAAACAACGAAATAGTGAAATAGTGGAAGAGTGTATTTGAAGTCAGTTCCACCGTACCGAACAATGAATTTAGAGTAACGAACATTGGAATTGTCTTTATCACCTAATTTGTATTTCCAGTGTCATGATCCCTATTTTTTCCATCTTATTTGTCCTTTAAAACCACCCCCCTTAAATTAAAAGCAATCCATTCATATAATTATCAAATTTTCTTTTAAAAAAAAAAAATTTGGTTTCAATACCTAGAATTGGAATTACCCTTAATTATGATGTCTTTATTTTCATCCAACAATTATATCATGAACTACACTACATTTATAGCACACTGACTACATGTACACCACTTTGACTCGGTGTTATAACAGGATAGGAAATCTATTTGCAAGATAGATAATTTAACATAAACAATCTAACAGTAATAATCAATAGAAAAACAAAAACAAGAAGAACACATCATATAACGTGGTTTCCGGCGTTATGCCGACTACTCCACGGACAGAAAAGAGATATTTTATTATGCACTGAATTTTAGACGGATTACACACACTTTACAATGATCAATACAGTTGGTATTTATAAGCACAGATCACTAAACCTAACCGCCAAAGGATCTTTGTCGGATTGCCATAAATGTCCCAGATGTTGGATCCCTCTACTGACCCAACTCAGCTGAGCATTGCCCAGATGTAGAACTCAGCTGCATCCAAAATCCTCAGCAGACCCTCAGTAGGCTACTGACACCAGAAGAAACTTAGCAGACTTCCCAGCCGACTTTCACAGACTTGGATACACTTCTCAGCTGACCATCACTCAGCTGACTACTAGATTAGTTCAACCAGATGTAGAGTTTAAGTCACTTTGCTGACAAATCTCCACCTTGACTTGAACTCTCATTCACAGTCAAACCAGGTTGCATAAACATATGTACTTGTACCAATTGCATTTGTCAATGCCAGTTGTACTATACCAAATTATTTCTACAGAATCCACTCAGTTGTCCTACCCTCAGCTGAGCTTCCAGATTTCCAGATTATAAGCTTTGATTATTCCGTAAGTCCGGACACAACTGAAACTTGCTCTGTTGAACTGTTTTACTAAACATATCAGCAGGATTATCCTTGCTGTCAACCTTCTTTACTACAACCCTCTTCTCATTTCTCAATAAATGATATCTCACATCAATATGCTTGGTTCTCTCATGATGAACCTGATCATAAGCTAGACAAAGTGCACTCAAACTATCACATTAAATATCTACTTGATCCTGATGTAGTCTCAAATCACTGACTAGTCCCTTCAACCAGATACCCTCCAGGGCTGCTTCAGTAAGAGCCGTATATTCTGCTTTAGTAGTTGATAAAGTCATTGTTACCGGAAGAGTTGCTTTCTATCTAACAACTGAATTCCCCAATATGAAAACATAACCAGTCACTGATTTCCTACTGTCCACATCACCTGCGTAATCAGCATCACAGTACCCTATGATCAGATATTGAGTATCACCTCCATAAATGAGACCAACATCAGATGTACCCTTAAGGTACCTGAACATTCTTTTCACAGCTTTCCAGTGTTCCTTTCCAGGTTGAGCCATAAACCTGCTGACAACACTGACTTCTTGATCCAAATCAAGCCTACTGCACACCATGGCATACATCAGACTACCAATTGCACTGGCATATGGAAGTTTTGACATATACTCCTCCTCTACTGATTGTGAAGCGTAAACATACAAATGAATATTGGGTGACATAGGATTATCTATTGCCTTTGCATCAGACATGCCAAATCTGGCCAATATCTTCGTATATAACCCTGCTGAGACAAGGATAGCATTTTCTGACTCTTATCTCTCCAGATCTCCATCCCCAAAATCTTCTTGGCTGCACCCAAATATTTCATTTCAAACTCAGCACTGAGAAGGTTCTTCAGATTTTGAATATCAGACTTCTTTTCAGCAGCTATCAACATATCATCCACATACAGGACAAGATAGATATGTGATACACATAGTAGTCATATGGACACCAGTTATAACCTAGCTGGATCATATAGTTGTCAAACCTTTTATACCACTGTCTAGGAACTTTTATGCACACAAAATCTTCATTTCCAGGAACTTGAAATCTCTCTGGCTGAGTCATGTATAACTCATTATCTACCTCACCATATAGAAATATTGTCTTCACATCTAACTGCTCAACTTCAAGATCCTGATGTTCCACCATTGCTAGTAACACTCAGATTGAAGTATGTCTGACCACTGGTGAGAATATCTCATCAAAGTCTACCCCTTCTTTCTGACTGAACCCTCTTGCAACCAAACGTGCCGTATACTTGACCCTTTCTGCCTCAGTCATTCCTTCCTTCTTCTTGAAGATCTATTTGCATGTAACAACACTCCTATCAGATGGATGTTTAACTAGATCCCAAGTCTGATTCTTCAATAATGACTCAATTTTATATCCTATGGCAGCAAGCCATTGAGATGTTTTAGAACATGTCACTGCTTCCATGTAAGTAGAAGGTTCAAAACCATCCACTTCTTCTGCAAATTGAAGTTCATATCCAACCATATCATCAAAACCATATCTCTTGAGTGGTACGCCAACATTTGATATTCTAGCCATGCTGACATCTATACTCTGCTGACCAATGTTCCATGTTTGATGCTCGCTGACCCTTGTTCAGCTGACTGGCTTGGATCAGACTCTAGTTCAGCAACCAGATCAGATGAGTGCTGACTTGGATCGGCTGAGCGTTGCATCTCAGTTGACTCCACTTGAAGCTTCACCTGTTTCTCAGCCATCTCAGATTGAGCACTGGTTTCAGATTCAGCAGACCTCCCCACTGATTATTTAATCATAGAATTTTCATCAAAGACCACATCTCTGTAGAGTATGACCATGTTCTCTGCTGATGACCAAATTACATAACCTTTCACCCCATCTACATACCCTATAAACACTCCATTCTTAGGAATTGGTTCCAATTTTCCTTCACTTACATGATAGTAAACCGTGCTTCCAAAAACCCTTAGAACTGAGTAGTCAGTAGGCTTGCCTAACCACATCTACAATGGTGTCTTGAGATTGATTCATGTGTGAGGAATCCTATTGATTAAGTAGCATGTTATGTTTACAGCCTCTACCTAAAATCTCCTTGATAAACCAGCATTAGAGAGCATATATTTTGCCCTCTCCAGAAGAGTTTGATTCATCCTCTCAGCTACACCATTCTACTGAGGTGTATTCCTGACTGTATGATGTCTGGCAATACTCTTATCCTTACAGAATGTATCAAACTCGACCAGTAGAATTACAGACCATTATCTATTTTGAGCCTTTTGATTTTCTTGTCTGTCTAATTTTTCTTAGAGCCTTCCACTACTTGAAACTGTTGAATGCCTCACTTTTGTGTTTCATCATCACCACCCAAGTCATTCTTGAATAGTCATCTATGAATGAAAAAAAATATCTATGACCACCCAATGATTCCACCTTTCATGGACCCCAGCAATTAGAATGGATATACTCAAGTGATGCATTTTTACTATGTTTGCCTGCTGAGAAATTGCTTCTATGTAGCTTCCGAAACACACAGTGGTCACAAAATTCTAGTGTCTTATCCTTATATCACCCAAGAATACCCGTTTAAGAGAGGACTTGCATTCCTCCTTCACCCATGTGACCTAGTCTTGTGTGCCACAACAGAGTCTGTTGTAGCTGATGAACTACTGAGGATGCCACAACAACATAGTCAGATACAATAGAGCCTTGTAATATATACAAGATTCCCTTATTGATGCCTTCGAGGACCACATCTGAATCTTTGTAGACATTAATCTCTCTACCTTCTCCCTTGAAATTGAACCCCTTGCTGTCCAGTAGACTAAGAGATACCAAATTCTTGGTCATCTATGGAACATGTCCTACATCTTTCAGTGTGCAGAATCTACAATCCTCTGTCCTCAGCTGAACTGAGCCAATTTCCATTATCTTACTGACCTTGTTGTTTGCCTTAGAAATATGACCACCATCTATCTGCTCATAAGTAGAAAACCACTCCCTGAAGGGATAAATATGATAGGATGCTCCACAATCTAAGATCCAAACATCAGCATGATGTGTTGAATCCTCAACAACTAGAACTAGATCCTCATCAGAATGCTCAGCCGCCACAACTGCCTTTTCTTCTTTGGACAATTGGACTTCCAATGCCCCTGCTCTTTACAGTAATTACAGACATCTGTGGACTTAGGACCTTTGGAACTGCCCTTCTTGGATTCCTTCTTCTGTCCATGCCCTTTTCCACTGCTGCTGACTACTAGTCCAGAAGCTTGATTGTCTGTCCTTGTTGCCTTGTGTCTTAGTTCCCTGGCATGCAAGGCTGCCCTTACATCCTATAAAGCCATTGTATCCTTCCCAACAATGAAGGACTGCACAAAGTTTTCATATGAAGCTGGTAATGACACCAAAGAATTAGGGTTGCATCTTCATCTTCAATTATAACATCAATATTCCTGAGATCAAGTAATATTGTGTTAATCTGATCAAGATGTTCCCCCAGCTGACCTCCTTCATGCATCCTCAGACTAAACAGTCTCTGCTTCAACAACAACTTATTGGTTAATGACTTGGTCATAAACAGACTTTCAAAGCTGTTATAAAACGGATGGAGATAACTTCAGATGCAAGAAACAGAAACAGAAGCAATCAAACATAAACAATCAAAGGAGAAAACAGAAACAAGAAGAACACAGATTTAACGTGGAAAACCCCTCAGTGGGAGAGGTAAAAAACCACGGGCAGAAAAGAGATATTTTATTATGCACCGAAAATTACAGATTTCAACACACACAGACAATGAGACAACAATTGTATTTATAGGCACAAATCCCTAAACCCTAGCCGCCAGGAATCTTTGTCTGATGCACCATAAATACCCCTACACGTGTCCTCCTTTTAATGACACTATATAGCTGTCACATAACAGAATTTGCAGATGTGGGACCCTGATGTATTCAAGTACTCAGCAGACTATCACCCTGCTGATAGTCACCTTGCTGACAGAAGCTCAGTAGACTCCACCCTACTGAAGCACAGAATTGAATACACTTCTCAGCTGTCCATCACACAGCTGAGTCTTCAGATTGGTTCCACCAAAAATGTAGAGTTTAAGTCACCTTACTGACAAATCTCCACCTTGACTTCAACTCTCCCTAGAGTCAAACAGATTGCACAACCAGATGTACTTGTACCAGATGCATTCGTCAATGCCAGATGTACTTGTACCAGACTATCTCCACAGCATCCACTCCACTGATCTGCCCTCAGTATAGTTTCCAGAAACAGATTATAAGCTTTGAATATTCAGTAAGTCCAGGCAAAGCTGGAACTTACTATGCGGAACTGGTTTAGTGAACATATCAGCAGGATTCTCCTTTGTGCCAATCTTCTTCACCACAACCCTCTTCCCATTCCTCAAGAAATGATACCTGACATCAATATGCTTGGTTCTCTCATGATGAACCTGATCCTTGGCTAAACATATTGCACTTAGACTGTCACAATAAATCTCAGCCTGATCCTGATGCAACCCCAAATCACTGACTAGCCCCTTCAACCAGATACCCTCCTTAACTGCTTCAGTAAGAGCCATATATTCTGCTTCAGTAGTTGATAAGGCTACTGTAGCCTGAAGAGTAGCTTTCCAGCTGACCACTGCATTTCCCAATGTGAACACATAACCAGTCATTGATTTTCTACTGTCAACATCACCTGCATAATCAGCATCACAGTAACCTGTGACCAGACCAGTATCACCTTCATAAATGAGACCAACATCAGCTGTACCTCTCAGGTACCTGAATATCCTTTTAACAGCTTTCCAGTGTTCCTTTCCAGGTTGAGCCATAAACCTGCTGACAACACTGACTGCCTGAGCCAGATCAGGCCTAGTGCATACCATGTCATACATCAGACTACCAACTGCACTAGCATAGGGAACTTTTGACATATACTCCTTCTCTTCAGCTGACTGTGAAGCATAAACAGACAAATGAACATTTGATGCCATAGGAGTATCTATTGGTTTTGCAGCTGACATCCCAAACTTGGCCAATATCTTCTGCACATAACCCTGCTGAGACAAGAAAAACTTCTTCTGACTTCTATCTCTCCAGATCTCCATTCCCAAGATTTTCTTGGCAGCACCCAAATCCTTCATTTCAAATTCAGCACTGAGAAGGTTCTTCAGATTTTGAACATCAGACTTCCTTGCTGCAGCTATCAGCATGTCATCCACGTACAGGACAAGATAGATATATGATCCATCTTTCAGCAGACTGTAGTAAACACAACAGTCATATGGACTTCTGTTATAACCCTGCTGAAGCATGAAACTGTCAAACCTTTTATACCACTGCCTTGGAGCTTGCTTCAAACCATAAAATGATTTCTTCAACTTGCAAACATAGTTTTCTTTGCCAGGAACTTGAAAACCCTCAGGCTGTGTCATATATATCTCCTTATCCACCTCACCATGTAGAAAAGCAGTTTTCACATCTAATTGCTCAAGTTCCAGATCCTGCTGTGCCACCATTGCTAGTAACACCCTGATTGAAGTATGTCTGACCACTGGTGAAAATATTTCATCAAAGTCAACCCCTTCCTTTTGACTGAATCCTCTTGCAACCAAACGTGCCTTATACTTGACCCCTTCTGCCTTAGTTATTCCTTCCTTTTTCTTGAAAATCCATTTACAAGTTACAACTCCCTTGTCAGTAGGCTGTTTGACCAATTCCCAAGTCTGATTCTTCAATAATGACTCCATTTCATCTCCCATGGCTGCATGCCACTGAGATGCTTCTGTACATGTCACTGCTTCCCTGTAAGTAGTAGGTTCAACAACCTCTACTTCTTCAGCAACTTGGAGTGCATATCCAGCCAAATCATCATATCCATATCTCCTTGGAGGTATCCCAACATTAGATCTTCTAGGCCTGCTGGCAGCTAGACTCTGCTGATCAACGTTTGTATGACGCCCTGCTGAGGTCTCAGCAGGCTGGCTTGGATCAGATTCTGGTTCATTATCCAGATCAGTATAGTGTTGATTTGGATCCACTGATTGTTGCATATCAGTAGACTCCACCTGAAGCTCCACCTGTTTCTCAACACTATCAGATTCAGCACTGGTTTCAGACTCAGTAGACCTCCTCACTGATGAGTTTAACATAGAATTTTCATCAAACACAACGTCCCTGCTGAGGATTACTCTGGACTCTGCTGATGACCAAATCCTATATCCTTTCACTCCATCACCATACCCCACAAACACTCACTTCTTGGCTCTTGGCTCGAACTTCCCTTCACTAACATGATAGTAAGCTGTACTTCCAAAAACCCTTAGAACTGAGTAGTCAGCAGGCTTGCCTGACCACATCTCAAATGGTGTCTTGAGATTGATTCCTGTGTGAGGACTCCTGTTGATTAAGTAGCAAGCTGTCTTAACAGCTTCTGCCCAAAATCTCCTTGATAAACCAGCTTGAGAAAGCATACATCTTGCCCTCTCCAGTAGAGTTTGATTCATCCTTTCAGCTACACCATTCTGCTGAGGTGTATTCCTTACAGTATGATGTCTGGCAATACCCTCAGCTGCACAAAATGAATCAAAATCCGTCCAGCAGAATTCCAGACCATTATCTGTACGAAGCTTCTTGATTTTCTTGCCTAACTGATTCTCCACTAGGGCCTTCCACTGCTTGAAGTTATTGAATGCATCACTTTTGTTCTTCATCATCACCACCCAAGTCATCCTTGAATAGTCATCTATGAATGACACAAAATATCTGTGACCACCCAATGACTCAACTTTTGATGGACCCCAGCAGTCTGAATGGATATAATCAAGTGTTGCCTTTGTATTGTGCAACCCTGCTGAGAATTTACTTCTATGCAACTTCCCAAACACACAATGTTCACAAAAGTCCAGATTCTTGACCTTATATCCCCCAAGAAAAACCTGCTGAAGAAAGAATCTGCATACCCCTTTCACCCATGTGACCTAGTCTCATGTGCCACAGCTGAGTCTGCTGAGACTGGTGAACTGCTGAGGATGCAATAGCAGCAGTGCCAGATACAGTAGATCCTTGTAATATATACAAGGTTCCCTCTTGATGCCTTTGAGGACTACAACTGAATCTTTGAAGACATTCAGCTGTCCACCTTCACCCTTGAAATTGAACCCCTTGTTGTCCAGTAGACTAAGAGATACCAAATTCTTGGTCATCTGTGGAACATGTCTTACATCTTTCAGTGTACAAAATTTACCATCCTCTGTCCTTAACTTTCTTGAGCCAATTCCCACAACTTTGCAAACCTTGCTGTTGGCCATATAGATTTGACCACCATCCATCTGCTCATAAGTAGAAAACCACTCCCTGTTTGGACAAATATGGTAGGATGCTCCAGAATCAAGTATCCACACATCATTGTGGTGTGTAGAATCTCCTGCAACTAGAACCAGATCCTCATCAGATTGCTCGGTAGCCAAAGCTGTTGTGCCAGAATTGCCTTCCTGCTGTTTCTTCTTCCTTGGACAGTTGGACTTCCAATGTCCCTGCTCCTTACAGTAATTACAGACATCAGTAGACTTAGGACCTTTGGACCCTGACTTCTTTTTCTTCTTCTGTCCATATCCTTTTCCACTATTGCTGCTAGCTACTAGCCCAGCAGCCTGACTGTCTGTTCCAGCAGCCTTGTGTCTAAGCTCCATGGCATGTAAGGCAGACCTTACATCCTCCAAAGCTACTGTATCCTTTCCAACTATGAAAGACTGCACAAAGTTTTCATATGATGCCGGTAATGACACCAACAGGATTAGGGCTGCATCTTCATCTTCAATTTTAACATCAATATTCCTTAAATCAAGCAATATTGTGTTCAGTTGGTCCAGATGTTCCCTCAGTGGACTTCCTTCATGCATCTTCAAACTGAACAACCTCTGTTTCAACAACAACTTGTTGGTCAGTGACTTGGTCATATACAGGCTTTCAAGCTTCTTCCACAACTTGGCTGCGGTGTCTTCCTCAGCAACCTCAGTGATAACATCATCAGATAAGCACAACATGATGGTTGAATGTGCTTTCTCTTCCAGACTGGCATAATCTGCTGCACTTGTATTTGGTTTGTCGGATAAAGGATTCCACAAACCCTGTTGTTTCAACAGTGCACGCATCTTGATTTGCCACAGACCAAAACTGTTCCTTCCTGTAAATTTATCGATTTTTACGTTTACTGCTGACATCTTTTCTTGCTAAAGATCACAACTTTATCACAGATCCTAGCACCTTGCTGAAGGCCTTGGTGAAGATGAAGTTGATCGTACAGATTGTTTTCTCCAGAACCTTTCTCTGATACCACTTGTTATAAAGCGGATGGAGATAACTTCGGATGCAAGAAAAGCGAAACAGAAGCAATCAAACATAAACAATCAAAGGAGAAAACAGAAACAAGAAGAACACAGATTTAATGTGGAAAACCCCTCAGTGGGAGAGGTAAAAAACCACGGGCAGAAAAGAGATATTTTATTATGCACTGAATTTTACAGATTTCAACACACTCAGACAATGAGACAACAATTGTATTTATAGGCACAAATCCCTAAACCCTAGCCGCCAGGAATCTTTGTCTGATGCACCATAAATACCCCTACACGTGTCCTCCTTTTAATGACACCGTATAGCTGTCACATAACAGAATTTGCAGATGTGGGACCCTGCTGTATTCAAGTACTCAGCAGACTATCACCCTGCTGATAGTCACCCTGCTGACAGAAGCTCAGTAGACTCCACCCTACTGAAGCACAGAATTGAATACACTTCTCAGCTGTCCATCACACAGCTGAGTCTTCAGATTGGTTCCACAAAAAATGTAGAGTTTAAGTCACCTTACTGACACAAGCTTTGCCCACAACTTGGCAGTCGTGTCTTCCTCAGAAACTTTAGGGATAACATCATCAGATAAGCACAACATGATGGTTTAATGTGCTTTCTCATCCAGACTGGCATAATCTGTTGAACTGACATCTCCTTTACCAGATAAAGAAGTCCATAATCCTTGTTGTTTTAACGAGGCCCACATCTTGATTTGCCACAGACTAAAATTGTTTCTTCCTATAAATTTGTCGATTTTTACGTTGACTGTGGACATCTTTCTTGCCAAAGAATAGAACTTTAATCACAGAAGCCTTGCACCGGCGAGGGACTTGGTGAAGATAAAATTCGTCCGTACAGATGATTCCCAGAAACCTCGCTCTGATACTAATTTGTTATAACATGATAGGGAATCCAGATGCAAGATAAATAATTTAACAGAAGAAATCAAACAGTAATAATCAACAAAAAAACAGAAACAAGAAGAACATAGGATTTAACGTGGTTTCCGGCGTTGTGCGGACTACTCCACAGACAGAAAAGAGATATTTTATTATGCACTGAATTTCGGACGGATTAAACACACTTTACAATGATCAATATTGTTGGTATTTATAGGCACAAATCCCTAAACCCTAACAACAAAAGGATCTTTATCGGATTTCCATAAATGGCCCAGATGTTGGATCCCTCTCCTGACCCAACTCAGCTGACCATTGCCCGGATGTTGAACTCAGTTGCATCCAAAACCTCAGCCGACCCTCAGCAAGCTGTTGACACCAGAAGAAACTCGGCTGACTTTCCAGCTGACTTTCACAGACTTGGATACACTTCTCAGCTGACCATCACTCAGCTGACTACCAGATTAGTTCTACCAGATATAGATTTTAAGTCACTTTACTGACACTCGGTATTTTAAAAGTCGATTCTTAAGTCAGTATTCGACTTTCAATCAATGGGATGTGAGAATCGAACTTGTAGTAAGTTCTTGCATTTTCTGGCATCAATCAAGGTTTGAATCCTCATGATCTCCCCCAACCACCCACCACCTCCCAACCCCCCTCCCACACACAAAAAGTAATTCACATAAAAACACCAACAAGCTTCAAAAAAGTTTCTTATGACCCGATCAATGGTTGGTTATAATAAACAGATTGCCGATTTGATTTAAATGAATTGGCCTTACATTGAATCACAATGAATCATTTAAATCATATAATAAGGAAAATGAATGTCAATTTTGAATCAAAATAAGCCGGCTTGTTTTGACCTGGCGCATGACCGATTACGGAAATAGATCATATCAAATTAGTGTACCCTCTACTGTGATTTTATGATACAACTGTTGTACCAAGTGTAATTCATGGTTGTTTATACTAAACAGATTGCTGATTTGATTCAAACGAACCAGCATTACATTAAATCACAATGAATCATTCAAATCATATAATAAGGAAAATGATTTTCAATTTTGCCCAGTCTATTTTCTTTTGGAGTTTTCGTTTGAATGATTTTATTGCACTTTCAAAAATTATTCTGAAAGTCACGTGCCGTAGGTTTTTTTGTTCTCTTGAGAACTCGATATCTAGAGAATTACATTAACAATTCTAACAGTAACCACACTACATGTACACCACACTGACTCGGTCTTTTCAAACACTCGAATGTAATAATAAAACTAGTAATAACGTCATTGCATTTTCTGGCATCAATCAAGGTTGAATCCTCATACCCCCACACCACCCACCCACACCCTACACACAAAAATAGTAATATCATTTCCTAAAAAAAGAAAAGAAAAGGAGATGTACATCAGATGGTTAGGGGTTAAGTAATCAATCAATGATTCCATTACAGTTACAACAAACAAATGAAACAATCAAACTGAAACCTAACTTGAACCACATGATCAAATCTTTACAAAGTTTATAGACATATTAGGATCTATCTGACAGGGTTTATACAAAGCTAGATAAAACCTTAAAATAAAGGCCACCATGGTTTTTGAAGAAAAAGGTTACAACCAGTAACATAAAGGCCAGCTGGAAAGACGATCTCGCGTTTTATACAATTTGAAGCCGTTGAATAATCAAGAGTGAGTCTCCTTCAAAAGTGATCCTTCCATAGCCATAAGAGATAGCAAAAGTAATAATAGCATGGTAAATCGCTAACGATTCTCCTATAGAGCAATAGACGCCGACGAGCAGGATCTCGAATAAGATGGGCAATAAAATTTTTAAAGAGGCAAGTAAAAAAATAAAGCGGAGAGAGCAAACAAAATATTTTTTTTCACAATACACGCCTGCAATGCGTGAAAGATAGTATGAATGTCTGAATATAATTCATTTCACTCGATATAACTATTTACAAGGATTGTAGGATAAAATTTACACTTCATCCGATCTTAAATATAAGTCATTTTAGATTTTCCTCAACAACAACAACAACAAAATGTCATTTTTAGAGTTTTAATGTGGATTCATAAAGTGTTATGGCATGTACCTCTGACCTCGCGGTTTAAATAAAATTGCTTTTCCCCTAAAAAAAATATTTAAATGACATTAATTATAAATACTAAATTTCAAAAATTCAATCGTATATTGATATTAGATATAAAAATGATTTAAAAAGGAAACATTAATATATTGCGACCAGTTAACTTATTGACGAATTAGTATCTCTCTAAATGCATCCATTTTATTTAGAGAAGCACAATAATCATCAGTGTCTATACATGTAATTAAGAGTTGTTGATTACATACTCCTCCATAATCTATTAATCTTCCCATAAACATGGAGGAAGTGATACACGATTTCTGGCAGACAGCGGACCTGTTACATCTGTACATGTATCATCTGCAGCACCAAGGCTTGAAACATAATTAATCTTCAAACCAAAAAAGCTTATTTAATCTTATTAAATAATTGAAGATTAAATAATTAATCTTCAAACCAAAAGTAAATGATCAGAGTAAACTTACCAAAAAAAGCGTCACCCATTTCAGCTGTAGCTTCATCGTCTTGAGCATTCGAAGCCATGATGAACTGAAGTAAGATAACAAACACCACAATTTTGCTCCTTGCATACATTGTGTGTGTTTGTGTGTTTTTTTCTGCCCCTGTATGCAGTAGTGTGTATCTTGGTGGTGTTGAGAAACGTTTGCTTATTTTTATACACCTTCCTGCCGTATCGTGGAAAAATCGTAGATAATAATTGTATGCACAAGCTTTAAGATTAATTGTTGCCAGTATTTTGTATTATTCAAAACGGCAAATATTACCGCATATTAATTTTTTCCAAACAATATAATATTTTAAGATTATTATCCAGTATTTTAAGATTAATTGTTGCCAGTATTTTGTATGCACAAGCTTTGATAATATTTTTATTTTTTCAAGTCTCACTCAAAGGTAGGGGCGGTGCCAAGGACCAAGCCAGAAATTTTTCTCCAGATGGGTTGGATTAATTTTGTTTCAATGTTATTTGTACAGTGTCATGTCCCGAGGTAGAAAAATAGAAAGAAGACTAAAGACGCGTTAATAGCCGTTAATGATGTCATTTCACGTAACTATTGTGTCATCACTTTATTTATGTCGTATTTATATTATTAGAGTATCCCGACTTATATTACTCAAGTTGTTAAGGGTTTTTATTAATTAGAGATATTAAAATTAAACATGGATATGGCATTATGATGATAAATGAAATATCTCTTTACTTTCTCTTCTAATTTCCGTCTTTCTCTCGTCCTCTACTTCCCCATCTTTCTTCTTCCCAACTCCCGTGATCAATTTCTCTATGCTTTACTGTTCATTTTCGAGAATTTGTAGCTCAGATTGTGACATATGGCATAATTTTTGAAATAGATCAAAATTTATTTATACTATATTACGGTTAAGGTCTTTTGTTTTAGTTTTATTTTTTATTTTTTATAGTTTCATATATTTGGATGAATTTAATAATATAGATACTTGGATGAACGAAATATGTGTGCTATTACAACTATTAGTAATGATGCTGCTGCATTCATTATAGAAGCAATGAAGCTCCAACCTCACTGAGGCATTAGGTCGAACACATGCTTACATTGCTATATATAGGATTCAGGTAGTTAGTTAACAGACTAGTAGGTTGCAACTGCATTGTCTAAATAGCTGTCAATAGACACAATGATACTCGAATGGTTCAATTGTAATCAGATTAAGTCCATACTCATTCAGTGAGAACTTCTGCTTGTTTTCTTCTTCATGAACTATTTTTCTTTGTTTTTTGAATTCTTGTCTGAAGAATTCTTCATGGTATCAGATAGTTGATCGCGGTTGTACTCTGTTCGTTCTTTCTTTCTTTTTTCAGACCGTGGTGTTCTTGATTTGGCAGAACCGTGGTGTTCTTTCTGTTGCACTGTTACTGTTAAGTGTTTTTGCCTTTCTTCTTTCTGGATTATGGCACAGATCGTTGAGAATCCGGTTTACCAACCAGGACATCATTATTATGTCCAACCTAATGAGAGCCCTTCGCTGGTGCTTGTCCAGCCGCTGTTGCACAACAAAAACTATCATCCATGGAGTCATTCAGTTAAGATGGCGGGTCGTTTACGCGCTATTACATTTTTTTACACGAAAAATAAAATAGGACAATTTGGAAGGCGCTTTTGAACGCCCTAATTAGTAAAAAAATTAATAATTCTTTTTACCGTAGAAAAACGCACGGATGTAGTGAACGCCCCATTACATTTATGATAGGGCGTTTTTAATTAAATGCCCCAAATTTTGTGTCATAATAAAGCCTATTTTGTAGTGGAGCTACTACCAGTTCAGTTGTAGACATCTTATTCTAGGGTTGAGTGATCTTATCTTCTCTCTTCTTTCATATTCAGGAGTTCTTCTAGTTTAATGCTTACGCATGATCTTGCATGATGACACTGTATATTAAGGCCAATATTTTCAATCGTCACGAATTGTGCATGTGCCCACTTGAGATTCCTATTGTGCCTTTATTGTAAGTTTGGGTCGTTACACATAGACTTTATATTTGACCTCTTCTCTTGTTAACTATGTAGTCAAAACCTCGTTCATAATCTAGGTTCCACGTGGAGGGCAACACTATTTGCTCCACAACGTGCAGGGACGGTAGTATGTTCGTCACTTGCAAATAATGTCACTTATTTTTCCTCGGTGTCCCCACAACGAGAAAATACGTTATTTTACAATTATAAACACCCATATTTCTAAAATTTGTTAAATGTTATAACTATTTAAACTTGAAAACTCAGGTCTATATAACTGTGAATAATGCTTCAATGCAGAATAGAGGCACCACAGAAAAATTCACGTAAACACACTTTCACTGCTGAATTGCTTTGTTATGAAGGAATGGGTGGATTTGACCAACATAAGTGTAATTCTCTTGACACAACCTGAATTTATAATGTAATACTTTTGACACAACTACTTATACATAACAAGTGACACAACTTGATTTTATACTACTGATCATCATATGATTACATCATGATCAATGAGTACGTCTTATATAATGATCAAACGCATGTGTAAAAACAGTTTCATTCATTGTGACTGCGTGGTCGTGTCAGTTACATTACTCTTCAATCAGTGATACTCCCTCCGTCCTAAAATATAACTCACTTTACATCTTTGGATTTGTCTAAAAATGTAAGTCATTTTACTTTATGATTGAGCATTTATTAATTTTTTCTATATCATACTCAAAGTTTATTATCAATCCAACCAATTAGATTACTCTATATCCGTCAACCCATAGTAAAATGATCCGTTAGACATTTTCATTTTGAATTTACGACAGTTAACCACTTTTTAATCTACGATTACATGGTATATATCGGGAAGGATGGAGTACTTGATGCCCGTGTATGCTTTTTGCCTTAATCGGTGTGACAATATGTATCTTATTTTTATATTTTTTTAATAATATTTGAAATATATCATATTAAGATCAATATAAGCACGTACAAACGTCCATCAAATAGATAAAAACACCCACAATGGGAGAACAAAACACAAAATTACAAAAAGCTAGCTAATCCCAATAAAGCGGAGACCATTTTAGGTCGGAAATCACTCGAACGAATGACACAATTTGATTTTATTCTTTTGATCGTCATATAAAACTCATTAAGTCGATCTCATGATGATTAGTAGTGTAAAATCAGATTGTATCATTCGTTGTTAACGAGTGATCTATTATGTAAATAACATTACAGTTGGAACAAGTAAAACCAAAATATTCGATCATCATCCACATATATCGTTTCCATGTGTTAAGTAAAGCTTTCTGCAGACCACTTATTCCTGGGAATCAGCTTCAATACTTTCCTTCCCGCCATCACCTTTATATCTATTGAACAAACACATGAGAAATCGATTCGAATAAGCACACACAATTTGTTCCAATAAACGAATGAACAATTTCTGTTAATTTGCCAATATTTGTAATTGGTTTGAAACATGCATATATATAGTATAGAGTTTATGTAGATAAGAACCAAACTCAGTAGAGATAATAAAACTTGATTAATAACTAATAAATTATCGATTATATATATATACAAAAGATCACGCGTAAATAATAAGGAATTTCTTACGTGATTTTGACATTGACTTGATTTACCGATTCACTAGCAATCTTCTTAAAGGCAGTAGGAGAAAGCACTATAGGGTCCCCACAATTTCGAGTCTCATCATAATTAACCATTACCACGAACACAAATGCACCAGGAGAAGCACAATTATCATCAGTGTCTATACAGGTAATTGTGAGTGGTTGATCAATTACTCCTCCATAATCTTCCCATAAACATGGAGGAACTGTTACACGATGTTTGGACGTCTTCGGACCTGTATATGTTGCAGCTGCAGCACCAAGGCTTGAATCATATAAGTAATTGTATAACCAAAAAAGCTAATTAATCAGAGTATATAGACTTACGATAAAAAGGGTAGCCCAGTTCAGCTGTAGATTCATCTACTACTTCAGCATTGAAAGCCATGATGAACGCAAGTAAGATAACCAACAAAACAATTTCGGCCCTTGCATACATTGTGTTTTTTTCCCAGCAGATCAATTAGCTATATAATAACAGTTCTAGTGTGTATCTTGGTGTGTTTTCAGAACTACGGTTTGCTTTCTTTTTATACACCCTTCTGCCGTATCATGGAAAAATCATTGATAATAAGTGTATGTATTTTTTTATTTTTCACGGCACGGCAAATAATATTCACCAAGTCTTTCAATAAAGAAAATAATTAGCACACCAAAGTTAAAATCCAGCCACTGCTTTGATAATTTTTTTTTTTTTTTTTTTTTTCAAGTCTCACTCAAAGGTCGCTAGAGAATCTCGGTACCCAATACATGCACCGAACCAATGCCTTAAATCATTTTTGAAAAATTTATTTCAAATAAACCGTCTGTATCCAGGGCCAAATTTTTCATTTCACACTCATGGCCCGAGGCCTGTTTAGCCTTATGACAAGGCCGGCCGTGTCTGTATCTTAGGACTTGTGAAGTTTGTATCGATCTATCAATCAAATGTTGAATTAGTGAAGTCAATTATGAATAGTATATGACTAGTACTCGATGGATATTCTAGACTCTGTTGGACTCGTGTTTGGGGCAAATAGCAATTTTTAAAAGTTTTATACTTTACCGAATGCACATATCTTAACTACAGATACATGTATCTGAAAAACATTGTAATTGAAAAATGAGTTTGAACCTTAATATATATGTGTAAACACACACAAACACACACACACACACACACACACACACACACATATATATATATATAGACACACACACACACACATACATACATAAGAATGTATATATATATATATATATATATATATATATATATATATATATATATATATAATCATTTTAGTTTTACTATTAACAGTTTAGTCATTATATTTTTATTACTTACAAATACATCCCCATATCCATATTCTATATTTTTGTAAAATCACATATCAATGTATCCCGTATCTGCGTATCATGTATCCACATATCCGTACCCGTGCATCCTATATCTTAGGACTTGTCAAGTTTGTATCTATCAATCAAATGTTGAACTAGTGATGTCAATTATGGATAGTATATGACTAGATCAAAGAAACTATATGTGTATATTTTTACATTTGGCAATAAGACATGCCTATTCTGCTTGTTTGACGGACATGATTTAATGAAAGTTTTGTTTTCTCAAAAAAAAAAAAAAAAAAATTACAAAAACACAAAACCTTCTCTCGATAATCAAGGAAATTAGTTCTGAAAAGAAAAAAAAAAAAAAAAAAAAACAACAACAACAACAAGCACAATTCGGAATGGCTAAATGAAAATGGTGCCACAGAAACCTGTTGTTACCAGTTAAAAACAATAGGAATTTGCAAATGCTGGAAAATCTTTTCTGACCTCTCGACGTGTTGTTTTATAATTTCATCTCTCATTTACACCGATGAATAATTACCGTAAAACCCACGACAAGCATCAAAATATATGTTGTATCAATCTTATGAAACAAGAAGCCGTGTTTAAAAAAAATCATGAATAACCCTATCAGCTAGCTAGCTGGATTGGACTCTCAAGTCCCAAGTGAATTAAAATCGAGGAGGTGAACATGCAAAATCAGATCACCATGCTGCAACAGCAGGTGGCATCTCTCAAAATATCCTCTAATCCTACGAATCAGAACCAGTCATTTCCTCAGAACTCTCAAGTTCTGTTCTGTGAAAGTTGTTGTCAGCCTGGCCATTTGGTTGGCCAGTGTCAGTTTCTTTCCCATCCTGCGTATCAAGTCAATACTATCCAGAATCAGGGACAGTTCAGTCCAGTCACATGTCAGACATGTGATAATGTGGGGCATACCGCTCGTTTCTGTCCCATGGGTGGACATAGCTGAAGTTAATACTTTCAACGGCCAGCAAAATCAGAGATTCAACAATCAGTTCTCTGGCCAAACCAATTTTCAAAACCAGGGTTTTAATAAAAATCCAAACTTCAATCAGAACCATAATATGAATTTTCCTAATCAAAATCAGAGGTTCAACCAGAACTGGCCGAACAATCCAAATCCTATGTTTCAAAGTCGGTATATCCAATCTTTCCCACAAAACTTTCAGAACTCTCAAGGCCCCTCTCAAGCTTGTGATCTTGACACTAAATTGGACTCCTATCAGAAGGAGCAGAATAATAATTTCCAATTCCTTCTCAGTACAATCAAGAATCTTGAGAGGCAGCTCGGGCAAGTAGCTGACCAAAAAGCTTCTAGACCCTCAGGGCAGTTACCTAGCTTCACTGAGAAGAACCCCAAAAGTGGTCAAGTGGCTCAAACTGAGTTAAATCAAAGCCAATGCACTGATCTAGTTCCCACAATTCCCTATGGTAGAGAAGAGGCCAGTGCTATGAATTTAAGATCAGGCACTCAACTTAGTGGTCCCCCGAACCAAGGAAACCACTAACCCCTCCTGCCAATAATGAGGCAGGAGGGGAAGTCGTACATCCATGCCCCCCGGTTCTAGATGATAGTACTCAGGTGGCTGATCCCCTGAGAAATGAAGAGTTTAGTGGAAGTCAGGTGGCTGATCCCCTGACTGGCAAGAAAGGTGAAAAGGTGGTGAGGTGGAAAGATTTGGAAGATAGAGCTGTTAGTTCATCCTCAAAGCAAGTGTTTTCTGAGAATGATTTAAAGAAACTTCCATTTCCACCCAGAAAAAATAACATCTCCTTGCATGAAGACAAAAAGTATGAGAAAGTGCTTAATCTTCTTAAGAATACTCAGGTAAATCTTCCATTATCTGATGTTTTAGTTCAGATGCCTAAGTATACAAAGTTCATCAAGGATGTTGTGTCCTCCAAAAAGAAGCTCGAAGACATGGATCAGTTAATTGGTGAGAATTGCTCTGTGATTGATTATGATAAGTTGCCAATCAAGATGGGTGACCCTGGGAAATTTGTGCTCACATTGTTGATGGGAGGCTTAGTTTTTCCAAATTCTTTATGTGACCTAGGTGCATCCATTAGTCTGATGCCATTGTCTGTTTGTAAACAGCTTTGTTTAGATAATCTTTTAGAACCCACAACCATGAATCTTCAATTCGCTGATAGATCTTCCAAGAAAGCTGCTGGGATATTAAAGGATGTTTTAGTTCAAATTGATAGATTCACTTTCCCAGTTGACTGGTACGTCCTAGACATCGAGAATGATGAGAATGTTCCTTTAATACTCGGCAGACCTTTTCTTTCTACAGCCAGGGCCCTCATTGATTGTGATGGTGGCAAAGTGACTATACGAGTTGGTGATCAGGAGGTGAGCTACAATGTCTCTAAAGCTATTCAGAGACCCTCTGATTATCCAACTGGCTTCTCCATTGAGGACATGTCTGATGACTTTAACGACTCTATGGAAAAGCAAGTCATGACTGTTGAAACTGAATATGAGCGATTAGTGGAGAATCTGAATAATCATGGTTGGGTGAATCTAGAACAACTAGGAGCTGAAGTTGATGAAGGTTCATTGAATGGTGAAGCTTTGGCAGTAGGACCACTGAGTAAACACAGTGATGTTGAGTTGAAAAGTGGGGAGCTTAAATCTAGTTTAGAAGAACCACCTGCGGATTTGGTACTGAAGCCTTTGCCTCAGCACCTGAAATACATTTTCTTGAGAGAAGGTGACAAGCTTCCTTTAATTATCTCTGCCAAGTTATCCCGGTTAGAAGAAATGAAGTTGTTGAATGTGTTCAGGAAGAATGAAAAGGCTTTCGGATGGCAAGTGGGAGACATTAGAGGGATATCTCATGACATATGCATGCACAAGATCAAAACTGAAGAGGGTGCTAAGTGTGTTAGACAGCCCCAGAGGAGGCTCAACCCTCACATGCAGGAGGTGGTTAAGAAAGAGATTATCAAGCTTTTGGACATGGGTATTATTTTTGCAATTGCTGACAGTGAATGGGTGTCCCCTACTCAAGTAGTTCCTAAGAAAGGAGGAATTACTATAGAAAAGAATGAAAAGGGTGAAGAAATAGCATTGATACTAGTAACTGGTTATAGAGTCTGTATTGACTACAGAAAACTTAATGAAGTCACGATGAAAGATCATTTCCCCCTTTCTTTCATTGACCAGATGCTTGAGCGTCTGGCAGGACATGCATTCTACTGTTTCCTTGATGGATATTCTGGATACTTCCAGATACCCATAGACCCAGTCGACCAAGAAAAGACCACTTTCACTTGCCCTTATGGTACATTCGCTTATAGGCGAATGCCATTCGGTCTTTGCAATGCCCCAGCTACATTCCAAAGATGCATGCTGGCAATCTTTGATGGGCTTGTTGAAAAGTGTATGGAGATATTCATGGATGATTTCTCAGTCTTTGGTCAATCCTTTGATCACTGTCTTGATAATCTTGATCAAGTATTATCCCGCTGTGTGGAGAAGAACTTAGTCCTAAACTGGGAAAAATGCCATTTTATGGTAGACGAAGGAATAGTTCTTGGCCACAAGATATCAGAAAGAGGAATGGAAGTAGATAGGGCAAAAGTTGAGGCTATAGAGAAGATGAAATTCCCTAATAATGTGCGTGAAGTAAGAGGTTTCCTTGGACACGTTGGTTTTTATAGGAGGTTCATTAAGGATTTTTCCAAGATAGCTAAGCCCCTTTCCACTTTACTCAGAGAAGATGTTGTTTTCAATTTTGATGATAGTTGCAAGCATGCGTTTGATGAGCTTAAAAGTCAATTGATTTCCGCCCCGATCCTTATCTCTCCTGACTGGAACCTACCCTTTGAACTCATGTGCGATGCATCCAACTACGCCGTTGGTGCAGTCTTAGGTCAGCGAATTAAGGGAAAATTCCAGCCCATTTCTTACGCCAGTCACACACTAAGCCCCACACAAGTAAACTACACAACCACTGAAAAGGAATTATTGGCTGTAGTCTTTACTATGGACAAATTTCGTAGTTACTTGTTGGGCGCCTCAGTCATTGTTTGGACTGACCATGCTGCTCTGCGCTATCTTATGACAAAGAAATATGCTAAACCGCGCTTACTACGTTGGATACTGATCCTGCAAGAATTCGATGTTCAAATTAAGGATAAAAATGGCAGTGAAAACGTAGTAGCAGATCATGTTTCTAGAATGCAGAATGATGAGAAGAAAGAACCTGAAGAGATAGACCTTTACTTTCCTCTCGAGCATGTTATGCATATAGACGAGTGCACTCCAGATGTTCCATGGTTTGCCTCTATCGTCAACTACCTGCATTCCCAGTATTTAAATCCAGAATTTTCATATCAGGAGAAGAAGAAATTTTTCTCTGATTTGAAAACCTTCGTGTGGGATGAACCTTACCTCTTTAAAATCTGTAAAGATGGATTGTTGAGAAGATGTGTCCCCGAATCAGAGCAACGTGATATCATTGAACAGTGCCACAGTGGACCTACTGGTAACCACTTTGGTCCCTGGAAAACCGTTGCTAAAATCTTTCAGTCTGGTTTCTATTGGCCCATGATCTTCAAGGATTCAGAAGCCTTCTGCAAGGCTTGTGATAGGTTCCAACGAACCGGTGCTCTAACTAGGCGTTTTGACATGCCATTAAAGCCCATTTTAGAATGTGAGGTCTTTGATGTATGGGGTATTGATTTTATGGGCCCGTTTCCATCTTCATGTGGAAACAAATACATCTTAGTCTGCGTTGACTACGTATCAAAATGGGTGGAGGCTCAAGCCACTTCTCGCAATGACCACAAAACGGTCATGAACTTTCTCAAGAAAAATATCTTCCTGAGATTTGGATGTCCCCGTGCCTTAATCAGTGATGAGGGAACGCACTTCTGCAACAGGCCATTAGAAAAAGTCCTTGAGAAATATGGTGTCCGGCACAAAATTGGCACACCATATCACCCTATGACTAGTGGCCAGGTCGAGAGAAGTAATCAGAGTTTGAAAAGGATCCTGGAAAAAGTTGTGAACAGTCATAGAAAGGATTGGAGTCTCAAACTGGATGATGTGCTATGGGCTATAAAACTCCCATGGGTACATCTCCCTATCAGATGGTGTATGGCAAACCATGCCATTTGCCAGTCGAATTAGAGCATAAAGCATATTGGGCCATTAAGTTCTTGAACTTTAATGCCCAGTCATGTGGTGAACATCGACTGATGCAGTTGCATGAATTGGATGAGTTTAGACTCCGGGCCTACGAGAGTGCCAGAATTAGCAAGGACCGAATGAAAATCCTTCATGATGCTAAAATCAAGAAGCGAGAATTTCAAGTTGGGGAGCAAGTCTTACTTTATAATTCCAGGTTGCATCTGTTTCCTGGAAAGTTGAGGACGCGTTGGTCCGGCCCCTTTGAAATTCTGCAAATCATTCCTGGAGGTGTTTTAGAACTAAGAGGTCATGGTGACCAGCCGTTCAGAGTGAATGGTCAAAGTTGCAAGCATTATATAGGACAAACCAAAGAGAGACCTTTGATTGTTCATTTCCTCGACATCCTCGGGTGTGGTATGACTGAAGTCACTGAGTTTGATGAGTTTTCACCGCCTTGTTTTCTTAGGATGACGGCAGTGGCTTGGTTGAGCAAGTTATGGTCGATAGTTGGGACATGGGAGAGCATGAAAGGGAGGCCAAGTTAAAGAAGAAATGAAGAAGAAAAAGTCGACAATGGGGAAAATTAAGAGCGTTTGGAAAGAAGCAATGAACCTAACCTCCTGTGTTAGATGCTGTTTCTGTGGCGACCAAGCTAATAAGAATTTAAACGAGGTCTTAAGTGGTAGAAAGTTAAAGTGGCCTGATCCAGGCTGAGTTGCAGGATTGTCGAGCAAACGACGTTAAACAAAAGCGCCACCGGGAGGCAGCCCGATAATAATAATAATAATAAATAATTTGGATACAACTAGTCTTAATGAAATGTAGAATATGTGGAATGAATAATCATAATGGAAGTTGAACACATAGCACAACCAAGTATCAGGATGAATGTTTGAATGTCTTTTAAAGGGAACGATTAGGTGGTTATCCGAAAATCCCGAGGAGTACACAGAAAACATTTAAATACATCATTTCTTGGACTTAGGTTGTTAGAATGATTTAACCTGGAGGATCTGGGTATAAAAGACTCGCTACATTTTATGATCTAGTCTGTTTCCAATATGAATTTATGCCTTGACTATGATATATACTCGTTTGATACTCTCTATGATATGTATATGCTTAGATGTTCTGTGCTTTACCCGTGTGAGTTATTTTTCCATCTAAAGCTTTTATGAGAGTGACCATATATATATTGCCTATCGAATTTTCTGACGTGACAGGGCCATTTTCTTATTATTCCCATATCCCTATTGCATACTTTGGCACGAGGACCATGTCCCGTGTTTGCTTTGTTTGTCTTGGTACAGGGATTCGGATCGTGCTTTTTCAAGGCTGTTACGGGACTCGATAGCATCTTTCTGCAGGTTTATAAGCTAAGTCTTTCTCTCTATCTCATTCACACGCTTGGGACAATGCAATTTCGTAAGTGGGAGGGGTAGAGTCGGGGTTGGTCTAGAAATGGCATTAAGGGTTTATTATGATGACACCTTAGTTTTTGAATCTTTTTCGTGCATTAGTAAGTTGATTAAAATGAACTTTATAAGGTATATTTTTCATGTATTTGAAGATGTAATGATCAATTTAGATATGTATAATCAATTTGACCCGTAAGTACATTTTAACCCCAAATTTATTTGTGTAACATGAATTCCTTCACGTAAGCCTTTGACATTGAAGCGAAAATTTTAAACTGTATCCATTCAGTATCCTAGTGGTTTATCCTATAATAGCAGTAACTTAGTACCTAATTTTTGAACGTGTACTGTGAATATCTGAAGGTTTGAATGTGATAGGAAGGATAATAGTTAAGTTCTTTGGGAAATTGGAATGAAAAGAAAAATACCAAATTAAGATGAGCTAATTATATGTCGGATGTAGCTATCAATGATTTGAGTGCAATAGGGCGTTATCACGAAACGTCCTATATCACTAGCTATGAGGTTTAAAAGCTCCCGACTGCCTGATGATAGTAGTCCAGCTAGGGTGTTATCACGAAACATCCTATTGCTGGGAATGAAGGCATATGCTACACATGTGAAATTAAGTCCAGCTAGGGTGTTATCACGAAACATCCTATTGCTGGGAATGAATTAAGCATGGTTGAAAACTTAGTTATCTTCTGACTATCCCCAGTATAAACTGAATGATATGCATTAGGGATTATCCTAATAAGTACACGGAGGACGTTGTGTGGAACTGTTACTGCCTATACCTAGGAAAGTCATTAGGACTGGCTGAATGGATACTTGTGCGTTTGCTTGAATTATTCAAGAGAGGAAAGTGGAAACTGAAAGGCTTGTCACACATGCAAACTCATGATTACATCCAAGCCTTAACAAACTATTGGTTATGATTCACCACCCCTTCCCCAAATACTACCTCCCTTATACACTCTTAGATATATATATATATATATGCCCCTCCTTACACCTCCATCTCCACCCATAATGGAAGCCCTTTTCTTGGCCATCATGGCCGCCCCTTTCTTCATGTAATTCTCCACTTTTTATCTCTTTTCTTGTTGAAGATTTGAAGTATGCATATATACATATATGTTTATGTATATCTCTATGTAAGCATATATGCAAGCTTCTTTCTTCATCTTTTTTTTATTTTGAGCTCAAGTATGTATACATATGTCTATGTATGTATATGTATATGATTGTATGTATAAATAAAGTTGTAATAAAACGATGATGAGAAGCTAAAGCACGTGGAACAAGCCTTGTGAAGCCGATTCTTAGCATTATCTCGATTTAATTTGGATTATCTTGTGAGTTTTAATAAAAGTTGTATCTTTCCTGTGTTTTATTGTTGTTATCATTAGATATATAGTTAGATATATATATATATATATATATATATATATATATATATATATATATATATATATATATCTATACGTGTATATATATAAATATAAGTATCTATAATAGTATATATATATATATGAGAATCTGGCAATTGATTGGATTAAGGTTTTAATTTGGTTTTAATAGAATTCTGGCATAAATTTTGTATCATATCATTTACAAATGGATTTATACAACAATTTATTGACAGAAGGATATTATGTAAAACTTCCCGCCGTTTTTAATCCATGACATTTTGACAGAGTCTGATATCTATATATATTAACCATAATGAGTAGCTAAATCTTTTCGGTGTTTTTATTGTTGTTATGCAATTTATATCGATGAATTGTTGCTATTTGATGTTTAACGGTTGACGAGAGTCGTTGTTAAACTTTAGATCACCATAGTAAAGATTGGATTTTTAATCTAATTAACGAGAGTTGTTAGGTTGAATATCTAGATTACGAAATTGAGAGATTTCACACCTTTGTTATGAAAGCGTTAATCTTTAAAATCGAAAGATAAAAGATTGATAGGCGAACTTTTCTAAGAGATTAGGAGTTCATACCTTCGATAGGTGAATCACAATTTTCGTTAAATCACCACAAGATAATCTAGAGTCGAAATTGAGGGTTGCGGGAATCGGTGGATCATTGCTTGTTCGTTGTTAAATTAATTGAGAAAAATCGTTTGTGTTGTTTTTGCTTCGTTTTCATCGTAGTAACCGTAGTAAGTTTATTGTAGTTTTAGTTATAAAATAGGTACAACTTAGTTAGCTCGGTTCGTAATTATCTTTCCTGGCTTTAGATCTTTGATCTTCTGTCCAGTTTACTTTTGTTGTTTTCGTTTTTAGTTTTGTTAAGTGTTAGACGTTTTTATTTTCTTAAAATTTTAGTTATAATAGTAGTCGTGACAATTTAGAAAAAAATTAATAAGAACTAGATAAACCTCGATTCCCTGTGGATCGATTCGGTTTTTAATCGCTATACTACGATCCCTGCACTTGGGGTAAACCGGATTTATTTTATTACTTGTTATATTTTGCTTTGCATAAAATCCGAGACACTGACCAACCTCAGCTGTTTGAGTATCTGCTGACCATTGTTTAGCATACTAGCTTGGATCCAGTTCTAGATCTACTGAGTGCTGACTATCCCCCATTAAGTCTTTCAATTCAGCAGACTCTACTTGAAGCTCCACCTGTTTATCAACCTTCTAAGCTTCATATCCAATTTCAGATTGACCTTCACAGATGAGTTAAGCATAAAGTTTTCATCAAAGACTACTGTGATATCCCACATTAGTAAATTAAGTGAATGCTCACCCCCATATAAGTGTGAGACATAAAGGTCTTGTCAACTCGGGTTAGCCCTTTTAGAACAAGCGCGGAAGGCGGTCTAAGCAGTTGACCGGACATTTATGACTCATTTACCGCTACCAGGCCCGGGGTCTGGGGGCGTTACAACTACACTCCTGCTGAGTATAACCCTATTTTTAGCTGATGGCCAAATTCTATACCATTTAACTCCATCTTCATATCCAACAAATACTCCCTTCTTGGCTCTAGGTTCCAATTTACCTTCACTGACATTATGGTAGACTGTGCTTCCAAAAACCCTTGGACAAAAAATTATGGTGTTTTGAGCTTGATCCCAGTGTGAGGACCCCTATTGATTAAGTTGCATGATGTGTTAACAGTCTCTGCCCAAAATCTTCTTGCCAGACCAGAATTAGAGAGCATGCACCTTGCCCTCTCCCAAAGAGTTTGATTCATCATTTCTGCAACACCATTCTGTTGTGGAGCATCTTTGACAGTATGGTGCCTAGCAATGCCTTCATTCTTGCAAAATTAATCAACTCAGACCAACAGAATTCTAGTCCATTATCAGTTCTAATTAAGTCTCTTGATCTTCTTCCCTGTCTGATTCTCAACTATTGCCTTCCACTGCTTGAATGCTTCACTCTTGTGCTTCATCATAACTACACAAACTATCTTTGAGTAATCATCTATAAAAGACACAAAATACCTGTGACCACCCAGTGACTCCACCCTTGAAGGTCCCCAACAATCAGAATGGACATAATCAAGTGTCCTTTTTGTGATGTGAATTGATTTTGGGAACTTGCTCCTATTAGCTTCCCAAACACACAATGTTCACAAAAATCCAGCTCCTTGACCTTATGTCCCCTAAGTAGATCAGACTTCGACAGAATTTTCATCCTTCTTTCACCCGTATGACCCAATCTCAAATGCCACATCTTAGTCAGCTGTGACTAGTGAACTTCTGATGATGCCACAACAACAGAACCTGATACAGTAGACCTTTGCGATATATACAATGTTCCATGTATGATACCCTTAAAAATCACAAATGAACCCTTATAGACATTCACCACTCCACGTTCACCCCTCAACTTGAACCCTTTGATGTCTAGTAGACAAAGTGACATAAAATTCTTGGTCATCTGTGAAACATGCCTAACCTCATTCAGTGTGCAAAATTTACCATCATGTGTCCTCAACTGAATAGATCCAATCCCAACTATTTTGCAGTCCTTGCTGTTAGCCATTGCAATATGGCCCTCATCCACCTGCTGATAGGTTGAAAATCACTCCATGTTTGGACACACAAGATAAAATGCCCCAGTGTCCAGAATTCACACATCTCTATGTCCTGCTGACTCTGAAACTGCTAAGGCAAGATCTTCTTCAGATTTGGTGTCTTATTCTTCCATAGCAACAATACCATGCTGGGTACACTGCTGCTTCTTACTTTTTGGACATTCATTTTTCTAGTGCCCCTGCTCCTTGCAGTAATTACAGACATCCTTAGCCTTAGGTCCCTTAGAACTGTTCTTTGATTTCTTCTTTCCAGAGTTGCCTGGCCCCCTGCTGATTCCACTGACCACCAATCCAGCAGACTGACTGTCTATCCCAGAACCAGATGTCTTATGGCGTAGCTCTCTAGCATGGAGTGATGATCTCACATCCTCCAATGACACTGAGTCATTCCCAACAATAAAGGACTACACAAAGTTCTCATATGATGCAGGCAATGACACAAGTAGGATCAATGCTGCATCTTCATCTTCAATCTTCACATCAATATTCATTAGGTCAAGCAATATTGTGTTCAGCTGATCTAAATGATCCCTCAGCTGAGTGCCCTCATGCATCCTTAGGCTGAATAGACATTTCAATAACAACTTGTTGGTTAGAGACTTTGTCATGTACAGACTCTCAAACTTGGAACACAGCTTTTCTACCGTGTCTTCTTCAGCAACCTCCATGATAATATCATCTGACAAGCACAACATAATTTGTGAGTATGCTTTCTCCTCCAGACTGGCTCTCTCAGCAGCACTTCCTCATGTTGATTTAGACAAAGGACCCCATAATCCTTGTTGCTTCAAAAAAGCATGCATCTTTACCTGCCACAGACTAAAATTGTTTCTTCTTGTAAACTTGTCAATCTTGACATTTAAAGCAGACATCTTTCTCACAAAAAAGCTTGCGTAGATCCCAAATCGTGCCGACTACTCCATGGACAAACGAAGATATTTTATTATCACGAGAAAGTTACAAGTTAAAATTATTACAGACGGTATTTATAGCCTTGGGAATCCAACCCTAACCGAGTAAATAGTCAAACCAGATAATGACTTAAAAATCTCAAAAGTAACTTTATCCACAATAGAAAACCATGCAAACGTGTTCCCTAAGTAACACTGAGAACCAACTCAGCGGGCTTCAGCAGATGATCAGTCTGCTGACCTCCTTCAACAAAACACCAGACTCAACAGACACCTTCATGCTCTCTTGACCACCACAATTTCCACACAGACTCTTTTGAGTATCACACTCAGCAGACCAAACTTAGCAGCACTGTTTATGTCAAAATTACAATAATATATGTCTTTTAACATATTGGAAGACATGATACTCAACTAGAATATTGCTATTTTATTTATTTTGAATTTGTTAACAGGTAATGATATCTTCACTCCGGGTTATCCACTAAATGCAAATGTATGACTCCACAGTTTTAGAGAAAATAAAAAAGGAATAATTTGCCGGATATCTTGTCGGATCGCATCCCTCCTCCGTTATTAATTTGCCACCAGGGGCGGATGCACATGGAGAAGGGAAGGGGTGTATGCCCCCAACTACAGGAAAATAGGATATAGTGACACAGAAAAACGCCTCTAAAAATAACGTGTAGAGGCGTTTGAGTCTGGTAGTGACGTTTTCAAGGGCCAGTAATTCTAATGTCGCAATAGACGAAACTATTTTAGCAACTTTAGAAGTGCCTTGTTTTAGATTTTTAAAAAGGCAAATTAAAACGCCTAGAAAACATCAATATAAATACAATCCCGAAGACTCTAAAGCTACACAATTGATACGTTCGGAAAATTACTCTACAGCCTCTGATGCAACATTGAAAAATTACTCTACAGCCTGTGATGCAACACTGAGAAGCGACTCAACAGCCTCCTGATGCAACAGTGAGAAGCGACTCAACAGCCTCCTGAAATCCAAAACAACCCCAATCGTTTAATTGCACCTATATAGCTGTTGACAAATCTCTACGATCTGACAACTTCAACAACAGAAACTCAGAATTGCACCTTAGTCCATCCTAATGCAAAACAAACACCAAACTGATCATATATATCAGACTCAAACATGTTATAAGATTGGATGTTTATCGGGTTAAACTAAAGCATATTATACTTGGACGTTATCTAATCATTCAAGACCTATCTAATCATACAAAATAGATCAAAGTTTGGACACAAAACAAAGCAGGCATGTCAGATCGACTAGTTCAAAAACAGCAGGTATGCAACAACTTAACAGCCTGAATCTCTGAGCAGACAAGCTTGATGCATATCAGGTCAAATAAACCTGCCATAAGCAGATTGCTAAACTGAGGCCTAACTGGGCATCCTGAACCTAATCTTAGCAAGCATATAAGCTGTATATCATGGCATACGTAGTATCATAACAGGACCAAACAACTTTGACGAATTTGAATTAGAAAACAAAATAGGAACAATTAAAAGAAACAAATTCGAACAAATCAGAACAAAATAATATAACAAACAGGACGAAACATGATCGGTAATGTATGTTGGACAAAAACCGGCCAGTAGAAGTGGATCTGATAATGCAAGAAAAATATAGTAAAATGAGAACAAAGAAAGAAAAATGATGAAAATGCCTAAAATAACATACAGATTTGTATGACTTGAATAATCCACCACAAGATCAAGTATCAGCAGTGCATGTTTTCTTTTTCTTTTTTTCTATTTTCCAGTGGTACAGTATCTGCACTCTTCATGAAGTACAAATTAAGCATCAACAGACTCAGGACTCTCCTTTGGTTTTGCCCGTTTTGCCTCGTAGTCTTTCACAGCAGCTTTTATTGCGTCCTTAGCAAGCACACTGCAATGGAGTTTAACAGGTGGAAGCAAAAGGTACTTGGCAATTTCACTGTAATATATCACATAAAAAGGGAAAGAGATCTCGTCAAGGCCTGAAACCGGCCCCAAGGTATTACACGATATAAACAAACTGAATTCAAAACTGGAGGAGGACGCAAAAAAATAAGTTTCGAGAGGGAGAATGCATGTACATATTTCATATTTGTAAGCATCACAAAGCAATTCTATAAAATTCAAAATACTAATCACAAGGTGCAGTTTGTTTAACCGTTTATTTTGCCTAATATTGTGTCACCTTATGTGTTTTGATATAGCTGACAAATTCATACAAACATAATGGAACCAGTGCCACAAAGAGGTTTAAAAATAGGAATAAACACAATAGGTACCATCTCCTTAGTCTGCTCCTTAGAGAATGAAACATAAAGAAAGCCGCGACTCCGCTGCTGCAATAGTCTTTTACAATAACACAATAATCATATCATGAAATGCATCGGGTCATATTATCAAACATTTGCGTGCAACTGAAATAAATGTGTAATATTAAAAGACGAACTTAGAAACACCGCCAACCAATCACGGAAAACAATAATGCTACACTCCTGCTCATGGCTCTTCTCATCACTGGTCCTCCAAAACCTTCGTTACGCATTCAACGGTTGATAAGCATTACCAAGAACAAGACCGCGGCACTGAAGCCCAATATAATCTTGAGGAACAGCAATTTCTAAAACATAGGTAAAGATGGTAGTGTAGCTATGTCTAGTGCTTTAATCCAAAATCCCAACTCTCCAAACAGACAGGGGGAAACAGCATGCATGAAACCACAAACAAATTTAGCACATGATGATTTCACCAACTTTGCTTTAATCATTGGCATTTTTGGCTTAAAACACATGAATATAGCTACACTAGCCCATCACCACCTTTAGCTTCGTATTGCAAGATGAGGCAGCTGAAGCTCAAGATTCCTTTAAAGCTTATTTCAAAATAATATAACAAACAGGACGAAACAAGATCGGTAATGTATGTTGGACAAAAACCAGTTGAAGTAGATCTGATAATGTAAGAAAAATACAGTAAATCGAGAACCAAAAAAGAAAAATTGTGAAAAAACCTAAAATAACTTACCATTTCCTTCCGACAACGGATCATCTGAATCCTTTTCTTTACAGTAAGAGATGAAACTGCAAAAGAGAGAGGGGAGGGGGACGTTCACATTTAGCTTGTAAGCTGACATAAATGTTTTGATGATGATGGTGGAAACACATACATCAAGAATCTTAATAAGAAGCTTTTCGTTAAATTTCTCGATGAAATCTAGCTGTTTGTTTCGTTAATTTCTCGTCTGATTGTCTGGTCAAACAGATTCTCCTTACCTAATATTAGGTTTTAGAAAGGTAATTGTATTGTCATTGATTGTAAAAATGTATTACAATGGGTATTTATAGGCACAGTTATATTTCCCTTAGGTTAAATAAATAATACAAATAAATAAAATATTCTACACTATTTGTGTTCGGTGATAATATTCTCGACACACCCCCACAATCCCGTGGGAAGTGGCTGGACACGGAGATTGGTCTTCATAATGTGAAAGAGAGGATGCCCCAGAGGCTTCGTAAGAATGTCCGCAAGTTTCTCCTTAGAGCTGATAAAGGAAATGGGTAGTTGTAATATTCCGACTTTCGGGAAAGGGCAGACGTGTCTTTTTGCGAAAACGAAATATTAGGTTCGGTTTCCTTTTATTCGGAGTTAATTATTTTGGACATTATATATATATATTCTCGAAATTTTATATATGTAATTAAAAGGAAAATCAGTTTTTGTGGTCAAGGGCAATTAAAGAAAATGGTTAACTCCTTTTTAATGCTAAGACCTAACCTAATTCAGGGATTTTCAGTTTGATTTCAGCCTTCCCCCTCCCCTTGTGCGGCATTGTGAGGAGAGAAAGAGAGAAAAGAGAGTTCTTCACAATTCTAAGAGGTAGAGTTGATCGTTTTCAAAACGGATTCAAGAATTGGACTCGGCGTGAAGAGCACAGCTTTTGCGGCATCAGTTTTGTGGGATTGCAGCAGTTTTTCAGAGCAGTATTGATCAGTTTTGGGGCTGCAAATAGGTAAGAGAAACAGTCCTATGAATTCTATCATTTGTTATAAGGAATTGATCATGTTTTAAGGCTTCTTGGTGTTAGAAATATGAATCTTTGTTTTGGTTAAAGACTATGGTTGTTACAGTACGTCTAGATGTGGATCCTTGTGTTGTTTTGTTGGTTATTTGCTGGTTTTGGGTTGAATTACGATCTGGAAATCGCATGATGATGAAGTTAGGGTTTTGGTCGAACCCAGGTGGACGGGCGTCCGGTTCTCTGGACGGGCGTCCGCTTAGGTCGAATCTCAGATGGGCGTCTGGCTTATCCGGACGGGCGTCTGAGGTGCAATTTTACATTCGGGATTGAACTGTTTTGGGTGGACGAGCGTCCACTATTTTTGGACGGGCGTCCAGTAAGCTGAACGGGCGTCCAGGTCTTTAAACGGGCGTCCAGTTTTGTACTGCCTCCTTTCTATTGTTAATCGTTGTTCAGCCAAATATACATGCTTTACTTACTTGAGATATATATACGATATGTTAAACATGGTATAACTTAGACAAGCTTGAATTGAGCTTCTGATTCATTTAGTTAAAACACCGAATGTACTCTTAAAGGGAGTTGAAGTTCGGATCCGTCGGAAGAGCATGATAGGCTTGTGCTTTGATGAATTAGTATTCATCAATGTCTGTGTATGTGCTAGGACTTGTCCGTGTCTAGTGGTCTAAGAAGAGAGTAGTTGTGTGAGGGAGAATACTTGAAAACACTCAGGTTGGCTAGCTAATAACCTAATAAAGAACGTATGTGACTAGTAAAAGATTAAACAACATGTCTCTCTTGGCTAGGCACCAGGCAAAATCGCGATGCATGTGCTACCTCTGAAGGTAGAAGAACTTCGTAGGTCAAAAAGACCCTAAGTACGGAGGGACTCTGCTGAGGTGTGCGTGCTATCGGAGTCTACCTTTTCTAGACTTCGGGGATATTGGTGTGATCCACTAATATGTTGCAAAAGAGTGTTCCCAAGGAAGAAGAACTCTGTAGGTCAAAGACCCTAAGTACATAGGGACTCTGCTGAGGGGATGCGCGTAGTGCCCTTGAGTGCGGTTGTAACATAGATAGGCTAAGTTAGAAACAGTTAGTCACAACGTGTTGATGAGCATGAAGTGAACCCTAGATGGAGTTGGTCTCATTTAATCAACTAATTAAATAATTATCTTTTCGTTATAACTATGATTGTCTTCATAGCTTCTCTTTCTTGCTGAGTACATTGTACTTACCTCGAATGCATTTTCTTTTATGTGTTTGGGGGTGAGAAGACGAACAGGTGTTCGAGGAGAGTTTTGACGACGACGTGTGAAGGCGCTCGTTGAAGTTTCAAGAATGTTTCTTTACTGTTTTTCTTTGGTGGCTTTTGTAATGATTCTGAGGTAGATTGTTGGTTCTTTTGGTTGCTACGTACTGTCTTTGGGATTTCGTACTTTTCCAATGTAATAATTTACATTTCTATCTTTAGAATTTCTTGTTTCTATTCTTAGACGTTGAAAAAAAATATATACCCGAGTTTTGCTTCCGTTTTGCTTTCATTTGATACGACATAGTAGAGGCTTACGTATAAAATGAATTTACTTTTATTTTATACGTGCCGAACGTTCCTTTTCCGGATAAGGACTCGGTGTCCGGGAACGGGGCGTTACAGTTGGTATCAGAGAAAAAGCGTTCTTTAGACTTCCTTTCCTTAAGATAAGTTTCTTTAGATCTTTAGTAACGTCTGGTTTTCTTGATCTTTCAGCATGGTAACGACAAGGAGAGGCGTTCGTGGAGCTGGGAGCTCAGGGGTTAGTCAAGGGGCAGGGAGCCCGGTGCCCGTAGTAGGGGGCGGATTTGTGAGGCAGAATCCTTCGCCTCGTTTGAGTCTTTCGCCACCACCCCATACAGCCACACCTACACCAAGGTCTCAACAAGATGTGTCACCGAGGCCGCATCAGAATCTGCCACCCCGACCACCGCCAAGATATAACTACATTTATGGAGAGCCTGGACAAGCACCTATTCGTGTCACTGTAATAGGCGACATTCCACCGATTAGTGCGCCACCACCAGTGACCAATGTGTATCCACCACCATCTAGTGCTTATCCTCCAGTGTATCCTCAGCAGCAGCAGGTCTTTTACCCTCCTCCTGTAGGTCATGTTCCTCAACCTACAGTACCACCTTCACCACGCTTTGACCACCAGCAAGGCATCGGTCATCCACCCTTTGGTTATCAGCAGCCTCAACAGCATCAGTCTTATCAGGGGTACTATCCGTATCAGAATGAGCCTCAAGTAATCCCACCTTATCCTCAACATCAGCAGTATCAGCCGCATGTATCTTTTGGTTACCCTCCGGTTCACCCACCAGTTAGACCGGCTTTTGAGCAAGCACCAACGGTGGATTGGTATACGAGATTGAGGAGAAATCGAGTTGAGAACTTCTTTGGTAATGTGGAGCATTCTAAAGCAGAGGAGTGGATAAGGGGATTCGAGAAAGCTTGTAGGAACATACATGTTCCAGAGACAGAAATGGCACAGCTAGCAGTCAGTTTTATGTTGGGAGCAGCAGAAGCATGGATTGATGCCGTCCAAAGCAGCAACGGTAAGGTAACGGATTGGGAAGGGTTCAAGACGATGTTTTATAATGAGTACTTCCCGGTTACAGTTCAAGCAGATAAAGCAAGTCAATTCCTGAAGCACAAGCAAGGTAATCACCTGACAGTGGCCCAGTATACTAATAAGTTCAATGAGCTAGGAAGGTTCTATCCGGAATTGATGAAGGTAGAAGAGAGAAAGATGGCCCTCTATAAGGATGGGTTGGCCTACGAGATTCAGTCGGGCATGCTAGGATTCACGGCAAGGAATATGGCAGAGTTGATGAATAAAGCCTTGGAAGTCGAAACTTTCAGGAAGAGAGCTACAGTGGTTGTTAATAATAAGAGAAATTTTGGGACAAGTCAGGGCAGTTATAGGGGAGCGCCACAGCAAGCAGCCAAGAAGACTACGGCTCCTACAGCAGCTAAGGCTCCGAATAGTGCACCACTTTGCCCCAAGTGCAACAGAAATCATACATGAGAGTGCAGGCAGAGTAGTAACGGTTGTTACGTTTGTGGTGAGCAAGGACACTTTTCTAGAGCGTGTCCAAACAGAGGAAACAAGAGTGGTTCGAGCCAAAGTAGCGGGAGAGGCGGCCCGAACCGACCGGTTCGAGTTTTTGCAGCGGATGCTAATTTTGTGGAACCAGAGGATGACGTTATTTCAGGTACCATGTTTTGTTTCATTCTTTTGTTAAGATATTTTGTAGCGTGATTATTCATGTTGTAACTATATTTAAATAAATGAATATGCATCCTAGGTACGATAATGTTAGAAAACTTAGTGGTCAAGGCTTTGTTTGACACGGGAGCGTCAAATACTTTTGTGTCAACCAGGGTAGCTAAGAAGTTGGATTTACCTTCAGAACCTTTAAGGAACACTTTGGAGATAATTACGCCGTTAGGGAAGGTAACAAGGGTAACTAGAATGATACCACAAGTGGAAGTTCGAGTCGGACCTTATCGATGTAAGAGCAACTTTACAGTTTTGGACTTTTCGGATTTTGATGTAATCCTCGGAATAGATTGGCTATCCGAGAATTATGTACACTTGGATTGTAAAGAGAAGAAAGTGACTTTTAAAGTACCTGGGAAATCAGACAAGACGTATCAAGGGAATGTGTACAAGCCGAGTAAGAAGAAACATCCGATCATATCAGCGGTTAAGGCAGTAAGGGCTTGTCAGAAGGGTTGTGAAGGCTACTTGTTGTATGCAGTGGACGTGGAACAAGTGAAGCCTAAGTTCGAGGAGACTCCCATAGTGAGGGAATATCCCGAGGTGTTTCCAGAAGAGCTACCGGGAAACATGTCGGACAGAGAGATAGAGTTTGAGATTCAGTTGATACCGGGAGCGGCACCAGTTGCTAAGGCACCTTACAGAATGGCACCGGCTGAATTAAAGGAGTTGAAAGCTCAACTTAAAGATATGCTTGAAAGGAACATAATTCAGCCCAGTACCTCGCCATGGGGAGCCCCTGTTTTGTTTGTGAAGAAGAAAGATGGCAGCATGAGAATGTGTATCGACTACAGAGCATTGAACAACCTTACCATCAAGAATAAGTATCCTCTACCAAGGATAGATGATCTGTTTAATCAGTTGCAAGGTAAGAAAGTGTTTTCCAAGATCGACCTGAGATCCGGATATCATCAGTTGAAGGTTAAGATAGCAGACATACCGAAGACGGCTTTCAGTACGAGATATGGACATTATGAGTTCCTTGTTATGCCTTTTGGACTCACTAATGCTCCATCTGCATTTATGGATTTGATGCAGTGAGTCTTCATGCCGTGCTTGGATAAGTTCGTGATAGTGTTCATAGACGATATCCTAGTTTACTCTAAGGATGAGAAGGAACACGAGGAACACTTAAGGATAGTGTTGGACACACTCAAGAAGAATCAGTTGTATGCGAAGTTTTCTAAGTGTGACTTTTGGTTGGATCGAGTGAGTTTCTTGGGTCATGTCATTTCCGGAGATGGCATTCAAGTTGATCCGGCAAAGATCGAGGCAGTTGAGAATTGGCCTAAACCTACCACAGTTTGAAGTAAGAAGTTTTCTTGGGTTGGCTGGTTACTACCGGAAGTTCGTACAAGATTTTTCGAAGATAGCTACTCCACTCACCAGGCTGACACGGAAGAATGTGAAATTTGAATGGACTAATGAGTGTGATAAGGCCTTTCATACCTTGAAGAGTAAGTTGACTACGGCACCGGTGTTAGCAGTTCCGGAGATTTTTGATAACTATGATGTCTACACGGATGCTTCGGGACGGGGTTTGGGTTGTGTGTTGATGCAAGGAGGAAAAGTGATAGCTTATGCATCTAGGCGGTTGAAGGTACATGAGAAGAACTACCCGACACATGATCTAGAGTTGGCAGCGGTAGTATTTGCCTTAAAGACTTGGAGGCATTACTTATATGGGGTTAAAGCAAGGATCTTCACCGACCATAAGAGTTTAAAGTATTTCTTCACACAAGAGAACACGAATATGAGACAGAGGAGATGGTTAGAGTTCGTTAAGGACTATGATTTGGACATTCAGTACCATCCGGGTAAAGCGAATGTAGTGGCAGATGCTCTGAGCATGAAACCAGTGTTTGCGACTTCCGGTGTTGAGGTAATGGCAGAAAGGTTTGATGGGATGGAAATCAGAAGCTTCGATCAGATTGAAGACCGGCAGTTTGTGGCACCGTTGTTAGCAAGATCGAGTTGATGGATGATATTCGGGGAAAGCAAGACGAAGACCCGGTTTTGTTGGACTTGAAGCGTGTTGCTAGAGAGAAGCCTACGGTTGGTTACGTGTTGGATAAAAGTGGAAATCTGTGGTATCGGGATCGTCTATGTGTACCTAACGTTGGCGACTTGAGACAAAGAATTATGGAAGAAGCACATAGGATAGCTTTTGCGGTTCATCCGGGTGCTACTAAAATGTATAGAAACTTAAAGGAAAGATTTTGGTGGCCCTCGATGAAAGTGGAGATAGCCAAGTTTGTGGCCGAGTGTGATGTATGTCAGAAGGTTAAGGCGGAGCATAGAAGACCCGGTGGAATGCTTAAGCCATTGGATATCCCGGAATGGAAGTGGGATAAGATCACAATGGACTTCATCACCGGATTACCTAAGACAAGAGGCGGACACGACGCAATTTGGGTAATCGTGGACAGATTGACCAAATCGCCCATTTCTTACCGTACAAGGTCGACATGCCATTAAAGAAGATGACGACACTATATCTGGACAATATAGTGAAGTTACATGGAGTTCCAATCTCGATAGTTTCGGACCGTGATTCGAGATTCATAAGTCGATTTTGGAAGAGCTTGCAAGAAGCCTTCGGGACCAAGTTGGATTTGAGCACGGCTTTTCATCCTCAGACAGATGGACAATCTGAGAGGACCATCCAGACACTCGAGGACATGCTGAGAGCTTGTGTTTTGGAGGTAGGCGGATCATGGGACGATTACCTGTCGGTAGCGGAGTTTGCCTACAACAACAGTTTTCATGCAAGTATAGGCATGCCGCCGTTTGAAGCGTTGTATGGGAGAAGATGTCGCACGCCACTGTTTTGGGATGAAATTGGGGAGAGACAGATTACAGGGCCAGAGATGG
Source organism: Gentiana dahurica var. dahurica (assembly GCA_024500145.1). NCBI lineage: Eukaryota > Viridiplantae > Streptophyta > Magnoliopsida > Gentianales > Gentianaceae > Gentiana > Gentiana dahurica. Next base: position 2,054,860 of record CM044903.1, read on the forward strand.
TTGAACAAGCAAAGGAAAGGGTTCAGTTGGTCAAGAAGAATCAAGGCAGCACAAGACAGACAGAAAAGTTGGGCTGATGTTAGAAGAAGACCTCTTGAGTTTGAAGTCGGCGATAGAGTTTACCTCCGAGCTTCACCGATGAAAGGAGTGAAACGCTTTGGACAAAAAGGAAAGCTAAGTCCAAGGTATGTTGGACCTTTTGAGATTTTGGAGAGAGTTGGGACGTTAGCTTATAAGCTTCAGTTGCCAGAATCAATGTCGAGAGTCCATAATGTGTTTCACGTTTCGATGTTGAAAAAGTGTCTGACGAAGAATGATGTGGAAACTACGGTTGACCCAGAAATCTTACAAGATAATCTTGCTTATGACGAGAGACCGATCAAGATCCTAGACCGGAAAGAAAAGATGATTAAGAGACGGATGATCCGTTTGGTGTTAGTTCAGTGGAGCAATCATTCACCCGAGGAGGCAACTTGGGAAGTGGAAAGCGACATGCTTAGTGAGTTCCAAGAATTTGGGGATTTACGGTATGTTCCAGTTTCGAGGACGAAACTCCTTTTAAGGGGGGGAGAATGTAATATTCCGACTTTCGGGAAAGGGCAGACGTGTCTTTTTGCGAAAACGAAATATTAGGTTCGGTTTCCTTTTATTCGGAGTTAATTATTTTGGACATTATATATATATATATATTCTCGAAATTTTATATATGTAATTAAAAGGAAAATCAGTTTTGTGGTCAAGGGCAATTAAGGAAAATGGTTAACTCCTTTTTAATGCTAAGACCTAACCTAATTCAGGGATTTTCGGTTTGATTTCAGCCTTCCCCCTCCCTTGTGCGGCATTGTGAGGAGAGAAAGAGAGAAAAGAGAGTTCTTCACAATTCTAAGAGGTAGAGTTGATCGTTTTCAAAACGGATTCAAGAATTGGACTCGGCGTGAAGAGCACAGCTTTTGCGGCATCAGTTTTGTGGGATTGCAGCAGTTTTTCAGAGCAGTATTGATCAGTTTTGGGGCTGCAAATAGGTAAGAGAAACAGTCCTATGAATTCTATCATTTGTTATAAGGAATTGATCATGTTTTAAGGCTTCTTGGTGTTAGAAATATGAATCTTTGTTTTGGTTAAAGACTATGGTTGTTACAGTACGTCTAGATGTGGATCCTTGTGTTGTTTTGTTGGTTATTTGCTGGTTTTGGGTTGAATTACGATCTGGAAATCGCATGATGATGAAGTTAGGGTTTTGGTCGAACCCAGGTGGACGGGCGTCCGGTTCTCTGGACGGGCGTCCGCTTAGGTCGAATCTCAGACGGGCGTCTGGCTTATCCGGACGGGCGTCTGAGGTGCAATTTTACATTCAGGATTGAACTGTTTTGGGTGGACGAGCGTCCACTATTTTTGGACGGGCGTCCAGTAAGCTGAACGGGCGTCCAGGTCTTTAAACGGGCGTCCAGTTTTGTACTGCCTCCTTTCTATTGTTAATCGTTGTTCAGCCAAATATACATGCTTTACTTACTTGAGATATATATACGATATGTTAAACATGGTATAACTTAGACAAGCTTGAATTGAGTTTCTGATTCGTTCAGTTAAAACACCGAATGTACTCTTAAAGGGAGTTGAAGTTCGGATCCGTCGGAAGAGCAAGATAGGCTTGTGCTTTGATGAATTAGTATTCATCAATGTCTGTGTATGTGCTAGGACTTGTCCGTGTCTAGTGGTCTAAGAAGAGAGTAGTTGTGTGAGGGAGAATACTTGAAAACACTCAGGTTGGCTAGCTAATAACCTAATAAACAACGTATGTGACTAGTAAAAGATTAAACAACATGTCTCTCTTGGCTAGGCACCAGGCTAAATCGCGATGCATGTGCTACCTCTGAAGGTAGAAGAACTTCGTAGGTCAAAAAGACCCTAAGTACGGAGGGACTCTGCTGAGGTGTGCGTGCTATCGGAGTCTACCTTTTCTAGACTTCGGGGATATTGGTGTGATCCACTAATATGTTGCAAAAGAGTGTTCCCAAGGAAGAAGAACTCTGTAGGTCAAAGACCCAAAGTACAGAGGGACTCTGCTGAGGGGATGCGCGTAGTGCCCTTGAGTGCGGTTGTAACATAGATAGGCTAAGTTAGAAACAGTTAGTCACAACGTGTTGATGAGCATGAAGTGAACCCTAGATGGAGTTGGTCTCATTTAATCAACTAATTAAATAATTATCTTTTCGTTATAACTATGATTGTCTTCATAGCTTCTCTTTCTTGCTGAGTACATTGTACTTACCTCGAATGCATTTTCTTTTATGTGTTTGGGGGTGAGAAGACGAACAGGTGTTCGAGGAGAGTTTTGACGACGACGTGTGAAGGCTCTCGTTGAAGTTTCAAGAATGTTTCTTTACTGTTTTTCTTTGGTGGCTTTTGTAATGATTCTGAGGTAGATTGTTGGTTCTTTTGGTTGCTACGTACTGTCTTTGGGATTTCGTACTTTTCCAATGTAATAATTTACATTTCTATCTTTAGAATTTCTTGTTTCTATTCTTAGACGTTGAAAAAAAATATATACCCGAGTTTTGCTTCCGTTTTGCTTTCATTCGATACGACATAGTAGAGGCTTACATATAAAATGAATTTACTTTTATTTTATACGTGCCGAACGTTCCTTTTTCCGGATAAGGACTCGGTGTCCGGGAACGGGGCGTTACAGTAGTAGACGAGCCGCAACTAGCTCACGAACATGATGGAAGTCGATCTCAATATGCTTAGTACGAGCATGAAACACCGGATTGTGAGCGAGGTAGGTTGCGCCAATATTGTCGCACCATAGGGTCGGCGGAGAGGACAATGGGACTTCCATTTCCCGCAAGAGGCTGCACAACCATTGGATCTCAGCAGCAGTATTCGACAGTGTTTTGTACTCAGCCTCAGTACTACTTTTGGAGACAGTCAAGTGCTGTTTGGTGCGCCAACTGATGAGGTTAGATCCCAAGAAGACACAGTAAGCCCCGACCGAGCGATGGTTATCAGAGTCGGCCGCCCAGTCAGAATCAGAGTAAGCCTGAATAGTAATCGGAGATCGGCGGGAGAAGAACAAACCCTCGGAGATAGTGTGTTTAAGATACCGCAGGATGCGTTTAACCGCCGTCCAATGAGCATCAGTAGGTTCATGCATGTCTTTACTAACCTTATGAACATCAAAGGCTATGTCGGGGCGAGTAAAACCGAGGTATTGGAGACCCCCAACGACGGAGCGGTAGAGTGCAGGATCGGAGCATGGAGGACCATCATCACGAATTAGGCGAGTAGATGCACTCATGGGTGATTGACAAGGCTGAGTGATGAGAGTCAACTTTGCTATAATTTCGTGTACATTTTACCCTATATTTGTAGCATATTCGGTGTAATTTTGGGGTAGTTAAGTGTTTTTATAGGCACATTTCGCCACGGGTTGAATCACGAGACGATAAGGCGTTTACGTCCGAAATCTCCATATTTTTGGGTGATTTGTGTGTGTTTTATTGGTATTTTCATGCTTGGGTATGTGGTCTATTTTTGTTACAGGCACGGCGTGACAGAGGGCGCGATGAGGATCACAGCGGTATAAAAATCGTCCAAAACGGAGTTCATATGAGGAAATGATGCGTGATTCAAATTCGAGCACTCGAAAAAAATTACTATCTAACTGTGTCGGGATCCCGACTTTTGTGTTAAATGGAATTGAGGTCCCAACATTTCTTTCCTTCAGTCCGTTTGCTCCCCTCAAATATTTTTGGGAAAAAAAAAATTAAATAAGAAAAAAAACAAAGAAAAAGCTGCTGATGTTATTGGTCAAAGGGGCCCATTGCATTAATGGGATCAAAAGAAATCAGACGGGGACGCGCTGGTTATATGTTATTTTGGGGGAATTTTTCCAGAAATATAATGAGGTTGGCTATTGTGGTATAAAGACCATTTAGGTCAAATTTCAACACACAGTGTTTCATAGCATAATTTTTTTCTTTTCCTGCTGCGACCTTTTCCTCTCCCGATGAGATTAGTTTTATTTTATTTTTCTGCAATATTTTCTTAGAACAACAGCTCTTTTATTTTGTGATTGGAACACAACGAAGTGACGATTCGAGTGGTGGATTGCTACGTTTTTCATTGGTAATTTTTATTCAATCCTTTAATCATGTTTATTATTAATTTCTTCATGAATTTCTGCACTTTTATTTTTATTATGCATAGCTAAATTTTCTGATAGCTATATTATGTGATGGATCGCGAAATTGATGCCTAAACGATGATCTAGGGATGAGTAGGGCATAAAAGTTTAATCTTTTGAATGTTTGTGTTCTAAAATTTGATCTTAATGCTTTTAGTGGAGTCGCGAACCATTAATTGATTTTACACACGAACTTTATAAATGTATTTTGTGAGGGAGTGTGCGAACTAGAATTTTAGGATTGCCATGCACGAACTAGTCGAGTTTTTCGCAGCCTGTTCCTTGGTAAGGTTATTCTAGCTAAGCCGTGAACTCGGTGGATGCAGAGCGTCTCATAGTTCTTAATCATATTAGGTCAATTAAATCCCATAGAGGGGACTGTTGAACCGAGTATAGGGTAACTAGGTTGTGGTAGTAGCGCCCAGAGACCAATTCAGGAGATTGCACCCCAACACATTCATGAGAAACTATTGGTTGGCTGGTAGGTTAAGGCTCATCCTTAGAGATTCGGTAAAGGTGTTAAGAGTAGTGTTCTTGACCATAATTTAGCTATTCCTTTATCATAATTTTTTAAAGTTAGTATTTTTATCTTTTTCTAGCTATAATTACCTTCACCAATATTTGTGAGCCTAAACTAGATACAAAAGTGATTGTGGTACTTGACGGATTCCTCGTGGGATACGACCTTGCTCGCCGTTGTAGTACAACCGATCCGGTACTCTGCCGGTTAAAGTTGGTTTACTATAATTTGGCCATCACTGAGCCTTATCCATAGAGGCACGCTGGAGAAGATGGGGGGATATATTTACGTTGAGTGAGGAAGATTCCATCATCTGAGGGAAGGACCTCTATACCCAGGAAGTAGGACAACGTACCAAGATCTTTGACCGGAAACTGCGTGGCCAAAAACTGAATAACCTGCTCAATAAGTAGAGTGGAAGAACCAGTAATAATAATATCATCGACATAAATAAGTATGTAGATACGAGCACCATGACGAGAGAAAATATAGAGGGAGGGGTCGGCTTATGAGCCAGTGAAGCCAAACTGAGTAAGAGCATCAGTAAACCGGGAAAACCAAGCTCGGGGTGCCTGTCGAAGACCATACAAACTGTGCTTCAAGCGGCAAACGTAATCCGGAAAGCCAGGATGAACAAACCCCTGGGGTTGTTGCATGTAAACAGGTTCGGAGAGGTGGCCATGTAAGAACGCATTCTGTATATCAACCTGTCGAAGCGACCAACCCTGCGAAACAGCAAGAGACAGAAGCAGGCGAATTGTTACCGGTTTTACAACTGGGTTGAAGGCCTCATGCTAATCTGGCGTGTACCGGGAATGGTTAACACGACTTCAATAAATAGGATCGTTGATTGGATGTAAGACTGGCGTGAACCGAGAATGGTTAACACGACTTCAATAAATAGGATCGTTGATTGGATGTAAGATACACGACTATCGAGCACCTTGACCTCTAAGTAACTAGTACTTAGCAATCTCGGTATAACGTCGACCTCTAGATAACTTGTATCTAGCAATCTTCGTATTGATTGGCAAGACCCGCTCAAGTCTTGTTTAGTCGGGGATCGAATTCTACACAAGAACTCTCAACACACTTAACAAGTGAAATGTATTTTTATATCAAAATAATCTGTTTTTCCAAGTACAATATAAGGACTATTTATAGAAAACTAAGTACATGAATTTTAGCATCAATAAGATGAAAGGTCTTCTCAAAAACTCCAAAAGTGGCGCCAATATTGAGCTTTATCCTTTTTCAATGCATCTTCAAAACCAAGGAGACTTTCTAGGTTCAATGTACTTAGTTTTTCCAAGACTTGAAATCTCCAAGAGGCACCTATTTTCTTATTTTCATCCAATAACTTATAATTTAATAAGTTAAATAAGATATAAAATATATATATGGATTATTAGAGAATGATATCCCAAAGTGACTCTTCATTGGATAGTTTAAGCCGAGTGGGATCACATCATTCCCTCCTGGTTCGAAAGGATTCATCCTCGAATCAATAGGACGTCATAAAAACAAGCTTCATCACCAATAAAACTTGCACAAAGCCAAAAGATCACCAAAAGAACACCGGGATCAAATATGAGTCAAAGAAATATATTCTCGTCAACGGCATGCTTTGTTGCGGAGTGATGCATCAAAATTGTATCAGCAACATATTGGGACTTGGAGTTGAGAAACCGGTGGATAATTTCCCGTGAAGGAACAATAAAAGAATGATAGCCAATTGGAGTCGAAGGGGCGTCAATAATAAAAAACAGATCATGATAAGTATGTGTCGCATGTATTTCCGTTAATTGCTCAATCAACCTGGCTGATTTTGTAATTTCCACACTATCCTCTACTCACCCAAGCGGAGCAATCTTACCAACAAGAATAGTTGGTGCATCTGGTTCAATCTCCACACTTGCAATTTCCACCACATCACAAACATTGACAATTACCTCTTCCACGACAGCCTCAATAACTTGAATATTAACTTCCCCATGGTCAATGAACTCCTTCTCTATGTCAACTATCTCATTCAAAATTTCAAAATTCAACTCCTCAGAAATTGTGGTCTCTTCAAGAACCGGAGTAACTTTGGGCACCTCAACAATAGGAACAGATTGTTGTTCACGTGCGGCCAGAACATGACCAAATTGTTCCCACAGTTTTTTTTGCTCTTGAAAGTTACACAGGAGTAACTCAATTTCCTTTGTCTTTCATATCTTAATTCTTGATGTCGCCTCAATTATGCATGGCGAATTCTTCTCTCGTGTACTCTCTTTTTTCTCAAATTCTCATGGAATTGATATTCTTTTTCTGCTTGTATGTGCCTGAACATCCTCCACTTTTTTTTTTTTGAACAACTTGTCCTCTTTTTTGTTTTTTTTGTTTTGTAGAAAGAAGAAAAAAATATATATATATATATATGATACCGTCAATCAGTATCTCTGATACCAACTGACGTGTACCGGTCTCTGATACCAACTAGCGTGAACCGAGAATGGTTAACACGACTTCAATAAATAGGATCGTTGATTGGATGTAAGATACACGACTATCGAGCACCTTGACCTCTAAGTAACTAGTACTTAGCAATCTCGGTATAACGTCGACCTCTAGATAACTTGTATCTAGCAATCTTCGTATTGACTGGCAAGACCCGCTCAAGTCTTGTTTAGTCGGGGATCGAATTCTACACAAGAACTCTCAACACACTTAACAAGTGAAATGTATCTTTATATCAAAATAATCTGTTTTTCCAAGTACAATATAAGGACTATTTATAGAAAACTAAGTACATGAATTGTAGCATCAATAAGATGAAAGGTCTTCTCAAAAACTCCAAAAGGTGGCGCCAATATTGAGCTTCATCCTTCTTCAATGCATCTTCAAAACCAAGGAGACTTTCTAGGTTCAATGTACTTAGTTTTTCCAAGACTTGAAATCTCCAAGAAGGGGGCGTTTTCTGATTTTCAGCTAATAACTTATAATTTAATA